>VONZ01000188.1:10000-337500 GCA_012976165.1 Labeo catla
TGCAAAGAGAAAAAACGTTGTGTTGCCTGAATTAGGAGAGAAATATGCACAGATCAAGTGCAGTTTACATTGTAAAAACAGTCCAAACAGCTCAAAACAAATTTGGATTTTGATGTGAGTGGACAACAGGAGATGGACTTTCACTGGATGAAGTGGTATTATGGATGGTGGACAACTATTTTGGGCATGTGATGATTACAAGTCTTAATAATGGATTTGTTTCTTACAAACATGCAGCTTTTGGCTTCACAAGACATTAATTGATGGACTGGAGTGGTGTGGATTACTTGTGTGCTGTTGGACTCTCATTCTGATGGCACCCATTCAATGCAGAAGATCAATAGATGAGCAAGTTTTCCAAAACTATTCCATAAACTATTATCATGAAACACCATGACATAGCTGGTGATACCCAGTCCTACTTTGTAATAGAGATATCAAATGATTCCCTTACTTTGTGCTGCTCTATCTGGGCCACATATCCCTCCATGTCTCCTGCTATTGGCTCTTTCTCCATCTTACGGATCCGCCCCTCCGTCTGCGTCAGCCAATCAGAGAGCTGCTGGAGCTGCTGTTGCTGAAGGTCCATTAGAACTTCATGAAGTCTGGAGACAGAGGAGAAATGACAAATTCAAGCACACACCTTAAATGGAAGAGTTCAGAAGGAATGTACGCGTCCATACCTGGACTGGCGGTCCATGCTGGCGACCCGCAGGTTTTCCCAGCGGGAGTTGAGAAGTGTCATCTGTTCTCGGATCTCATCCTCCTCTTCCTCACTTAGGTTGCCTTGAGCGATCAGCTGGTTTCCTGCCTGTAAGACATTACCCACGCTGCTCTGGTGGGCTGTCAATTCCATCATAAAGGCCTAAGGAGGCAAAACGACACATCAGTTACCAGGTCACCTTCAAACCATCTTCACAGATGTCTTAAACAGCGTTAATTTTACTTACATTTATTACAACTTTAACAAAAATCGAGATTCTGTGTTTCTTATTATTTATAGGGCTGCAATCAATTAATCGATTCAAAATAAAAGTTTGTTTACATACTATATGTGTGTACTGTGTATATTTTATGTATATATAAATGCACACATATAAAAATCATGCTAACAACATGATAAAACATTAAACATGTTAGCAATATGAAAAAAAACAAATAAAACATGTTAGCAACATGCCAAATCATGCTAAAATTATCATGTTCAATCATGTTGTCAACATGCTAAATAATGCTAGCAGCATGCTAAATCATGCTAGAAACGTGAAAACATGCTAATCATGCTAGAAACATGCTAAAACATGTGAAATCATGGTAACATGCTAGAAATGTGTTCAAATATGCTAAATCATGCTAGCAACATGCCAAAAAACTTGTTAGTAACATGTTAAATCATGCTAGCAACATACTAAATATTGCAGTTACATGCTAAAACAAGCTAGAAACATGTGAAAACATGTCACAGCATGTTAGAAACATGGTAAAACGTTAAATCACGTTAACAACATGCTAAACAAGCTATAAAGACTTTAAAATATTTTAAACATTGTAGAAATGTGAAAACATGCTAAAAACATGCTGAAATGTGTTAAATCATGCTTGTTTCTATCACGTTAGTAACATGCTAAAGATGCTTGAAACGTTAAAATATGCTAAATCAAGCTCGCAACATGACAAAACAAAACATGTTAACAACATGCTAAATCTAACATGTTAAATCATGCTAACAACGTGCTAAATATTGCTAGCAACAAGCCTAAACTTAATGTGATTAATCGATTCAAAATAAAAGTTTGTTTACATGCTATGTGTGTGTACTGTGTATATTTTATGTATATATAAATACACACATATGTATACAATTTACAAATATTTGTATGTATTATATGTATTTGTAAACACTTAAATAAATATAAATATATTACATAAATCTAACATATTTTTTCCTTAATACACATGTATGTGTGTGTGTTGTATATACACAATAAGTATGCACAGTACACACATATAGTATGTAAACAAACTTTTATTCAGAATTGATTAATTGCGACTAATGTTTTGCAGCCCTAATAATTTATCATAAAAAGACCTGGCAGTTTCCTTGCCCCTTTTCTTGAAACAGAAAAACTAAAAGGATGAATGACGTAACAAACCATTTGCTCAATGTCTGATGGTTCAAGTGGAACCGGAGTGCAGAGACAAACAGGTTCATGAGTCAGGAAAAGCCCATTGCTCAGAGGATCGTTCCTGCACTTGCCTTGCTTTTGTTTCTGCGTCAGTGCCTCATATTAGCCTTCACTTTCTGACAGGAATGTAAACCTCACCCTCCGCTCTAGATCCATCAGTCAGGAGTGAGTTTATGTGCCCCGGCTCTGCTGTCTGTCAGAGGTCTCTCTGCCTCACAGAATTCCTCACATTCTTGGCATGTTCAGAGCATGTTCTCCGACAGGACGGGAACACAGAGCATCTGAATACGGGACGCGCTAACACTTAAAGTCCTTAGGTTAATAAGAAAAAGCAGCAGTGGATGGATTCATGGTGTGAGGAATTTTGTCAGTTATGTACTGAAATCCTAATTAAGCTGCTGCTGCTTCTTGTGAAACTAAGTTTAGTCCATATCTCCTCCTAGAGATTTCAAGCTACAACCACCAAAACACAGGTCAGACACTCAGACTGGTCTGATTCAGGTTGTTATATCTTTAACTGATCTGACTTTTCGTAAACTCGATGATCAAAACAATCAAAAAGCGTAAGCTTTCATTGAGGGGATAAAAACTTCTGTACTTTATTTATAGTATATTATAGTATATTTATAGTATATTTAAGCTGTCTATGAGTAGTAAAACAGATATTCTATCATGTTAACAACATGCTAAAACATGCTAGAAATGTAAAAGCATGCTAAAACATACTAGAAACGTGAAAACATGCTAATTATGTTAGAAACATGCTAAAACATGTTAAATCATGTTAACATGCTAGAAATGTGTTAATATATGCTAAATCATGCTAGCAAGTTAACAACTAGCAACATGCTAGAAATGTGCTAAATCATGCTAAAACAAACTAGAAATAAGAAAGGCTAAAACATGTTAAATCATAGAAACATGGTAAAATATTAAATCATGTTAACATGCTCAGTCATGTTAACAACATGTTAAACAAGCTAGAAAGACTAAAAAATGCTCAATCATGCTAACAACATGCTAAACCATGCTAAATCATGCTAGAAACATGTTAAAACATTCTAGAAATATGTCAAAACATGCTTAATTATGCTAAAAATCATGCTAAAATCAAAACATGTTAAATCATGCTAACATGCTCAATCATGTTAGCAACAAAACAAAACATTAACAACATGCTAAATCATGCTTAATCTAACAACATGTTAAATCA
Source organism: Labeo catla (assembly GCA_012976165.1). Classification (NCBI taxonomy): domain Eukaryota; kingdom Metazoa; phylum Chordata; class Actinopteri; order Cypriniformes; family Cyprinidae; genus Labeo; species Labeo catla. The sequence continues at coordinate 13,400 of VONZ01000188.1, forward strand.
TGCTAGCAGTGTGCTAAATATTGCTAGCAACATGTTAAAACATGCTAGCAACATGCTAGTAACATGTTAAAACCTGGTGGCAACATGATAAATCATTCTAGCAATGTGCTAGCATGTTAACAGCATATCAAATCATGCTAGCAACTTGCTTAAACACTTTAACAATGTGGTAGAAAATATTAATGTTTTACTAACTTGAGAACTGAGTAAAATCTTATTTGAAATTTTCAAACAAGGCTTTGTCAAGCCAACATCAAAGTTTGTTTACAAATTTTACTCTTCTCATTTCTTTCTCTTTCTTTCTTTCTTTCTTTCTTTCTTTTTCTTTCTTTTAAAATTACAGTTATGTTATACTGTTATACTTTATCCTGAGTAATTCAATGAAAATAGCTGATCAGTTAAATGTGCAGTACGTGATTTGTCCGCTGCAAGCGAATCGAACAGAGCACCATAACGCACTTCTAGCCAATCACCAGTAAGGGGCTTTTCCACTCATGATGGGAGAGGTGCCTGTGTTGCATTGTCCTCCCTACTATTTGGGTAGATGTGTGTTTGTTGTGGGGATTTCAAACTTACTGCACCTTTAAATGCTAACAATGTTTGTGAATTGTTATTGTGTTTCTCTACCTCATGTGTGTGGAACTGGTCTTTGACCTCCTCCACATCGTCAGACACGTCGTCCTGCATGTGCAGCGTGTCTTCGGCCGACAGCAGCCAGGTGAGCACCTCCTCCAGAGTGATCTGATACGTGTCCAGATTAACCTCCATGTCCACCTCCGTCAACGTGCTGGGCGTCTCTGGCCGTGTGCTGCTCACCACCTCTGTTTCTCCAGCCAAACCCTGCACAGCAACACACAGTGCTTCAGTTAACGGCTCATCAGAATGTTATATAATGTTACAGAAAACGTCAAGCGCTACGTAAAAATGACAATTTCAGTGAAGGTTTCATGTGTTTACACAGATAGTGCCTTTGTTTATTTTAGGAAGACAAGTTAAGCATGTTTGCATTCATGTGCAAATATTGTAACAAGACGTCAATGATGTGTTATAAATGATGACAAATATATGATACAAGAATTCTCAAAGTAAAAGTATTATATTTGTAAGTAGATTTTTTTTTAAGATTAATTAATGTGTTACACTCACCTCTAATAATAATAACTACAATAACAAATGCTTAAAAATAGTGCAAAAAGTCTTTATCATGTTTGTTTTGATTTTGGGCTGAATTTTGACCTGGACGTGTTTACTGAGATTCACTGTGCATCTGTTGTGAGCTGGCCTAGCATGCTATCATGGAAAACTCCATATAAAGATGATTTATGAACAATTATTTTCTTTCCAAACGCCCACAAGAAAATGACTTATGGAAAAAGTTGTTACTGAAGTTCAAGGGTCTGAGCCTCACACTCAAAACAAGAAGTGCTGCACGAATTATCAGCAGGACCTTCAGACGCAGACAATACTGCTACTGGCACGTGTTTTCAGCTGACTAAACACGCCGGCTAACAGCACAACAGGGCCGGTCATGTGATATCATTCACATTCTCAGATGTTTATGTCCCACGCCTTAAAAACTGACAGCTTTTCTAAACCCGGCGACCTACATTCCTTAGCACGCCCATGACGGAAATGTCACAGCTCATTGATGAGAGTGAAACACTAATCGACCGCTAATTGTGTGAGCCTGATGGTAACAGAGGCAGGTTTTTTTCATGGCATGAACGCCATTGTGCTGTATAATAAGAGGCACAATCAGGTAATGAACCAGTCTGATCTGAAATCTTACAACGGGGAACCAACAGCACCACACCCAAGAACTCTGGGAAAATGTTCAAAGTGCATCAAAAGAGAGATACAAAATAATTACAATAGAAAGAGGCTTAGACTGATAACTCATACAAAGGCAACACTGCCCTAGGGAGTATGACTGAACCTTTACAGCAGACAATGTCAAAAACATGGTATTGCTATGACAATGTTTCCAAAAACATGATATTACCATAGCACAGGTACAAAAAGCATGACATTGTCATGACAGATGCCAATAACATGGCATTACCATGGTACCAGGTAAAAAAAAAAAAAATGTATTTGCCATATTGAAAGTACAAAAAACTATGGTAATGATCAAACATGGTAATGATACTATGGTAATGATCCAAAAAACATGGCATTTCTATTTTTTTTCTATTCCATCAAGGGAAAAAAACAAAAACACATAGTATTACCATGGCGCAAGTACAAGAATCATGGCATTGTCACAAGAGATGACAAGAACAATGTATTACCACAGTAACAGAAAAAAAAAGTTATTGTCATAGTACAAGTGAAAAAACATAGTATTCCCATCATACAAGTCAAAAAAATATGGTATTATCATGGTGCAAGTACAAGAATCACGGTGCTGACATCAAGATAGACATCAAGAACATGGTATTACCATGGTACCATATCCAGAAAACATGCTATTTCCATAGTATAAGTGGGGGAAAAAAACATGGTATTACCATGGCATTGGCATGATAAATGTCAAGAGCATGGTATTACCACGATACCAGATCCAAAAACATGGTATTTTTCATCATACAAGAAAAAAAATGTTGTACTACCATGAAGCAAGATCAAGTACAAGATCATGGCACTGTTATAATAGACATCAAGAACATGGTATTACCATGGTATCAGATCCAAAAAACATGCTATTTTCATAGTATAAGTGAAAAAGACATGGTGCAAGTTAAAAAACAAAAAAAAAACAAAAAACATGGCATTGCCATGAAAAATGTCAAGAGCATGGCATTACCATGATACCAGATCAAAAAACATGGTATTTCCACCATACATCATACAAAAAAACATTGTACCAGGGCGCAAGTACAAGAATCATGGAATTACTATTATAAATGACAAGAACAATGTATTACCATGGTACCAAATCCAAAAAACATGCTACTGTCATAGTATAAGTGAAAAAAAAAACATGGTATTTCCACAATACAAGTCAAAAAACATGGTATTCCCATGGTGCAAGTACAAGAATCATGGCAGTGTCACGATAGACATCAAGAACATTGTATTACCATGGTACCAGATTCAGAAAAAAAACATGTTATTGTCATAGTATAAGTGAAAAAACATGGTACATCCATCATACAAATAAAAAAAAACATGAAATTACCATGTAACAAGTAAAAAACAAGGCATTGCCATGATAGACGTCAAGAACATGGTATTACCATGGTACCAGATCCAAAAAAACATGGTATTTCCATCATGCAATTTAAAAAACATGGTACTACCATTGTGCAAGTACAAGAATCATGGAATTGTCATGAGAGATGACAAGAACATGATATTACCATAGTAGCAGATCCAAAAAAACATGCTATTGTCATAGGAGGAGTGTAAGAACATGGTATTTCCACAATACAAGTCAAAAAACATGGAATTCCCAAGTACACGAATCATGGCACTGTCACGATAGACATCAAGAACATGGTATTATCATGGTCCAGAAAAAAAACATGTTATTTTCATAGTGTAAGTGAAAAAACATGGCATTTCTATGATAGACACCATGATAGACATCAAGAACATGGTATTACCATGGTACCAGATCCAAAAAAACATGGTACTTCCATCATAGAAATAAAAAAAGCATGGTATTACCATGACGTAAAAAAAAAAACATGGCATGCCATGATAGACGTCAAGAACATGGTACTACCATGGTACCACCATGGTACCAGATCCAAAAAAAACCATGGTATTTCCATCATGCAAGTCAAAAAACATGGTACTACCATGGTGCAAGTACAAGAATTATGCCATTGCCATGAGAGGTGACAAAAACATGGTATTACCATGATGCAAGTACAAAAATTATGGTTATTACCATAGTACAAGTTAAAATATTTTAAGTGCAATTTCTAAGGTGAGGCCGAATATTATGTTCAGTAGAACAGACAGTCTAAAGACTGGATCTCATCTGAACAAGGAAAGAGTCATTTTAACAGAGCTCTTACAGAGAAAGGACATTTAAACTGTTAATAGTAGCAACTCAGTCCTCAAACAAGGCTTTGTTCCTTGAATAAATGCACAGAGAACAGCCCTCATCTGCAGGAAAAGGTCATCTGATGAAAATATTCTGCTGGAATTCCCAACTCCATCCCACATGCTGGATAAACGCTCTTCTTTCTGTTCGACTGTAAAACGGTGTGTGCTTGGAGGGCGGTGAAGCAAAGCTGGAATAAGCAGCACTGAAATATTTGTGGTCTGACAAAGGCAGAACCACCCAAATGCCCCACAGCGTCCCAGCAGATGCCTACATCAACCCCACATATACAGTAGTCAACGAGAAAGCAAAGATCATCAACAAACACAGCACAGATCACCACACTCCATTCAGGATTGCGATCGTGAAGATTTTAACAACTGTGGATCTGATTGCACAAATGACTGTTTTCAGGAACATAAGCTGCATAAACGTTTTTAGAGTGACACCACATTTAACAGCAGGTGTGAATTCCCTAAATTATCATTCCAGAAAGACTCGTGTCATAATTCACAAATTGCAAATAAGGTAAGAGAAGCTTTGCAAGATTATGAAAATATTCAAGGTTTAAGTATATTGTTAGGGTTGACATTTAAGGGCTTTAGAGTGAAAACGATTCATTCTTGCACATCTGCAGATCTGCAGTCAATCCAGTTCAAGTGGCCAGACAAGAAGCTCATTTGGTTATTAAAAGCATTAGAGGTTAATTATTTTAACCTGACAGATATGCATTATTATTCATGCACAAATGCAAATGGTGAGAAAGTCCCAAAACTGTAATAGTCGTCATGTGTATAGTTGAGTTTTGACCATGGTAATGTTATATTACACAAAAGCATGCAAAAGCACAGTTTTTGGAACTCTTTTCAGTTATTTAAATACTTTAGTATTTCTATATCCACAATGTTATAATTAAAACATTAATCTCAACATGACTTTATGAATTTGATTGCACGCATGCCACCTCTGAGCCTCATTAAACATGAAAATACACCTACAAGCCACTTTTGTGTTCTTCTGTGCACCTCTGTAGTACAAATTACTTTTGGTAATACCGCTTTCATTTGATTAATAACTTATTCTTATTCTACTTGTTCTTATTCTGATGTTTTAATTCGAAATATTAAAAAGCTTATAAAATATATTTTTTTTAAAAATGTGACAAAAAAAGACATACTTTTAATCAAGTTAGAAAATGCCATTACGAAGGTAAACACAAAATTTAATTCACTTTAAGGAGTCAAATATCACCTTGTAATGGGAGGGCTAATTTTTGATCAGATTTTTTGATTATCGATTAGAGATGCACCTAAAATGTTGACTGTGCTCCTAAATTTTATAAGTTAGCAGCACAAGTGCTCCTAAAAAGAAAAGAAAGCGTAGAGCCTTGTTACCATGATACATGTAGATAAATCCATGCCATTACCGTGGCAGAGGTCCAAAAACAAGCCATCACCATGCTCATTTTTGGTACTTTTTACAGTTACGCAAGAAAATTATCCGAGAGAATCAACCCATCTGCCTGTGTTTAAAGTATAGCACAATATATATATACACACACCGCACAACTGTATGACTCACTCTTACCAGTGAAAGCAGAAGGCAGAGAGGAAGAGCGAGTGAGCGAGTGAGAGAGAGAGAGAGAGAGAGAGAAAAGGAAACCGGTAGAAGTGGAGTCATTTATTGGCACCAGAGTGTGATGCCCATTTTCCACAGGCAGTTCCTCATCAGAAAACACCAGAATAACGACAACCGCTTTTCAACTCCCATTGCGCTTTTTTGCATCATGTGCATTTTCTGAGCAAGAATTCCCATGGTGCACTTTCTCTACTAGTTTATTTGATGAAAAGCTGCATCTGAATGCATCTATATGAAGTCATGATTTCCTCCAGTGTTCGCAGTGAGCTGAATAAGCAAGTGGCTGTGTTAAATATATCTGTACATCTGCAGCGTATAACACTTCATTATGATGTGCCCATCTCAACAGCTGAAGCCATCTGTTAAAACTCATGCTTCCCATTTGCCACGGGGACCATCAATAGTAGTCAGAGTTTATAAACACAGTCATTAGACAGATGCATGAAGATGTTTGTGGTTGTTCAGCCATTAGCAGTTTTAGTAATAAGAGGATTTATGCTAACGTCTACAAGCATTATGTCTGGTAACATCAGCTTTCAGTTGACAGACACAGCAATTTATGTATTTATTTAGGTTCTAAATATATTAAATAAAAACAAACACAATTAGTCTATTCCAAAATCTAGTAAGCTGACTACGTAGGCCTTTTAAGACATAGTAGATTCGTTCATGATGTGAAAAGAAATAAATAAATATAATTTGCATTTTCAATTTAAAAAGCCAGCTTAGCATGTATCCTTAACAGTTAAGTCTTTGTGTGCCATGTATTTTTTATGCTTATTTGAGAATTACAGTGTTAGCTTAGCAAAATGCTAATACCACGCTCTATTGAAATCAACAGTCTCAAGTTTCATCAAAGTTTCTTTACTGTTTCTATTGAGAAAAATTACTAAAACATGAAACAATTTCATAGGATCTTAAAAATTTAATTTTTGTTAAATTTGTAATAAATTGCTGTTAAATTTTCATGATTTCAATTAATTAGAAATGCTTTTTGATAAATGTATTTTGATCTAGCCATTAAAACAGAGTCTAGAAAATGTATACAGAAAAAAACAGAATCCAGAAAAAAAATGAAACAGAAATAACGAAATTTGAAAAAAAAAAATAGAACAGAATTTGAGGGGAAAAAACTGAGGAACAACAGAACTTCTTCACCCAGTCAGAGACATAAATGAGAATAATTATTCGGTAAGCAAAAATGACACCCTGAAAATGGTATTAGGTGTCGGTCAACCCAACTATGACGAAAACCATACGTTTTAATAATCATTCTAATTCAGTGAGAATAGTAAAGTCACACACCACACCTCAGCTATAATGTTAACAACACAGTGGAATAATCACTGGAATCACTTTCACAATGATTTCTTTCCACCTGATGAACAATAAAAACATTAACAGCCAATCAGAATCCACTCCACTTCAAAGAGCTCAAGCATTTAAAGCAGCAGACAGTAAAACTGCAGGGCACTTACAATAAACCAAATATTATTGTTGGACGATAGTATAGTTATCGATCTTGCTGTGAACAGGCATTTGCATCAATCGGCCCTGATTGACACACTAAAAACTGGCTTCAAACCACAAGAGAAGCTTCAAACCATCTTCAAATGAGCCAAAATGTTCTTAACAACTCAACCAAGACCACTTTAATCCAACCAGTTCTTGAACATGACTGTGCACATGATGGAAAACCAATCTGAGACAGTTAACTGTCCTGATCTACCCCGAGCAAGCATAAATGTGTTGCAGCGCACTTACAGCGTGTCCATCCTCATGCTCCACCTTATAGCGTCTGGGCAGCGTCTCCACCTCTCTGATGTCATCCATCGTGATGTCGTTGGGAAACACAGCAAAGAGTGAGGTCACGTACATGATGATGGACTTCTTATCTGGCAACTGCACCGCTACATCTGACAAACAGAGAGAGAGAGTATGAGTATGAATATGGGTGTGTGTGTTTATGAAGTTGCTCTACGAGGCCCCTCTGATTAGTTATGGCTCATGTGAACTTGTGTTCAGGAAAAGCCATGTAATCCAATCAAGTCCAGATGATTAGACTCAGGATCTGGGCTCTGGAATGCGCTGGACACCGCTTTGTTGACTGGCATTCATTCATTGGTTTGATTCCCTGCTTCAGGCGTAAATAGCAAACTGACAAGATCTCCAAACAAGGCCAACATCATGTCAGCTAAAGATGATGGTCAAGAATGTTAACATCTTTGCATGCTAAAGGTAAATTTCTGCAAAATGTGTATCAAACTGCAAAGGCTGCAGTTTAATAACATGAATACATGTGCTGAAGCGCAGCTCAGTGTTCATTTACACATGAGCAATTCATTATCCACCATTATATTATGCATTTTGACTTTCAAAATCCTTCATCACTTGAATTAAGATTATAACAATTACATTTTAAAGCACAGCCACCACAAAATCAGACTTTTTCATAGGTAACTAATTTAATTACATTTTTTTTTCTCAGTAACAGATTAGAGTTACATTTATTTTCTAATTAAATTACATAATACCACTAAATGTAACTAGTTACTCCCCAACAATGCCAGTGACATTAGTCATCAATGGTTTAAAGAGCAGGTCACGTGTTTTTGTTTTTTGTTTTTTTTTAAGCATCCTGATATTGTGTTGGGAGTCCCCTACAACAGGGGTAAATGCATCCAAGGTCAGAAAACATTGTAATTTTCTCAGAATATACATCACTCTCAATGATTTCGAAACAATTAATTCGTTCAGTTCTGAGCGTAAGGTTTGTAAACCCCTCCCTTCCATAAGCCTACTCTGCTCTGATTGGTCAGCTGGCCAAGCCTGTTGTGATTGGTACAGAGAGGAGTACTCGAGCAAGTTAGCGAGCGCTACCGTCATTGTTGCCAAGTCTGTGGTTATTTTTGATGTCCACGGGTTGAAGCGACCCCAATAATGTCATATTTAGCCCCTGGAATGGAAATTTACCAGGGATACAATGACAAAACAAACAAAAAAAAAAAAAAAAAAAACATGTATTTTACACCCAGGTATGCGATTTTTATTGGGGGACCCCCTCAAAAAGCAACTGGACTAACATTAGTTTAGGGCCATTTTTGAGTAGCAATTGGGCGGGATTTGTTGTGAAAACCTGGCAACCCTGGGTACCACTGACAAATCATGCACCAAAACAATAACACAGTGCTTCAATCCGTTCTTAAAATAATGACATAAAAACATTTGAACGCTTATGCAAGTGAATCATGCCCACAGCTATAGCTCAGATGCTAACAATAACACTGGATACATTAGCCAAGTGCTAACGTGATGAAACAATACAGTTTGCAAACCAAAATATTCTACATTCTTTATTATTCCACAAAGTAATCAAAACAACGACAGTCTGCATTAATCGACACATTCTTAGGAAATAGTGCGTTCACAGCAAATTATCAGAACTATTTTAGTAAGCAATATTGTGGTTTACCTGGAAACCTAAAGCTGCACTAGGTGTACTTCACATATAAGCACAAACAACTTGCTATTCTGAGCACTTAATTGAAAATGTACACATCAGTGCACACATGCACACATCACGTATCAATTGTACTTACAGGTCGTGGTTCGGAGACGCTTGTTAGTCCAAATAAAGAAGATTAGAAGCCAAGATTATAGAAGCAGTCCTCGGTAAAATGACCAGCAGACAACAAAAGGTTTGAATTGTATTGCAGTGGTATCGTGGAAAAAATGATTCTAAATCACTGATTCTCGACATCATCATCTTTCGGCAATGAAAACAAAACAAACTGGCTTTCACAGCGCAGAACACAGCGTCTTCTCGATATGATGTAAACACACTAACTAACCGAAGTGTTTGTGGGCAGGTCAAACTGTTCGTATTTCGCAGGCAGGTTCGCATGCTAATATGTTACCCAGTGACGTATATCAGTAACAGGCAGAAGATTCGAAAAAATTACTGCTCATTAAGGCAGCTCTGAGACAACTCTTTCTTTTGAGAGACGATACCTTTATCGTGCACTTTTGGGATTAAAAACTTTGCACTGTTTACATTGAAGGATAGCTATGTTGCAAACTGCAAAAAAGATATTTTTATAAAACCTATATGACCTGCTCTTTAATGTTTGAAAATCAAGACACTAAGACAGCCAGAAATATTAGTGCTGTATTTAATGCAATGTATTAATTTTTTCTCCTAAATACTTGATTTTTGTTATTTTACAGGGAAATATTACAATTGAATTTATCTATTATTACTTTTTCTTAAATATTTATTATTATTTTAATTGCCATATAGATAATGACAAAAAAAGCCAAAGTGTGCATCCCTACAAACAAGCACAGAAAACATATCATATTTGCATTTTAAAACACAACTTTTTAAAAAAAAAAATAAAATTTCCACCCAAATTGAGCAGTCCATATTTTAAATAGTGTAGCGATGTATGAACCATATCTTACACAGAAGTCACTTTCAAACCATGTAGCCTTCAGCTGATTACTACAGTGAACCCACTTTACCAACTTGACCAAGGCTGTGAAATATGTATGGAAATCTTTTGCCTTACAGCGAAACTTCCAATTTTGTGGATATTTATTGAAAATATTGGACTTCGCCAAACAATGGAAAATATTTGTAGTTATAAGTACTTCTGCTGCTGTTCTGATTTTGAGGAGATGCTTCTTTACCTTCTGGATCCAGTAGTCTCTCAATGTTGAGTTGATCTTTGGCGAATGTGAAAGCACGGTCCAGCCTCTCCACTGGGGTGAGACTAACTACTTCCTCCCAGCTGAACCCATGAGGTCTGAAACAGAGTTCACATCAAGAGTCTTAAAGGCTGTTCACACATGCAACAAACTAACCTAAAGTCACTCACCGTCAGTGAGAACGGTCTCGAGCAACAACGCTGCTGGCGGTGGAGATTTGGCGACCACCAGAAATTTAATACTCACTACTAAATACTGGGTAATCAGTTTAATTACATAATGCAGTTCTGACTTTATTGAAAACCAAAACAATTTTAGGACTGACAACCACATTCCTGCTGTGGTGTGGAAGAAAGTCTAGATCCCACTAGGGATGCTCATTTTAACCGATTAACCGTTAACCGACAAAGAATTTAGACCAATCAGTTAAACGGTTTAAAAGGTCATTTGTTGTTGTTGTTGTTTTTTTGTTTGGTTTTTTTTTTTCAATAATTTATCAAAATGTTTTAAAACATTTGCTGGATGGTTAAAATAAAATAAAATTGCATTTTTGAGAGAAAAAAATAAATAAATAAATCACGTAGGCCTATAATGTGAAGTCACATTTTATTATTGCATTCAAAAATAGACAATGTCGACGCAAAATGTTTACAAACACTATAAACATAGGCAAGGCTATTTTAGTCGCCCTCACTCCACAAAATTCCTTTCAATTTAACAGTTTTCAGAAAAGAACAAGAATGGAAAATGTAAGAAGCTAAAATGGTGACAAGCCAAAATAAATTCATTTAGGCTAAAGCGAAACTGAAACTAACGTTGGGTCTCATACGACACAAATCCAAATGTTTCCCTATTCGAGATGTATTTGAATGGCAAAATATTATTTATCATGTAAACCTGGTTTTTGTTTTGTACTTCACTCGCATTCCAATATGCACATAAAACCAATTGTTTGGCATAATATCATGGCAGTACATTGATAACGATTAAGCAGTGATTTTTCCATATGCTTGGCTGACTGTATTTTATTATGATAATGGAAAGGCTGCATTGTCGGCACCGGCACAATTACTTGATTTTTCTTTCCTTCTAACAGTGGAAATGACTCCTTCTAGTCATATAGATAATCTTAAATATAAACAGCTTGCTTTTATTTGTGTACATTCAACAATAAACAACAATAAAAACAAATCTTTGTGCTTTTGTAAAATAAAGAAAAATAGGATGCTGCTTTTAGCAGTCTTCCTTTCATGCAGCACAAAAATGAACCAAAACTCTGTATACTAGCTACTTGTTGCACAGTTTTTTCTTTTGTTTTGTTAATTAAGTAAAAATATTTATCATATAGGCCTATTCATTCATTATATAAATAGCCTAGCTTTTATGTTTTTCTCCGTTCGCAGAAGCACTGCAGGTGCGTGATGTGAATCGTCATGTTCTGTTTGCTGCTTTTTGTGCATGTAAAATGAATCCCTGGAAACAAATTTTGGAATTTTTAACAGGTCACAGACACTTATCTTTTCTAAAATAATTAAATTCTAATTTTAAATAAGCTTGTCGGTTAATGGTTAATAATCTGTTAACGCGTGTTGACTGTCGGTTAGGAAAAATAATCGAAAAGAACATCCCTAGATTCTACAGATCCAGGAGCTCTTGAAGACATTCAAGCAAGTCCACATGAATCTACATCTGCAAACGTCTGTCATTCACAGCTAAACACCCTTGCGTGTTTGGTTAATAAATATCTGTTGATATGCTATCTTTTCAGGTAGCAATAAGGGTGTAGTACTAAGCTCTGTTTAACACACTTTTGTTTAAACCTATTATGCAGATTTTCCCACAAAACCAGAACAGAAAGTGTGGAAAAAGTCCGGATTACATCCAGACCTACCAACTTGCTCTCAATCCCTTCATCCACAAACATTTTACACTGCTTACATAAGTTAATAAAGATTTAGTGATTAATGTGCAAACATGCATAAAATCCAGGTTCATAAATTCAGGTTCTCTGAGAGTCAACAATCAGCTTCGGGTTTTTCTCTACCTTTTCGTCTTACATTTATGTTTAAAACAGAATACCTAGAGCTAGAGTGCTCAGACACACTGCTGTGTGTGTGTGTTTCAGTTCCTTCATGACATGATCAACGCAAACAGACCGAACTGCTTATGAACACAAACTCTCTTGACCTCTGACCCAATCAATACGCTCCAGAGCATTTCCCTAGAGATGCACCGACAGTAACTACGAGTGTGTTTTACCTGAAGTGGTGTAGGATGGCGTTGAAGGCCAGGCCATCCACCCAGCTGGTGGTGAAGTTGAGCACATTGACGTTGTTATAGTTGCGGGTACAGTTTCTCACCCAGCTAAGCAAAATCTTCTCACTGTTGGTCTGCTGAAGACTGGACATCACATCCTTCATGACGTCCTTAACCTGCGTGCACACACACACACACACACACACACAAACACACACACAAACACACACACACACAGAGGATTGTTAGACTGTATTATTAAGGGCATCTCATAGACACCTGACTTAAAGATAAACAACACATCATTTTAATAGTGAAAGCACATTAGGTTACAAGGTTACAAGATTGTGGTTTTTGCTTTTGACGTTTGATACTTGAAAGCAAAACCCAAGTATATCTTAAGTCTCATATATAAATATAAAATACATTTGCACGAATAATCAAGATTTAAGAGCTTTGTGTGTTTTCTTACCTGCCAGTGCAGGATGATACTCCAGATGAGTCCTAGAGTGAGCTTATGATTCCCATCGACTATATCAGTCCCTCCGATATTCACCAGATCCACCTGAAAGAAAAATAAATAAAAGTTAATAAAAAAAAGTCACAAAAATAAGCAATAAAATACAATAAAATAACACTTTTTTTCTGTGCAAAAGTACACATTTCCAAGAAGACAAATAAAGAACTGTATTTAAGCTCAAATAAATCTAAAGCAGTCTGTTAAAATAAATAAATAAGTAAAAAAAAAATAATAATAATTCACATCTGTTTAATGGACCTGAGCCAACATGAACAATAAACTCTTGTATTTTTTACTCCCCAAAATTACCAAAGACACAATTTAGTTTCTTTGTTCAGTAACAAAAATGCTGAATTGCTCATTGTTAATGTTAATTCATGCATTAACTAAAACTAACTAATGGGACTTTACTGTCAAGTATTAGCAAACATGATTTTCATAATCTTTAAAAGTGTATGTAATAACTTTACCCACCTCTGAAATGACTTTCTGATTAATATAACCACATTTAAAAATAGACCTGAGTCTGACCTACATTAATTACTACTAAACTCAAAAATATGTTACAGGACAAATGTTAAATGCATCATACTGTGTCACGTCTCGAACGCTGTTGCGTACTTTCACACAGCATATATAAACAAGCGGTTGTTTCTAACCTGCTATTAGTGACTCAGAGAAAAGCGGCCATTGAGAGAGGATTACGGGCCGTTGGAGTGATGTGTGTGATTCTGTGTAAACATGCCTATCTGACAGACGGGTAATCTCACTGCATTTACAGGTGTAGATTAACTAAACCTACACTTACTATTCAAGCGTTCGACTTAAGCTGTCATGTTTGCTTAGAGAATCAACCACAAACATCCCTCTATCAGCGGCGTTTAGAGAACCAGCTCAACCTCCACATAATGACAGCGTGATATTCAAAGAACGTAATTAATCAACGGCAGCGATTAATCATTAAATATGCGACTGCATTTATGAGAGATTATTGCAGGATCAGCAAACATCTGGAGCAGGAGCTATGAAACAACACATAAACCTGCATTAGACCGACACAGATCCGGTTTTGGCGGTCAAAAGATTAAAACACAGGAAACCGTGCTGTGTGAATATTCACCGCTCAGCTAATTACAGGGAAATAATAGACACTTACATCGGCCAGGACAATTAATCATCCAACGTTAGGCTGTTTTGAAACATTTTAAGTGTTTGCCAGACCCGTTTCTGCTTTTCCTTTATGGTAACACTTTATAATAAGGTTCCATGATTAATCGTAATTAATGTTAGTACATGTATTAACTAACGTTAAATGCGACATTATAATGGGTTTAAGTAAATATTGTTCGGTTAAATTTAAAATTATATTATATAATATACTTTATATAATGCATATTTAAATAATGTATATAAAATTGATGTTTATTTTGGTGCTATCAAATGATTAATCGTAAGTAATTGCATCCAAAATAAAAGCTTTTGTTTACGTAATGTACTATGTATATTAATTATGCATATATAAACACACACACATGCATTTTTAAGAAAAAAAATTGTTTACATATTAAATATATTTACATAAGTTATATGAATATAAATATATACACAAGCAAATACATGCAAATATTTTCAAAATATATACTGTATGTGTGTTTAATACACAGTACAGACACATATATTATGTAAAAAACTTTTAATGGTAATTTTTGGTTTGACAACATTATTTATTTATTACGTATGTATGTATGTATGTATGTATTATTTATTTATGCATTTATTATGTATTTATTATTTATTAATGCACTTATTAAGTACTTGCGTATTTACGTATTTATTACTTATTTATGTATTACTTATTTATGTATATCTAACTTACTTAACTAACTTAACTTCCTTATTTCACACCTATTGCATGTTTAAAATTACAGGACAAATTTTACTAGAAAGTTGAATGGCTATATTTAGTCATTTTATCCCAAAAATTGATTATAAAAAAAAACGAAAATCAATTTCACAGAGGCATCAGTATCAGTACTGATATCTGTAACACTTAAAAAAAATGTCATTAAATAAATATACTCTAAATATATACATTTCTGATTACAAATTTCATTGTCGGGTGCAGTTAATTGTGATTAATTAAAAAAAAAAAAAAAAGATTAATTAGTCATTTTTTAATCTTATTTTTTATTTTTTTTGCATACTTATTGCATACTTATATTAGGTGTCATCAGAAATGTATTAAAGTCTAATGACAGAATTATGAATCATGCTCGTTTTTCTTTAAACTTTAAAAATCTGAATGAGTAAATGGACTGGTTGCACTGAGATTCATAATGTACTTTGTTAATTTATGGCTTGTCATGGTATGCACCAATTTGATGTTTGCAAGCAGTGATGATGTTTTTTTTGTGGGCGGAGACCATCTGGTGGCAAAAATTACAGTTTTCAAGTAGCAGTTTATGGAAGCCATGGAATAAAAGAATGAAAATGGTAAATTTGAGTTTTATGTTTCAAAATTCTGATTTTATTCTCACAATTCCGAGATTATATCTCACAATTCTGATAAGAAAAATCCACTAATCATTCTTTCCTTTCCCCTCAGCTCAGAATCATGAATTTATATCCCTCACTTCTGGCTTTTTTTTCCTCAGAATTGACAAACTCGCTACTGTTCAGTTAAATTGAGTTGATATATAAGATATAAACTTGCATTTGCAAGAAAAAAAAAGTCAGAATTGTGAGATGAAATAGGTAAGTGTAATGTAAAATGTTATAGGTTTAAATAGTATTTCATGCTGTAACTGCAGGGCTAATATAATATGTTCCCTACGAGCTGCACATGTGAATACTACATTGTTTAAATCATATTTATGCTTTAAAAGCAAAATAATCATAGCAGGTTTCATGCATTAGTCAGTCTGTTTAAACGTCTATGTTTAGCTCAAAATGGCGTTTCACTTCACTTGTTATCAGTGTTTTTTTTGCCACTAAAATGAACGCGTAAAGCTGCAAGTGACGTAACTGATACCTACTCCAAACTGGTCTATTGTTCCTGAAACATCTAAAGATTATTTTAAAATCCCCACAGTCTTAAAGTGTTAATGCAGATGATCTGAGAAAGCAGTGGGTGGCAAACTTACGAGAGCAAATCTGCAGTAAACCACAAATGTGCAGTAAACATATCTGACCCTGGACCACAAAACCAGTCGTAAGGGTCCATTTTTAGAAATTGAGATTTATACATCATCTGAAAGCTGAATAAATAAGCTTTCCATTGATTTATGTTTTGGAGTTAGACCGTTAAACAGTTTTTCCCCATTTTTGTGTTCATAGCATCTGTGTTTGTGATTCTGTTTGGTCTGTCTGACTCCAGGCCATTAAAGCATAAAGACAGAGGACATGTCAAAATGTAGAGACCTTGCCGTCAAAACGACACACTAACGTCCCTAAAAGACACGCAGGAACTGTAAAGCGTTTTAATTAGACTGCCCTTGCTGTAGGTTCCCTAGGCAGCGTCTGTCAGCCGATACGAGGCAAGAAATAAAAATAATTTTTTCCCGCAGCTGAAGCCTAGTGAGTCAACCAGCAGCAAGGACACGCGAGAAGGTAGAAAGAAACACTCACGCTGTTCTGATGAAGGACCTGCAGCACGCGGTTGACGTTGTTGAGGGAGTGGACTCGAGTAGAGCCTCGCTCTTTGGTCTGAGAGAGAGAGAGACAGAGAGAAAGAGTGTTATGCCCCACAGTCACGTTTACAAATGTACAGTACAGTGCCACAAAATTGCTGTGTTTTTAAACATGCACCGTGATAGGGACATGTATTCCTAAAAATACCATGAAATAGGGCTGAGCGAAATTTACAACCATTCAAAAGTTTGGGGTTGCAAGATTTTGTAAGATTTTGAAAGAAGCCAATTACGCTCAGCAAAGAATGCAATTATTTTGATAAAAAAAATACAGTAAAAACAGAAATATTATTACAATTTAAAAAAAACTGTTTTATATGTGAATACATTGTAAAATGTAATTTATTCCTGTGATCATAGCTGAATTTTCTACATCACTACTCCACTCTTCAGTGTCATAAGATCCTTCAGAAATCATTCTAATATGCTGATTTGCTGCTCAAGAAACATTTGCGATTATCTATTTTTTATCTGGATTTTTTAATGAATAGAAAGAAAAGCAATTCATTGTAAAATAAATCTTTTATAATATTATAAATGTTCTTACAGTTACTTTTGCTAAGTGTTATTTTCTTTCCAACAATAAAATAAAATAAAATAAAATAAAATACTTTTCAACAGTAGTGAAGGTTTTTTTTTTTATAATATTCAGTATATCTTGATATGTGTATTGTATAGCAAATTTGATTTATACAATTTGACAAGCCTAGTTTTCCAGTTTCTCACTAAATGAACAAAAAACTGTGATTTTATTTTTATTTTAAGCAATTCATGATAATAAATAGCATTATTTACCTAGATGTTATTTATTTGATATTTTGGCTTAATACAATATATTAACAAGTCATTACAGTTTTTACATATTTATAATCAATCATTGTTAAATTTATTAATAATTATATACTCAAAACAATTAATACTTTAAAAATGGCATGCGGAGACAAACTATAAATGAATCACTGAATCAAGATTTAAAAGACCCTCTTTTAAATGATTCATAGAATTGATTCAAACTCAAACACTATAAACACATCTTTTAATATTATATAATCACTTCTGACTGAGATGTGAGACAAGAAATGACAAAATATAACTAATTTAATGACATTTTAGGAAACTTAATGAACAAAATCATCAAGATACTGTAGGTTTTTGATAAATCACTCACCACTGTGTAAATACCATGACATGAAAATGGCAATCATTCAGTTTCACAGTCTGATACCTGATACACTCTGTAAAAATAACACTATGCCACTTTAATGCTATGCTACACTATGCTACATAAGAGCTACATCTCACATGAAGGGACACTGTGAAAATGAAAAATTATAACACCGTAATAAGCAATATAATCACAAGTGATAAAGAAGAATGATGAAGATGAAGCCTACGGCCTCTGTCACTTAAACGTTCTGTGTGTGTAACTTATAATCAGTGTCTGGTTGAGGCTAAATATAAACACATCATTCAGACACATTACACTCGACCGCTATTCAAACCCTCCCAACCATCTAACACACAAAGTATAAACACACCCTGATACTCTATATACACACACACACACACACACACGCGCGCGCAGACGCACCAGTGTGTTTCCAGTCAGTCCTTCCAGGAGATCGAGGAGTTTTCTGCCATCTCTCAGGTCAGAGAACATGTCTTTGATGGGCGCCTTCCCTGTCTGTAACACAAAACATTAATAAAATGTTAAGAAAATGCAATAAAAAAAAAAAAAATAGAAAATAAATAAATTAATACAAAAACAAGGAAAAACAAAGAATACTGGTGCTACTGGACATACATATTAATATGTGTTGTATAAAATCTTATAATATACAATATGTCAGCCTGGACCACAAAACTATAAGGGTCCATTTTTTTTTTCTTTATTGAGATTTATACATCATATGAAAGCTGAATAAATAAGCTTTAGAACAATATTTGGCCTAGATATTATTTGAAAATCTGGAATCTGAGGGTGCAAAAAAAAAAACTAAAGGTGAGAAAAAAATATAAAAGCGCTGTGCACATTTTACTTTCACTTTCAAATTAGCTGCAATTCGGCGTCAAACAGTTGTTTATTTTTAGTTTGTTTGAGTTTGTTATATATTTTTTAACAGAACAAACATTTCACCACCTTTTCCACTCTGTTTTTTAACTCAGTGAACACAAATAATTACATAATGTGTAAATTATGACATAAACAATAGCATAATGAGGTTATATTTTTATTACTAAGCACAAATATGACACAGTAAAAACAGTAAAAGGAACCTTTATATGTTATTTAATACTTTTACTACAAATACTATTTGTATTATTAATTCTCAATAATAATAATAATAATAATATTTAAAACAATGACCGCCAATTTCATGGACAAGTCTTAAATGCATTAAATGCAGACTAAGGGTGTGTTCACACTTGTCATGTTTGGTTCGATTAAAACAAACCCTGATGTGATTGCTCTGTTAGTGTGGTTCATTTGAGTAAATGTGAACGCTGCCATCCGAACCCTGGTGCGCACCAAACAAGCGGGCCGAGACCGCTAAAAAGATGGGTCTCAGGCCGCTTCCAAGTGAACTCTGGTGCGGTTTGAATGATATATGAACGCAACACGGACCAAATACTTCTAAACAAACCAAAAACAGTAAGTAATGACAAGATGTGATGCTATGTGACATAATTTCACGGCGGGAACAAGCGGTGTATCCAAAATAAAATGTGCAGAGGGCAAACATGGAGCAACGAGGAGGTAAAGTGCCTTTTATGAGCTCTTTGTGAGTTCGCAGGTGGTGAAAATAAAATCATATACTCACAACAATGAGCGCACTTAGTCCAGCAGACGGCATTGCGTGTGTTTGACTCAAAGTGGCACTGAGCAGACTGATCAGCGATTGGGTAATTTGATGTCATACACCCGCAGCACCACTTTAAGTCGAACCTCTTCCTTTCCCTTGTAGTGTTCCCTTGTGAGTTCCCTAACGAAATGTATGTCATTCAACATGACCAATAAGATTGTGAATGTATCACTATGCCTTTAGGTTCGGTATCTTTAGGTTCGCTGTCAAAAATGCCAATGTGAACACTAAACAGACCAGGAACAAATGTATCATTTTCCTTTTTGGTTCAGACCAAATAAACCAAACTACAAGTGTGAACACACCCTAAAATGCATGTCTAGGCTGTTTCAAGTGAAAGAAACTTGGGAAACACTTTATTTTAAGTTGTCCATAATACAGAGTAATTACCTAATTAAGTGCTTAGCAATAGCCGTTGTACTCACATGAAACAAAATGCACTTACCATGTAAATAAGTTATGGAACAGTCTGTAATTACAGTTTGTAAATATATAGATGTAATTGGCAGCTACTGTTACACATATGTAACAGGCCGAATCTGTTACACAGCTACTTGTACACTTAAGTACAATCTTGATACACTTTATTTTAAGTAGCTTATGCCTGTGTAATTAGAAAGGTATTACATGTATTTAAGTTGTGTATTGGTGGGTAAAATCAAACTAAGATGCAGCTGGATAAGGTGTACAGTATAGATACACATGAAGTACACTTAAGTACAATACACTTTATTTTAAGTAGCTTGTCTGTGTACTTACATTTGTAATTACGTTGTATAAAGTGTGCAACACAACAGTCTTTTGGTTACATATGTAGCTCTGTAACAGGCTCGGCAGTGCTACATCTACATAATTACAAACCTATAATTACAGACTGATCCATAACTTAGTTACATGTTAAGTACATTTTGTTTCATGTAAGTACAACGGCTACTACTAAGTACTTAATTAGGTAATTACTCTGTATTATGGCACCTTAAAAAAGTGTTACCGAAACCTGCAGTGACTGATCTTAAAATATGTCAAATTCATTGTTTTGTCTCAAGATGCACACCGGTAATGTTTTAATCTAAGACCTATTTATAAAACTATGGCCTAATTATGGCTTAACCTAAGCCCTGTCTGTAAAACTGAGCCTAAACATGTTAAAAATGCCATGTAGAGACATTTTTGACTACAAACTAAATCACTAAATCATGTTTTGAAAGTCAAAGTAGGAAGTCAACCCAACAGTTTACTTATAGTTATCTCTCTATATTAATAGACTACACACACATTCAGCACTCAAAGAATAACAAATGATTTGTGTGTGTTCTTCACATGTAAATTTAAGTGGGGTTCTCTCATTATCATTAAATATGTGAGAGCGTGGTGTGATTAAAGTGAGAGAGGGCAGAGCTCTGTGACCTCAGACACCAAACACCACTGCAGGAAACCAAAGCCTCATCTGACCAACAACCCGCTCTGTTCAGTGTACTCATGAAAATGAGACTCTGAGATTCAAACAGACAGTCATGCTACTGGCTTCTGATACGTATGCAATTTAAAATAACAGTTTTCTGTGTGAATACATTGTAAAATGTAACTTATTTCTGTGATACAACACTGACTTGTCAGCTTCATTACTCCAGTTTTCAGTGTCACATGATCTTCAGAAATCATTCTAATATGCTGATTCGCTGCTCAAGAAACATTTCTGATTATTATCAATCAGGGCTTCTGCAGGTTTTATGAGGGTAAATTTAAGACCAACTAAAGAAAATTGAATGGAAAAAAAATTGAAGGGAAAACAATACAGCAATATGTTCTCTAAAGTTTTACTTTCACTTTCAAATTAGTGGTAATTCGGCGGCAAGCAGTTGTTTGTTTTCAGATTGAGTTTTCCCTCTTTTCCTCGCTTTTCTTTGGTAAAAGCACTGTGCACATTTTACTTTCACTTTCAAATTAGCGGCAATTCAGCATCAAGCAGTTGTTCGTTTTTAGTTCGTTTGAGTTTTCCCTCTTTTCCTCGCTTTCCTTCGGTAAAAGCGCCGTGCAAATTTACCTTCACTTTCAAATATGCGGGAATTTGGCTTCAAGCGGTTGTTTGTTTTTAGTTTGTTTGAGTTTTCCCTCTTTTCTTCACTTTCCTTTGGTTTTAAGTAGCTTGTAAAAGCGTTGTGCGCATTTTACTTTCACTTTTAAATTAGCGGCATTAACGTAATGTAACACACTTTTATTAACAAAACTAATAAAAATACACCATGTTATATGCCTAATATAAAACAATAACTTAAAGTTTAAATAAGTATACAAAACTGAATATCAGTAAAAACTATGTAACCAAATAAATAAGAAACGTATAACGTTTATTAGCAAAAGGAACCAAAAAGCTTGGAAGCACAGCATACACCTTGATGTAATATAATTAAAAAAATAAAATACACACAGTTTAAATAAATAAAAATCAGCAAACACTGTGGAACCAAATAAATATAAAACTTCCACTATCACCTTAGATAAATGGTAGGGCTGTGTATTGCCAAGAATCTGGTGATACGATATGTATCACGATACAGCGGTTGCGATACGATATGTTGTGATACAATGCGATACTGTAAACAAGGCGATATATTGGGATATTTCTTATTTTATGAAGAGGACATAATTTTAGGAAAGCTGTAATTAAGAACACACCACCATATGCAAACCATTCAGTGTTATTGAATCACTTTTTGTGCAGTACGAGTAAAGGGGGAAAATAATGTGCATGCAAGATTCTTTATTATTAAATGTATAAAATGTAAGCTTTTATAAACAGACCATATATATTTTTAGACCCTGCTTTACAGTTTAAGTTTAGAAATGTAACCATGTCAGATCATTTTGACTGTTCTGAGAATTTCACAAGTTTTGGATTTCACAAGTTTTTCAGTTGGTAATTATGTTTCGCGTGGAATTGCAGAGACCGCGACGCAAGCACCACCTCAACTGCACCAAACAGCCCCACCGTGAGAGAAAGCGACTGGCAGCCGCGCAGCTGCCCCACCGCGCCCGGCGCAAAGGCACTTTCGCGGGACGCGAAAGGGCGCTTCTGCTGCACAGACGGGTGGTGGCCGCGTAGCGGATCTGCTGCTTGCCGCGTCCTGGAGCGAACGTTGCCTCAAAAGGCGTAATGACGCCACACTTTACACCAAGGCGGGAGCAGGAACTATTCTTTCATCCTCCATTAACGCTAACATTAGTGGCATGCCCTTATGCTAGTATTTCCTGTCACTGTTTAAGTTCAGAGATAAGAAGCCTGCAATCTAGCGGTCAAGATATAAGCAACTGTCATGAATCTTCTATAATTTTTTTTTCGATATTCCATTTTTGAGAATCGATACAGTATCACCAAACAAAATATCGTGATACACACGTGTAGCGATATTTTCTTACACCCCTAATAAATGGCATAAGTCGAAAGGCTTTTTAAAATCCAAAATATTTTTAAAACGGACGCATTTGCATTTCGTTTTGAAACTCTTCTGCCATGGTCTTGTCTTTCTCACCTCTCTCTTCTTGTCAGTCAGCTCGACTCTTTACGTGATAAATCAAACCTTATCTGTGATGCGACTGTCGTTCGGCACACTGCATTGAGTAGCCGTGTTCAGTTTTAATTGTTCCCTAACTGAACTAAATAATTTTTATTACTATAAAATAAATCAGGTCTTCGGGTGACTGAGAGATAAAGCAGCACATACCGCCATCTACTGCGTATTGTTTAATGAATATTGAGCGACTGATTTTTTTTAAATAGAAATCTTCTGCAACACTGCCCTTGCAGTCACGTTTGATCTAATTCATGTGTCCTAGCTGAATAAAAGTGTTAATTTGGATGAATTAATCTATGAATTTCATAAAATGGTCCTTTCAAGAATATTTGTGTTCTTTACATTTTCCTCATGTGGTAACATTTTATAAGCTAATGAAGGTTGAGCTGTACGGTTAATTCTGTCTCCTCTGCATGTCATGCTCATGCCTAACAAGCACTTCAGCTTTGACTATATTCACAGTATATTGCAGAGAAACCTTGAGTGCATCACTGCTTAAGCGAAGAAATCAACAGTTTCAGATCTCCGGCAAAACGTGAGCGCTTCTTCACGAGACGCCACCCTGAGATCAGCCACGGAAGCAGAAGTTCAGAAGTTCAGCGTGAGCTCTGTCAGGACAGTTACCTTGGAGAACTGTGCGTTGATCCACTTCGTGAAGGTTTTTTTCTGTACAGCATCATGTTCATCTGAAAAATGAACGACGAGAGAGAGAGAGAAAGAACGTAAGAAGGGGTTTTATGGCACATGGCAATACAGCAGATGTTCACGTATGAATGAACACTGCTGAGATCTGCAGACACTTTCACTTCCACAAACTAAAAACAGATCAACCGACACACAACAATTCTGATAGTGCAACTTCACTGAATTAAATGACTTGTGTGTACAATTAAATTCACATGAGTATCAACCCTTCATTTATTAACTGCAATTGGATTAGGCCGATATTGGATACGGATTCCCAGCCTGAATGAGTTTCTTTCTTCTGATGATCACAAAGAAGGATATTTTAATGAATGTTGGGAACCAAACTTTTGCTGGAACATTATGGAAAAAACATTGGCCACCGTCAACTCTTTGGTTACAAACATTCTTCACAATACCTTCTTTTGTGTTCAGCAGAAAGAAAGAAACTTCTACAGGTTTGGAACGACTTGAGGAAAGTAAATGATAAATTTCATTTCTGGGTGTACTACTGTATCCCTTTATATAGTATGGATATATTTTTAATGCTTTCAGTCACCAATAAGAATGTGAAAAACTCTACACACTGCTTAATTCATCAACTCCACACAGTCCTGCAGATTTTCCACCTGCAATTTCCTTACTCTTAACAAGGGGCCTTTAAACTAGATACTCACTGACAGACATCTTTTAAATTGCAAGAAACCTTGAGGTGTAGGTCAAGTAAGTGACCAATAAGATGTTTTCTTGTAACTGTCAATCAAAGCGCAGGAGGCAGAGTCTGTGTATGCAGCATCAATTCAAAACAAAAATGCAAAATTCAAGAATGCAGCATCAATTCAAATCAATTAAAAAAAGCATTAGTGTCACAATGTGTGTGTTGTCCACATATCCATGTTTGAATCCACACAGAGCCTGTGAGAGATCCCGTAACCACTGGAAAAGATTCCCACACACACATGCAAAAGAGTGTTCATAATAAAAATCACTGTGTAACCAGTGTGAACCCTACAGGGATCAAAGGTTAAGACCACCGGCCTGTCAGGTCGCCTGTGCGTGTGTAGACAGTGACAGTGTGGGTGTAGATGAGGGCCAGAAATGCACTGTAGGCAACAGAGATGGTGTGAAGGAGAGTTCATACACCACAACACACACACCCTAGCAGTGAGAAACACATCTACCACACACAGGAAGGAACCGATCACAATCACCATCAACAATGCAGATGTCACCGGTCATCATTATAACACTTGCACTAGTACTATATATGTGAACCTCATACAGTCAAAATCATGTTTGGCTTAAAAAAATTTGTGAGCAAATAAAGCCTATTCTTTTTCCATTTGCAACATTATCATGAGCATTCATGAGCACACATGCCTCACAATTCTCAATACAATCATTAAAAAAAAATCTCATCACTTAATGAAAATAATGCAAATAAAATAAAATAAAATCAAAAAAAATCTCATTCTCATTTGGGTAATGCAAACACATATTTTCATAATTACCATAATTAAAAATAAATAAATATAAATGTAAATATATTGGCTGGTCTTAAAGTTTTGAAAATAAAACATCAGTACAAAAACCTTTGGACAACAACACATGACAAATTGCACCGTGTCATTATTTACTGAACAAAAATAAAGCCAAAGTGGAAAAGCCATGTGTGACAAAGTTAGGACACCCTTACTGTTAACTTTGGAATTAAGAGGGTAAATAACAGTCGAGCACTGCTGATCAAATACCTTTGATTAACTGATCATCAGCAAGTCTGAGCGCCTCTATAAAAGCATAAGCTTTGGCAGTTTGCTGGTCTAGAGCCTTCAGGTGTGTGTTAACACAATGCCAAGGAGGTAAGACATCAGCAATCATTTTAGAGAAGCAACTGTTGCTGCCATCAATCTGAGAAGAGTAACATGGCCATTTCCAAACAATCTGAAGTTTATTCACAAGTGGACGACATTTAAAACAGACACCTCTCCTTCCAGGAGTGGACGTCCCAGAAAATTCACCCCAAGATCAGACCGTGTAAAGCTCAGAGAAACCTTTTGGTGAAAACCTAAAGAGCATATCGGCACAAACACCTCATACCAAAACACAAGCATGCTGGAGGAGGACTGATAATTTTGGGCTTGTTTTGTTCACAAAAAGTGTATAACAAAACTTTTATGTAATCAAGGACAGACTGGAACCATTTTTGTCTAAACATTATTTTGTATTTTAGCATTATTTTGTATATTAACATTTTAATGCACAATAATTTTGGTTATTAGTTTAGCACATCTTCAGTAAAAGGAAAAAAAAAAAAATACACCATTTTGGTTTTGTTAGCACCAATATTATATCATGAGATACCATGTATCAAACTGAATCATGACATGAGTGTATTGTTAAACCCCTAAGACATCTACTTTTTGATTCTGATTGTGGCCCAAACATATTTTGCTGAGAATCTCCTAAAGATCCTGCAAATCCTATTAAATGTGTGATTTAACAATGGTCAGAAATGTGCAATGATGAACACACACATGCTGCTCTGAAACTCTTATCACACTCACAAGCAAACACTTGCCTTTTATCAAAACCCTGACATTCCTCAAGTGATTCGCAGCCCCGCTCTTTACAAACACTGTCTGTGGGTACTGGCATTCTCTACATTATGAGGACTAAATGTCCCTACAAGTATAGCAACACCAGTAAACTGTGACCTTGTGGGAACATTTTTTGGACCTAATGAGGAAACAAGCTTGTAAATCATACAGAACGAAGTGTTTTGAAAATAATGCAGAAAGTTTCCTGTGAGATGTAGTGTTAGCGTAGATATAGAAAAAACAGTTTGTACAGTATAAAAACCATTACGTCTATGGAGAGTCCTCTGTGTGTGTGTGTGTGTGTGTGTGTGTGTGTGTGTGTGTGTGTGTGTGTGTGTGTTATGAGTGTCTATCAAGCTCTGCTGCTCCTCACTGCCTGACTGAAGTAATTTCTGCTATGCTGCATGGAGCACAACTAAATTACAACACACTCATTGCCCTTTAGCAACCCAGAGAACGTCTGAAGCCAAAGTTTACCTAATACCGTCACAAAACTGTCAGCATGAGACAAACTGGTGTCTATGATTAGGAACAGGGCTCAGTTTAATGGCAAAAAAAGAAAGCAAACAATTCCCATAGACATCAACCATATATAGAGACCAGAATGTTTTATACTTATTTAAAAACATTCCAGTTTTGTGTGCTCATTTAGATATCTAGCTAAACGTGCTGGTTTGCGTGCATTTTGTTCCAATCTGAGCAGGATCTGCTTATATGAGACATATTTTGACATGGGACATTCCATAATGCATAAAACTGCCATAATTGAGGCAGTGGTTCCTCCTCCAGTGTGAACTCCTGCCCGAGCTTGTCTGCACAAAGGCAGAGGGAGGAAAAGTTCAAGGAAAACACTCGTTTATAGACAGGAATTCAAAAACAACACATTATTATAATAATAAATCAACATATCTCTTATACTTCTATATGTCAGACTTTGTCGCATCATGTGGACATACAGTAACTTTCACAACTTTATTTCCAGTCCACTGTAAACATTTACTGAAACTAAAATGGCTCAGAAATTGTCACGTTTATGACAACACAACCTTAATCTTATTAAATGATTAAATTAAGCTTATCATCACCCAAAAATGATTGAGAATTGTCATTAATTATTTTTCTCATGTCTTTCCAAACCAGTAGGACCTTTGTTCATCTTCAGAACACAAATTAAGATATTTTTTGATGAAATCCGAGAGCTTTCTGATACATAGATAGCAACACAACTGACACATTCAAGATCCAGAAAGGTAGTAAGAACATCAGTAAAATAGTCCATGTGACATCAGTGGTTCAACCGTAATATTATAAAGCTATGAGACTACATTGTACGCAAAGAAAACACAAATAATTTCTTCTCTTCCGTATCGGTCTCCGCTGCATGTTCATACCACAACAAGTATAACAGCACTGTAACAACAGCACTACACAGAAGTCAGCCAATTACAACAGAGGTCATTTGCATGTATAATTCTTAAAGGTACACTTGCTGCTGTTATTGGGTAAAATTAGGGATGCTCCAAATGTTCGGCAACCAAAACGAACCCGCCAAAAACAGCTTGTATTTTAGTTGAAAGCAGTGGTTTTAAGTTAAACTGTCTTAATAGATTTGTTTGCAGCTTTTCACTTCACAAGATGTTAACTGATGGACTAGAATGGTGTGAAGTACTTGTGGACTATTGTGATGTTTTTAATCAGCTGTTTGGACTCTCATTCGGACGGCACCCACTGACAAATATTCATCTATATTTCATTTATACAGTGAACACTATGCAGTGTTTACATTTATTTGACTCAAAAAAAATAAATAAAAAAGATCCAGAAGCGAGTTTTGTGATTTGTTAAACCACTACCACATACAAAACATGTGACTGGAACATTAGCACGCTCATTAACACAACCAACACTATAGGTACACACATAAAAACACCTGTATGTTGAATAAAATAGTCTTACAGCTGCCTACCTCTGAGTTTCACACTCTGTGTAGCCATATAGTCATAAACCAACAGATGATGGCAAAAATCAAAGAGAAAACAATAATTATCCTTTCCAAATTCACATTCCTCTTTCCTTTACGCTCAATTATAGTAAAGAGTGACAGAAAAAAACAGAGAGATAGAGCAAGAGGGAGGGAGGGAGGTGGGCAATGGGCATGTATGTTGTGCTCCACTGGTAGAAGACACACACGTCTCTGTGGAACGGCATCCCAGCATGCATAAAAGCGAGAGCATGACCGACTCTGTGGGTCACACCGACAACCATATGGCAGGTCACCGTGACAACCAAAATGAACGTGATGGAATGGAATATTGGAATTCTAAATTTTCTTTGAAGAATACGCTTGAAAGTTGAACTACTTTTGACAAAGTACTTTACTATTATATTAAATAGAAAAAAATAAATAAATAAATAAATAAATAAATAAATATATATATATATACACACACACACACATATACAATATACACACATATATATACACGTGTGTGTGTGCGCGTGTATATGTGTATATGTGTGTATATATATATATATATATATATATATATATATATATATATATATATATATATATAGATATATATATATATATATATATATATATATATATATATATATATATATATATACACATATATATATATATATATATATATATATAGATATATATATATATATATATATATATATATATATATATATATATATATATATACACACATATATACACATACATTATATACACACACACACACACACATACACACGCAAACATATATGCACACACAAAATATTATATATTTTACATTGTGCATGACAATTACACACGTACACTACCTCTGATAAAACATGCAGCAGTAACACACACTTAAAAGTCACATTACTAATCTACTGATACACTCAGTGTGCATTAATGATACACACATTATAATAATAGTATAATAAAATATCATCACACACATCTACACAGACTGATCTGAGTCTGCACGATCTAAATGTGTGCGTAAGAGCTTCAAAATGACCTGCAGCCGAAACAAAACATCTGAAAAGTGTTTTGTGAATCAGGAAGTAAAAGTGCGCTCTTACCTAACTCAGGAAAGGAAAACTTCTTCCTGTGTTTTCTAAAAAAGCTGCGCTTTCTCCACGGCAACCACTTACTCATGTTGATAAGGTTCACTCCATAGAAGAAGCGAATGAGTGGATGAAGAGACACACAGAGGAAAACAATTTACAGGAACTTCAAATGATGTCTGAGAAGAGTGATGCTGTTGAAAGCAATGCATGCTGGGAGTAAACAGAGAACCTGTGGTGGGTTTCTCTTTAACCGGTGCGCGTCAATCAAACACACTTCACATCCTGTCAACGTCACGCACCAGACATCTGACAGAAACACAAAAGTATTAAATCACACCTAAACACACACACCCCTGATGAAATCAATCAAATATAAGATCTAGTTCCTGCTTCCTTTTTTTGTTTTGTAACAAATTACTAAAAAAAAAAAAAAATCTTCCTCTTAAACACACAGTTCTTAGAAATGAAGTAATGAAGAGACTACAGCTGTGCCTCAAAACCTAGCGAGTCACCTATTTAAACATTATTGGGCAACATGTGCCTGAACGTGTCACTTAAACTAGCGCTCACATTTTAGCAAGTTGAATGTATTGCCTACAGCTACTTCTGAGTGACAAAAAGGCAAACATGTATAACGGTTTAGATTTTTAAGCTATAATACTCAAATTTAGAAAGTGTCAGCGGACAGTGGTTTTGTGTAGAGCTCTTTAAAAAAACGTAACAAACAGCCACCTCACATTACAATCAGGAAAAAAAAAGGTAAAAAAAAAAACATCATAAATGTAACTTTTGGGCATCAGCAAAATAAATAAATAAAATTCAAAGCGCATCTCAAAACAATCAAGCTAGCATTTTAAGTTGTTTAGCAAAAAAAAAAGAAAAAATTCGTAACCTCAAAAAAACTAGCAAGTTAGCATTTTAGCAAGCTTTCTAGAAAAAAGGCATTGTAAGCACAAAATTAGCAATCAAGTAACCTCAAAAAAATCTAGCAAGCGAGCATTATAACAAGCGGTCTAGCATCATAGGCACAAAACTAGCAAACTAGTTACCTCAAAAAACCTAGTGAGCTAACATTCTAGCAAAGTGTCTAGCAAGAAAACAGCACATGCACAAAACTAGCAAGCTAGTAACCTCAAAAAAACTGAAAAGGCTAGTATTTTAACAAGATATCTAGCAAGAAAGAATCACAGGCAAAAAATACTAGCAAGCTAACATTTTAACAAGCCAAGGATCCAGTAGGCTCGTCAAATGCGATTCATCTGCGATTTTGAGCGCGATTTGGCGTAGCTTGTCAGTGATTTACGGCTCTGTGTATTAATTGCCGCTCCAGCTGAACGCACGTGATGGAGCTTTACTACTAATCAAAGTACCGGCTTCATTGACTAAGCGCGCCTCACAATATCGTGCGATTAATCGTGCAGCCCTACATCACAGACACAAAAATCACAAGCTCATAATGAACAAAAAAACCCTTTAAGGCTAATATTATTGAGTCCCTACCTATAAAGTGTCATAGGCCCAAAACTAGCAAGCTATAGCTAGTAACATCAGATAGACACCACATATTTTCTTAGGGAAGTCATTACTTATAATTTTTGAACAGTTTAGCAGTGTTGAAGAGCTTTTTGTTTATTGGTCATTAGTGACATTTTCCAATTTTAGTTATCTGTATTGGCAAACTATTGGTTGACCTGTAATCATAGCCCCCAAAAAAAGTTTCAAAACCTAGCCATTTCCCAATCTATACAGCATATTTGGCCATCCTATGTACAAAATGTCTCACAAACCTTGCAAGCTCCCTACCTAGACAGCACTTGCGGCTGAGTATCTATTACGTACACCACAAAACCTAGTGACCTGCCCACATAGAGGACATGGGCATCGCAGGTGTGACACAGGGGTGTTTCTAGGATTTGAAAACATCAGGGGCTAGCAGTGGTGGATGGGAGCTCACATCATAATTACGTAAGATTTTGTTAGACACAGGTGGGTGAAACTGGATCCTTCTAGGGAGGTCAGGGGGGCATGCCCCCAGGGAAAAAAAAAAATTGATATATTTTAAAGTTAAATTCATTAATCTGGTGCACTTTGAGAGTTCAAAAATAAGAGCTATAAGTTAACCCATGTTCAGTGTGAAAATTGAACAAAGAAAAAAGGTTGATGACCTGACTCACCCCTCTTCTGATACTCTAAAAACATTGGATCATGAACTCATCATGTGAGCAAAGTCATATTGTACTTTCGATTTTAGTTCATTTGACAGATACTTTGCCAAAGCAGTGGCACAAAACAACATTGTTACACTACGAAAAAATAGTAAATAGTAATCACTGCAAATAGCAAACATATCAGAGTATTATTACAAAATTATAACTTTAAAAAATATATTACACAAATAAAATAATACATTTAAAAATATATATTTGCATGCAAAACTAGGGCCCCTTTTTTTTTTTTTTTTAAATCAAAAGTTAAGTTATGTTTAGGGCCCTATGAAATGTTTTATTTTTTCTCACCTTATATTTTATTGTTTTAATTGTTTTGGCATGTCTGTTTATTTAAGTGCATAAAACAACTTTTATTTATTTCTACAACAGCCTTATGAAATTCTGTGTTGTGTATTTTATTTTTTTCTGGTTATGAAATAAAGGAGGATACACAGCAGACAGTTGACTTTCCAACCAACATGACAGAGTTAATCTTGTCCATTTTGTATTTACCTTAGTGATATAATTGTCCGTGAGCAAAAAACTTTGTGCAGCTTACAGCAGCTTACAGATAAATGAGCCAAAAGAAAACAATCCCAGCCGCTAGAACTATTGTTAATGTTTAGAAATTTGTAAAGTGATGTTCGGTTTTGTTTTCAGTCTTGTTTGCAGCTTTGATAGTTGAGAGGACCTTGATCACTCGTCTAGTTCTTTCAATTCATCTTCCAAAATCTGGCAGTAGGTTTTGGGAGTTCATTTTAGCCCATCTCTGCAAGTCAGACTTTTCAGGATAGGAGACTAAACATGAACTCCCAAAACTTACTGGCAGTTTTTAGAAGATGAATTCTTGAATCAGAGGTACAAGAGGATGTGATGCTTGTCCTTCAAGAGTCACTCTCAACTTATCTGTCTATAAAGCCTATAAAAAAACTGTCTTCATGTATTTCACAACACGTCAGCTTGTTATTCTTATTAAGTCGGGGCATTTTTTAGGATTTTTTACCAAGCAAAGTCTCTGAGAACCTGACACATTGCACTTCTGAAGACTCCAGGTAGGTTGCAGTTCTGGAAAAGGTGGCGCTGGAGAACTGGAAACGGTTCCTGATGGTGTCACACCTAATTCTTCACCTTAATTTCTAATTCTTTTGCAGTTAACATGCATCTTTTCTTCTCCACCTGTTTTTTCTGACCATGCAGACTCAACAAGCATTTCGCTGTCCAATGGTCAAGTCTTAACTTTGCAAATTCTTTTATTGCATTAGTATTGCATTCTTCTCATGGGCATTTAATAATTTGGACTTTTCAGTCTGGGTTAAATATCTTTTTTGGCTCATTTTATCTGTAAAAGAAAACATGCCTAATAATTATGCACACCTGAATATAAGGAGTTTTTCACTTTCAGCCTTCACGGACAATTATATATCACATATAAATGATTAAATACAAAATTGACAGTAGTTATTAAGACTGATGTGGTTTGGAATTGGTAAAATGTGTTTGGAAAAAAAATATGACCAGAATATCAACATGCCTAATAATTCTGCACACAGTGTAAATTTCATCTTTTAATTCATGAAAAATAAATTTTAATTTTGGCAAATAAAGGGAATGTACTAATAAAATTTAAAAGATGGAAGAAATATTGTGTAACAAAGTTTTAGTAATTTTTCAACAGTAGTAGTAGTAGTACTGTAGGTACATACATTTTACTGAATGATAGTAATATATTTCTGCCACAATGTCTATACAAGCTAAACCGTACTTTTATTTTGTCGGGTTTCCGTGAATACCTTTACATTTCTGTGAGTATATAACCCTGGTTTACTCAAATGAAACGGTGATCTGCTCACGAAGTACTCTCAGAGCAGTTCTGGAGATGTTGTTCATGCATTTTTTTTTTATGGCAGACGCTGAAATCACCACGAGCGTCACGTGTAGTAAAGAAAACCACATCTGCGTCTGCGTCTGCACCATTCATTCATAAAGAGACACGCAGAACATGCAGGATTCATATTTAAATTATATTTTGCTGCGTTATTTACAGATATTAGTCTATATCGCGATTTGTTTGAAGTGTAATGACCGGCTTTTGATTAATTCATTCAAACTTTGACAAATTCCGTGAATTCCTTGGAAATCATAAGGCAATACAAAAACATTCGGGGCTAAAGAAAAATCTTTCAGGGCTCGAGCCTCGAATCATTAGCCCTAACAACGCCCCTGGTGTGACATGAATTTTTAAACTCAGAGATTGCCACCTACGTGCTATTATGTGCTTCCCAGGTGGATAAATAATGTGTAGGTAGGCCACTTAAATTTGAGACACAGCCTAAATGTTTTTCTCTGATTTCTTGAATCCCAGAGCACCATCTGTTGTGTGCTCCTATCACACACGAGTGACTCATTACGGTTTGGGCTGGGCAGAGTAAATATCCGAGACACGGCGAGGGGTCTGAAAACACATGGCCTATGGATTCATCTGTTGATTCTGTTCTCCTCTGAGGTGTTGCGAAGGTCAGGACGTGTTACGAACAACTGAACAAACACACACAGAGAAAAGAGGAACAGAAAGGACTGCAGAAGGTTTTCTCTTTCGTTTTCACTTTCCACTTGTGAATGACGTGTGTGTGTGTTTTGAACAACAGAAACTGACAACTAGTCAACTTAGAGCTTAACTACTCATATGCACACAAGAGCCAAGGGTGTTAATTTAGGGTTGCCTGAACACTTTTTTGAAGTGCCTGAACTTTGTCACATTTTGAAGGAATAAAGAGGGCGTAGTGCGTGTCATCAGGATAAAGTGACACCCCATGCTCGCAGCATGCACTGCTTCACGCCCTGTTTCATCATGATCAGCCCAGCTGAAATTCACCACATCCCTCTTCCTTCATTCTGCTGTGTTTAGAGTCTGACTCACAGATCCAAACACAAAACTGTCTTCATACTGTAAAAACAACAGCCATTCAATCCAAAAGCCACATTAAACTATAACAATTCCAGAAACAAAATACATTATCATGTTTTATGTCAGTGTGGAGCCAAAAACACTTTTGTTTAAAAACTGCAGGACATTAGCTAAAGCTAATCTACTAGAATACATTCAGCTCAGATCCATATAAGGGATAGTTTACCCAAAAATTAAGATTCTGTCATCATTTCCTTTCATTCCAAACCTATCAGACTCTCATTCATCATCAAAACACAAATGAAGATATCTTCTTCATTCTTCATATCTTCATCATTGAAAGTCCATGTAAGCAAAACTTTGACCCTTCAAACAGTTCATAAAGACATTGCAAAAGTAATCCATATCAATGGAGTGGTTTATTCCAAGTTTTTGAAAGGACACAATCACTTAATATGGATTTAACACAGGTAAGGTAATGACCGGTTTGGTGGTATGGGTAGGTTTAAAGGTGGTTTAAGGTGTAAAGAATGGGATTTTACTATGGGAGTTTACAGAATTTAATTGCAGATGTGATTGCATGTAGGTATTTTTGGAAATACATGTATTCAATAAGTGCATTGTATTAAGTACATAGTAGTCAAGGCCACCTAATATAAAGTGGGACCGAACGCACATAAATAGAGCACATCAAATATGGTAAAAAGCAGCTGAACTGTCTGCTTTATGCTCAAGAACAACCATCACTGCGTGTCGAAAAAACAACATTTGCGTTGTGTGGAAAAATGAGAGAATATTATTATCTTCATTTGTGTTTTAAAAGTGAAAGAAAGACTCATGAGTTTGGAACAACATGAGGATGAGTAAATGATGACAGTGTTTATTTTTGGATAACTTATCCCTCTAAACTATATAGTTCACTATATGGCCAGAAACATAGTAAGAAGCATTTTAAACGAGCAGTCCTGAAAACACACACACATTGTTTCATAGAAGTTTACCAAATAAGCCAGGCTGATTTCAGTTAGTCTGACTTACTGTCACTTGATTCGGTTCCATAAGGCAAATTTATGCCAGAAACTAACATAGTCCAGGGCAGGCTAACTGTCAGGCTAAGCTTAGTACAAAAGTTCAAAAGTAAATAATTAAACATAAAACACTGACCTGAGTTTAATTTTTTAAACGCAAAGCTTCTGTGAAGAAAGCCGTTACAAGGAAGTGCAAAACTAGTTCAAACTAGACGGACGTTTAAAGAAGAAGTCCACTTCCAAAACAAAGATTCACATATAATGTACTCACCCCCTTGTCATCCAAGATGTTCATGTCTTTCTTTCTTCAGTCGTAAAGAAATTATGTTTTTGAGGAAAACATTTCAGGATTTTTCTCCATATAATGGACTGATATGGTGCTGCAACTTTGAACTTTCAAAATGCAGTTTAAATGCAGCTTCAAATGATCCCAAATGCGGTTGTAAACGATCTCAGCCAAGAAAGAAGAGTCTTATCTAGCGAAACGATCGGTTATTTTCATAAAAAAAAAAAAAAATTAAATACTTTTTAATCTCAAATGCTCGTCTTGTCTTTCTCTCCCTGAACTCTGTGTATTGTAGCTCAAGACAGTTACAGTATGTCGAAAAACTCCAATCGTATTTTCTCCCTCAACTTCAAAAATCATTTAAAAATTAAAGCAATAAAAACACTAAATTAACAGTTAAAATCCCTAAATAAAAAAATGAAAATAATAGAAAACAGACTACATTTTATACACATTACTCATATAAACATTAATACATTAACAAATACACATGAACTCATTTAAGCTAGTAATTATAGGGCTATATTAGCTAGCTTACATTTGATTTACAGTTACTGCTATAATTAAAATACACTTATATGTAGGTTTAAAATTCTACATGAGGCACATTTAATGTCCAACAACAAATACTTTAACAAAATGTATTTTTCCCTTTAAATTATTGCACTCCATCTGTTTAGCGTGCTCATTCACTCGCATAAGCCTCGCCCACTCCTGACAGCAAAATGAATGTGCGCATGAATTTCAAACCTTTGTCAAATGGAGAATATACCTGTGACGTCAATTATGCACTGAGAAAAACACAACATCTCAAATGCATTAAACAGCACAAATATATTTGCTGTTTGCCATGGTGGATCAATTTGATCCGTGATCAACATTACGGGCTGCTTAAGAATAATTACACATGCACTATACAATAATTGCACATCAAATTATCTTGACTCTCTAAACCTAGATCAAATTAGTGAGATTGCACAAACTTAAATTGTCATTTATGTAACTTTTTGAGCCTCTATTGATTTGTTAGGTTATTTCAAGTCAGATTTCAGACTTTAATCCTCACTTTTCTTAGCGTCTTTTATGAAACAGCCCCCTGGTTTGCTTTTCTCTTAGCCCAGTTAAACAGGCTGTGAGACCATTTTAAACCAGCTATGACCATCAAACCAGCTTTGGCTGGTTTAAGTGTTTTTTGTCCAGTTTTCGGTCCTCTCTTTCAACACTGACAGCTTTTGTGTTGTATGAGAAACTCTGAGTATTATGTTGACGCTTACATTGTTACTACAGCAACCAATGTAGATACACCGGATATAGATGACACTGTCTGAACAAACAGATCAGATTTCATAACTTACAAACAGTGCCGAAGATCACATCGAAAAATAATTAACAGAACCAAAGCAAACTTCACACACGAATGATGTGGACATGACAGGAGGGGTTTACACACACACACAGTCATGTTTTTTTTTTTGAATTGTGGGGACTTTCCATAGACTTCTATAGTTTTTATACTGACTAAACAATATTTTCTATCCCCTAATCCAACCCTAACCCTAAACCTAAACCTACCCCTTACAGAAAACATGTTTGCATCGTTACATTTTCAGATAAACATCATTTACTATTTCTAACAATTTCTAAAAATTTCAGGTTTTACTATCCTTGTGGGCACATTTGGTCCCCACAATGTAGCAAAACAAGTACACACACACACTCCCTCCCTCTGTGTTTACATATTATCCAAAGCAGACTTTCAATCAAATCTTAAAAGTTCTCTACCAAGGTCACTGGCCTTCAGAACAAAAAAAGTAGGTGTGTGTGTCCATGCCTACTTAACCATATTTTGGAGACAAATTTACCCAGAAGTGAGCAAAATCGGACAAAAACTCCTTTTGGGAACATGCTCATTTAAAAAAATTGTCTAAAAATAAAGTAAATGAGGGATTTAAGTGTGTGCGTGTGTGTGTGTGTGTGTGTGTGTGTCTGTATGAGTGACTGTGCAAGTGAGAGAGAGAGAGATGATGTTTCCTCCACTGCACAGCAACAGGTTCGTATATGTGAAATGATTTTCCAGTGGCTGTTCCACCAAAGCACGTACCTTATTTTACACACTGTCATTGTCTCTAGACATTCAGCTCAAACACACTCCTCAATGGTTTTCCAGCACACACGCATACACACACATCCCCTCCATAATGACGGCTCTGAATATAGACTTTCCCTTTCTCAGCTCACCACACCCTCCTCAGATATTCACACACACGGGTGGTGACATCAGTCAGCATGAGGGAATGCAGGAACTTCACTTCTCTCTGTGTCTTCTGGTCTTTCTTTCATGCCTTTTCATTGGTTGCACTCTTAGCAGTGTTTACCAAGTCATACTTACTGTTTAGGGTTTAATCAATGAACCAAAACTCTATGCAATCAACTTCACGGCCTGTTTAAACCAAGACAAAAGTTCAGTTCAATCTGAATGAACAGCAGGTAATGTGTCTGACATGAATATTCACAGGTGTTTAATCTCTTTTCCATTGCACAGCGAATAAAACTTGTGTCTGGAGCCACTGCTGTCTGGAGACAGTGCTGTTTAATTTGGTGGCACTCATGAACAGACTGTTTTGCTAAACAACAGTGAATAACAGAGGAAGAACCCAAAACCATCCCTCTTTCTCTGTCCTCTTTTGTTTGGTGCTGTTTGATAAATGTGTTTGACTGTCTTGTTTGCTACTTTTAGACTAGTCGTAGTGCACATCCCTAGCATAAATGCACATTTTCATGCATCTACACAGACTCAATTCCCACATGCATGTGTGTTTTTAGAGACTCATTTCAAATGCAGACTACTTTCCACTCACAGTCAGATGAATAATACCATTCTTTCTGAGAGCTCTGAGTGAGTCTACATTTTCCACACAGTCAAGTTTAATGTGGGCTTTGGGTCTCTCAACTACACACACACACACACACACACAGAGGCCAGTCAAAACGGAGTTTAATGAGACCCAAAACAATAGACAAGCTATTTGGTGCTTCCTACTTCTATTACTACTGTTTTTCATTCAGTAATATCCTGAATACATCCTGGTCACACACACAAGCCAGCCAGTGACAGCAGAAGAACACAGTGAGAGAGATGTGTGCGTAATGAGATCGCCTTGGGTGAATTTCCTTTATTTGCTTACACGGTTTTCCACGGTTCAGGGTTTCAGGTGACACACAAACACATGGTGTCCATTTCACAAGAACAATCTCAGGTAATAAGGTCACTGAACTCACAGCAGGGTGTCAAAAGCGCAGTCTCAGAGCAGAGCTACCCTTCACTGGGTCAATCTCGCCCTTTGCGCAGCAAGCTTGGCTAAACCCTTGAGTCAGACGGATCAGAAGACATGCTGAGATATAAAGTCACGTTGCAAACTCTGAACTCACGTTGTGAGATAGGAAGTCGCAATTACGAGAAAAAAAAATGCAGTTATCTTTTTCTACACTCAAAACACTCTCTCCTTCACTAGTCAACCAATGGTCACTAATGGTCACTTTCACTTTTTCCGAGTACTGCACAGAGCTGTCAGCTGAAAGAACACACCAGTAATATCAAAGGACAAACGAATCAGAGACGTCATGCCAGTAGAGCTCCCATAGGTTATTCAAAAACTGCCTGATGCACAGAATCACACTAAACTAGTGAAAATCACAAGCTGCAAACTGAAACAGGTTGCTAGAAGTAGCACTTCTGAGGATCAAGGGAAAGTATTCACTGGCTTTGCCAAAGTTAAATATATTTACAGTGGGTGCCAGGTAAAAATCTATTGATATTTTTTTTTTCTAAATTCAGTCTTTATTGCTATCTTTTTTGGGGGTCATTCAATGTCAGATCAACCAAATTTCAAAAAATTCCCCGGCTCAAATTTTTGATTTTGCTAATGCTTTGATAGAAAAGATACACATGTATAGTGATGAAAGCCAAAATATTAAATGTCATGGATGAATATTTACTGAGTAATCCACTATTTTGTAGAGGGAGGTCAAAACAGCAATTTTCACCTGAGATTCAGAGTCAAGTTACAAAAATGATTTCAGAAAGATGGCAGCATCACAATGTTGCTTTTACACAGAGATTGGTAGATCTGTTAGTAAAAATTGTTGGCTTAAGCAATCTTCGTTGCATTACTTACCAATGGTTATCATTAAAAAAATGGGGAAACAGCATTTTTCAATTTTTTTTTCTCCAAATTTTCTCCAAAAAGATATCTTAAGGCCCTTTTAGATATTGAGTCTCAACAAACTTTCCTTTTAGCATCTCCATTTTTAAAGCACTACATGGTTTGGTTCCAGAGATACTGGAATTTCAATATGGCTCCAGGAGTAAGTTGTTAAAATGCACACACATTCAGTGGTCGAAAACCAAATATGGGTCAGTTTGCAAAAATATGATATTTCTTTTCTTTTAAAGAGGTATGTCTGAAGGACAAATAATGTTAAAACTAGAGATGTATCTTGTTTCCTTCTGTCAAAACAACTGCATTAAACATACCTGTCTGAAAGCCATAAATATTCTTTTTTCAATATTCTTAAAAATGTTGAAATGTGATTTTGTGATTTTAGATTCTAGTTCTTAATAAACTTTTCTTTTCAAACCTTATTTTTCAAGGCCCTACATCGCTCCATGTACAGATTGTTACCCATTTTCAGTGGACGAAAACCAAATGTTGGTCACTTTCTATACAGCTGATACTTATATTTAAAGAACAATGTCTGAAGAAGAAATAAATTAGAATTGTATCTTGATGCCCTCTATCAAAAAGAATGAATAGAACAAAGTGCTGTTTCCCCATTTTTGAATGGTCACCATTGGCACATAATGCAACAAAGATTGCTAAAGTCAACAGATTTTACTAACAGACCTGCCAATCTCTGTGTAAAAATAACATTATGGTCCTGCCATCTTTCTGAAGTCATTTTTAGCCTCTTGTAATAATTTGACTCTCTTTAATCTCTCTCTTTAATTGCCATTTTGACCTCCCTCTACAAAACAGTGGATTACCCAGTAAATATCCATGACATTTAATATTTTGGCTTTCATCACTACACGTCTATCTTTCTTCAGAAAAAAAATGGCAGAATCAAAAATTTGAGCCGGGGTGCTTTGGTTGAGTTGACACGGAATGACTCTTTTGGGTTTGATAAACTTTATACCAGAAAATTAAAATTGAAGCTCCATTCACACCAATAATAATAACAATAACTATAACAATAAAGGCTTAAAGGCTTCCAGCTGATACACAATAAAAACATTGACAGCAACTTAGATTCCAACTCACTCTAAAGAGCAGCACACAAGAAAACGTCTGTACTTAAACATAACATTACTAATATTATGGCAGGGGCGGAAATTTACCAGGCCTTGTGGCAAAAATGCCAGCAAAATGTACAAAAATGCCCCATAAACTCAAGACAAAGGGGCAAAAAAATGCCCCTGCACAATTAAATAATGCATTACGGCTGTCATGATTAAAAAGAATAAAGTGTCAATTTGCCGAATTACATTCAGATTTGCTCAGATTATGCTGTTTTGTGCAGCATTGAGCCTTATAACCATTTAAACAGCATTTTGAAAGTTCATACTTGCGGGCAACATTGAAGTCAACTATATGGAGAACATTTCTGAAATGTTTCCCTCAAAAAACAATTTCTTTACGACTGAAAAAAGAAAGACATGAATGAATCTTGGATGACAAGGGGGTGAGTAAATTATCTGTACATTTTTGTTCTGGGAGTGAACTTCTCCTTAAAGCTCCTTAAAGTCGGTTGGATTCTAATTGGTTGACAATCTTTAACCTGTCATTGTCAAAGTTTTCTAAAAGCGATTCCAATGATAATGTTCTTCGGTTTCATTTCCGTTATAGTTGTGGTGTGAACTGGTGTGAACTTACTATTCTCTTAAAACTTTATAGTCACAGTTACTGTTATTGTCTTTGGTGTGAATGGGCCTTAAAGATTTAAAAAAAGCTCACATTAACTTACATTAATAGAATGTTTAGCACTGAAGCTGTCAGCAGTGATGTCACCATAACTATGATGTAATACATGCAAAAACTGAATTATGATTGGTCTGCTTTTGTGCATCAATTTTCTTTCACATATTTAACCATCTATAGCCAGAGACAAAAAAATAAAAATAAAAGTCATGTTGTCACTGCAATAAATGACAGCTCTGATGCTGCAATTTCTAGAACACACAACTAAAATCTAAAACCAAACTTCCCTAAAACTTCAACAATATTCTTTTGTAGCCCTGCAAGCACTGGTATTTTCTTCAAGTAATGGAAATCAGATAAATTCACAGATAAATTCTAAAACAAAACAGACAGTAGTTGGGAGTGTATATGTCACTCAGACTGTCTCTTCCCATCCAAGCAGGTAGTTTTTGAGTACAGCAAGCTGCATCTGGACCAGACCATCCAGGCGGTCAGAAGTCTGGCTCTGCTGCAAGAAAAGCGGTGGATCTGATAGACAGATCTGGCCATGAGCGCTGCTTATATAACACTTGGCTGCTGTAAAGAGACCCGTCTCACCTCGCTTTACAATACACTGTGTGTGAGAGAGCAAGAATGTGAATGTTTCTGGATGGGGACGCAGATGAAAGAGAGAGAGACAGAGACGTGGAAGAAAAGACGTGTTAAACAGAGGAGAACTTCAGTGTGATGGGAGGGAAAGAGAAGCTGTGTGTGTGTGTTTGGCTCTATGACTGAGGCTGGTTAATGGCCCTGTGTGAGAGCGGCAGAGTTGCCAACCTGTGCAGACAAATTAGTCCAGACAAATTAGAGTACAGAGAATGCGCCTACAGCAGAACTACATTACCCAGCATGCTTCAGCTAAACAACAATAGATATATGGACGGATGGATGGACGGAGAGATGGATGTAAGGACAGATGGATGGATATATGGACGGACGGATGCATGGAAGGATGGACGGATGGATGGATGGATATATGGACGGATGGATATAAGGATAAACGGACAGATATATGGACAAATGGACTGACGGATGGATGGACATAAGGATGTATGGATGGACAGATGGATGTCGGAAGGATGGATATAAGGACGGACAGATATATGGATGGATAGACAGATGATGTAAGGACAGATGGATGGATATAAATATATGGACGGATGGATAAATGGATGGGTGGACAGATGGATAGATATATGGACGGATGGATGAATGGATATATATATGGACAGATGTACAGATATATGGACGGATGGATGAATGGATATATATATGGACAGATGGATAGATATATGGACGGACGGATGGATCTTGAAAGTAACACTTGGCTTCCGGGTGGAGTGGTAAGCCTGTGAACACAGGAAGTTGCGTAAAAAGTCACTTCACATTTGTGTGTGCAATATGCAGACGGTCAGTGGACAGTCAGTTGACTGTCAGTTATTGACTAAAGAGTTAATAATTAAACTAAAATCTGATCAAAACAGTGGCTTTGACCCAGAAACCTAAAAACCTTTATTCCAAAACACACATTAAATATCATCATGCACACATGAGCTGTTAATATCTAAAGTTTGACAAATGTTGCAGTGTATGAAGTAGTGGCCTAATACACTATCAGAAAAAAAAAAAAAAAATTAATAAATTGATTAATTGTGCAAAAAAAAAAACTGTACCTTTAGTGCTACAACAGCTTGTAACTGGGGCAGTATCTTTAAAAAGCAAAAATTTGTACCTTTCTTTACCCCTTAAAGTTTCAAAGTACCTTACGGCTAAATAATACTATGAGGTACTGATGCACCTTTTAGAGGTTGATAATGCCGCAGTGACAAGCTTTTGTACCACAAAAGGTATCATTTCTGCACTTTTTTTTTTCTTGGTGGCTAAATACTTAAGGCCAATGACCTCTGTTTCATAACACAGGAAAAGCTCCATAAATGAAGTTGATGATTTCTTTGTTCCTCAGATATCAGCCTGATTAATGTTGTTTTAGAAGATAGAACTTCCATGTTTTGTTTTGATTGGCTTTTCCATGAGCTGTGAATTTACAGGATGTAGTTTTATGAAGACTTCCTGTTCTCTTAGCCTAGTAAAATCATGACAGGAGTGTGTGTCTGGAAGGGTGTGTTTGTGCACATGTGAGAGAATATATATACACTACCGTTCAAAAGTTTGGGGTCAGTACATTTTTATTGTTTCTTTTTTTTTTTTTAAGAAATTAATACTTTTATTCACCAAGGATGTATTAAGTTAATA
Source organism: Labeo catla (assembly GCA_012976165.1). Classification (NCBI taxonomy): domain Eukaryota; kingdom Metazoa; phylum Chordata; class Actinopteri; order Cypriniformes; family Cyprinidae; genus Labeo; species Labeo catla. The sequence goes on from VONZ01000188.1 coordinate 57,758, forward strand.
ATTAAAAGTTTATTAAAAGTTAATAATAAATCATTTACATTGTTATAAAATATTTATATTTTGAATAAACACTGTACTTTTTAAACTTGTTATTCACGAAAGAATCCTGAAAAAAAAATAAATAAAAAAAAAAATAAAAATCACAGGTTCCAAAAAATATTTGGCAGCACATCTGTTGATATTATCCAACATTGATCATTCTAATAATAAATCCGCATATTAGAATGATTTCTGAAGGATCATGTGACACTTAAGACTGGAGTAACAGCTGATAAAAATTCAGCTTTTCATCACAGGAATAAATTCTATTTTAAAGTATGTTAAAATAAAAAAACATTATTTTATATTGTAAAAACATTTTGCAATATTACTGCTTTTTTTCTATATTTTTAATCAAATAAATGCAGCCTTGATGAGCATAAGAGACTACTTTAAAGACTATTACAAGTCTTACTGACCCCAAACTTTTGAACGGTAGTGTATATATATATATATATATATATATATATATACACATACATACACACACACACACACACACGTTATATATTAATATATTTAAAATATATAATTATATACACAAATTAATATTTTAGATATAAATAACATGTTTTTTTCTTGGATGCGATTAATCGTGAAACTTGTTTAAAAATATGTAGATGCAGAAGTTGAAATTACTACAGCATTTGCTGTTATATTACTAATAATAGAAAAGCAAACGCTATAATACTTTTTTATTATTATTGTTTACCATTTATTTAGTTTGACAGTCCCGTCTAATAATTTATTAGAAAGAAAAAGGTAAACAAAGGCAGCAACAGAGTCCATGCCAATAATTAAAAATAAATAAACCAATATATTATTTGACAACTAACAATTATTTCTATTAGTTTACCGTTTCTGACAAATGACGTAATACTTTTCCATAAAATGTCAGCATTCAGCAAATATGCATTTTTATAAAGTCTTTGAATAACGAAAATGTGTGTACTTGGCACATATTAATAATAACAATAATAAAAATTTATATTAAAATAAGTTATATTTTAGTGAAAATTATGTAAAATAAATTAGAGCTTCAAAGCGATTAGTTGCAATTAATCGATTTAAAATAAAAGTTTGTTTACATATTATACGTGTGTGTACAGTGTATATTTATTATGCATATATAAATACACACACATATACATTTTTAAAACATTTTTTGTATTGTATGTGTTTGTATGTAAACACTTGTATATAATCTATATTATACATATAAATATAAATATTTTACATATAAATCTAACATATTTTTCCTTAATATGTATGTGTGTGTATTTATATATACACATAATAAGCAGTACACACATTTAGTATGTAATCATAAACTTATTTTGAATCAATGAATTTCAACTAATAGTTTTGCAGCTATAAAATATTAGAATAAATAAAAAATTGTGATATCATATACACTGGTTTTATACTGACCACCAGCCACCTTGCTCTCCAAGACTTCGGAATTAATATCAAACCAAACTGATCAACCACTCGAAGATGTGATCATGCTCAGTATGCAGTATCTCACCACACTGGATCACGACCAACATCTTCACACCCATTGGTGGGTGCTGCCTGCCAACACAACTTATTTGCATACAGTTAAATATGTGGCAGGACACACCTTTATCACACTGTCAATGATTGCTATCACTCACGTTGCTGGAAATCATCAGCTCTCACTGCAAATGATTGACTATTGAAGTGCTTGCTTTGTTACTGTAAATAAGTGTATGTGTGTAAGTATCATTTTAGTGTCATACAGACACAAAACCTGTCACATCACTGACTGACCAGCCAGAGAGGTCACTGACTTCGGTTTCACATCAGTCATCTTTCCACACATGATATCATTTCCTTCACACACACACACACACACACACACACATATATAGCAAAGTATACTTAGTATGTGCAACGTGAACATTGGTGACAATCCCACAGTTCACTGAACTATAGTTAATCATTATTCCTCCACAGAAAACTTTAACAAGAGTTTCACAGTTCAAACTGACCTGAGGGGTTTTATTAAAAGTCTCCCCACAACAAAATCACATGATTCTGTTAATATTCCAAATCAAAACAACCAAAACACAGCCTGCGGTTACAGACCTACTTTAGCTGCTGACTGAAAACACGTGACCATGTCTCTCTCTACAACATTTTCCCTGGCAGCTCCGACCCAAGAAAACATAACTTTTGCCCGTTACTAGGAGACCGGAATCCTTACAGAAAGAAAGGCATTGTGGTCTGGAAAGACAAGCGCTGTAAATCCACAGCCACAGTGGAATTCCAGCATTCCCAGAGAGAGAGAGAAAGAGAGAGATACCTGACAGGAGAGCACAGCCTGAAAGCGCTAACAACTACCCAACAGAGCACAACACAGACGTCCTGCACTGCTCTCTTCATTCCTGAGTTTAACTCAGCTGTATATGGAAGCTTGTTTCCACTGCTGAATAATAAACAGAAAAGTTAATTGCATTTTATTTTTACCTCACAATTCAGAATTGCGTGACATAAATTCTGATTTTTCTTTTACAGAATTTTGAGATACAAACTTATGAAGTTTTAAAGTCTATAACTGTGTTGCAGTTCTGACTTTCTCACAACTGTGACTTTACATCCCACATTTTTTAAGTTTATATCTTACAATTCTTACGTTTTTCTCACAGTTCTGACTATTTTTTAGTAATTGTGAGTTTATATCTCAAAATTCTTACTTTTTTCCCCCTCAGAGTTTAAATCTCACAATTTTTTTTTCTTACAATTCTTATTTTTTCCTCAAAATTTCAAGTTTAAATCTTACAATTCTTTTTTTTTCCTCACAGTTGTGAATTTGTCTTGCAATTCTTACTTTCTCACAACTGCAACTTTATATCCCACACCTTTTCCTCACACTTTTGACTTTTTTTTGTCGCAATTGCAAGTTTATCTCTCAAAATGTGTACTTTTTTCTAAAAATTCAGAGTTTAAATCTCACAATTGAGTTTACATCTTGTAATTCTGACTTGTTTTCTTTGCAAGTCCAACTCTAAGGAAAAAAAAAATTATTTTACTACAATTGTGAGTTTATATCCCACAATTTTGACTTTGTAACTCGCAACTGTGTTATAATGTCAGAATTGTGAGATAAAAACTTGCAATTCTGAGGAAAAAAGTCAGAGCTGCAAGAAAAGTCAGAACTGATTTTTTTTTCTCAGAATTACAAGTTTAAGACTTGCAATTTTTAATTTTTTCTTACCATTGCGAGTTTACATGTCATAATTTCTACTTTCTTCCTCACAATTCTGACTTTTTTCTTACAATTCTCTAGTTTTCTCAACAGTTTAAATCTCGCAATTCTTTTTTTCTCGTAATTTTGACTTTTTTTTTTTCCCCTCGCAATTCTGATTTCTTTTCTCAGAATTGTGAGATATAAATTTGTAATTATGAGTTATAAAAAATACTACAGTATAAATACTATAAAAAATATACTATTTTAATACAATTGCGAGTTTATATCTCACAATTTTGACTTTGGAACTCACAGTTGTGTTACTAATGTCAGAATTGCGAGATACAAACTTGCGATTCTGAGAAGAAAAAAAAAAATCAAAATAGCGAGAAAAAAAAATCTCGGAATTACAGGTTTAAATCTTGCAATTTTGACTTTTTTTCTCACAATTGCAAGTTTAATTCTCATAATTCTTACTTTTTTCCCCCTCACAATTCTGATTTATTTTCTCAAAACTGCAAGTTTACATCACGTTATTCTGACTTTTTTCCCTTGCAATTCTGGCTTCTTTTCTCAGTATTTTGAGATATAAACTTGCAAGTGCAAGGTATAAAGTCCATCTCTAAAGAAAAAAAGTGTATTTTATTACAATTGCGAGTTTATAACTCACAATTTTGACCTAATATATAAATGTGCAATTCTGCAAAAAAAAAAAAGTAAGAATTGCAAGAAAAGTCTGAATTTTTTTCTCAGAATTAGAAGTTTAAATCTTGCAATTTTGACTTTTTTTTCTTGCAATTGTGAGTTTATATCTTTCAATTCTGCATTTTTCCCCTCACAATTCAGACTTTTCTTGCAATTCATTCATTCATTCATTTCTCAGACAGAAAAAAGTCAGATCCGTGAGAAAAAAGTCAGAATTGTGAGGAAAAAGTTAAAATTGAAAAAAAAAATAAAAATAAAAAATGCCTTTTTAAATTTTATTCAGTGGTGGAAATAGGCTTGCATAACTGTATGATTACATTCGTTCAGATCCTGCACAGCTACACAAGCACTTACATGAGTGAATGTTGACATGTTAAACGCTGTGATGTGTTACTCTAACGCCATTTACTCACAGTTCATATCACTGTCAATCTCCATTGAGAAACACTCCTTTAGTGTGTGGAAGTCAAGCAAATGAGGTCAAAGTTTTGGTTTTGTCACAGTCTGCCTGGTAATATCACTCAGCACAACTGTGGCCCAATATGGCTTTTGATTACACATGCTTAAAGACTCCATGAAATCAACATTAGCCCATTTGTGTTAGCTTTGTGGTCATCTATGATAATGCACGCATACAAAAAAGTTGACAAAATGGTACAGCTAAAGCACATTAATCATCGAACAAGCTCTACTAAGGTTTTACAATCAGAGAGTGTAATCTTGAGCAGTATATCTTGTTTTGGCATTTAAAACCTGTCCAAAAATCATCCTTTCATGAAATGTTCTGCTTTAAGGATTAATGACTTTTAATTTGATATTTTGTTATCTAAAGCAGTGACATTCAGAAAAAAAAGTTAAATGTCAGAATAAGAATCACACACTATAAAAAACCCAGAAATAGCAAAACAGCAGCTCAACATTTCTCCAGTGATGCAATGCAGGTAATCTCATCTTACCTGATCTCCATTTGATGATGTCAGTGAATTCGCTGTTGTCTCCGGCCTCAGAGGCCTCTGACACTGTGCCCACGGTAGCCATCTTCCTTCTCAGGAGTCACGGGTACGTCTGACACGCTGAAGTAGAAATCCGGCTCTCCTTTACATATACAGTCCTCTGCAAATCCCTGCAGTAGAGCACATCCCATCAGCCTGAACTCATGACAGCCAGCTAAGGCTAGCTCTTTGAAATGCAATACTAGTATATTGTTGTCACATGGCCTTATTATGTTACATGTTTAATTCAGAAGGTAGCTTGCAGTCATCACTTCAGAAAAGCCATATTTCTATGTGGTTTCCAATCCAATCTTAATTTCACATTTATGCACTTTTCAGGAAATGCAGTAGGCCATTTCATGAATGCAGAATATCCACTTACTGTCTTACACAGTGCATGTTACCGCAACAGAGGGGGGCAACTATGTGACCTTATTTTTTAAACAACTGCAATGCTTTGTGGGAGAGCTGGAAAGTGCAGTGCAAGGAGAGGCCATGCTGTTTCTTCTCAAATCAAATGAAACTATTTCAACATGGGCGTACGAACTCTTCTAGGTCATTCGGAAAGCGAGAAGAGCCGCTCTTTGTAGAAGTGCCGGACTGCACACATGGTAAACTGCAGTGATGTTATGGCTCTGAGTGAATGTGGACTGGTGTGGAGTGAGGCATAGCTATTTGACTGGAGGGGGTTGTTGTTAAATTCTACTACATTACGAATTCAGGCACAAGAGGGAAAACAAACATGATCTCATTAATGAAAAACAGCTTTCTCATGCAATTATACAATTATAAACTACTTTGATTCTTTCCATCAACAACACCTCATTCTGAATATCGTGAACAATACCGTTTAAAATTCTGATTCGTGCCAGTCCTAGGGCCATATGAAATCCGTTTTATTTTTTTCCAAATTCTGTTTTTTCCATTTTTCTGGATTCCATTTTTTTTTTCCCATTTTAATTTTTCTAAACTCCTTTTTAATGGTTAAATGAAATTGTATTAATCAAAGAGCATATCAATTAAAATCATGAAACTTCTACAATTTCACATCAATTTAATAAAGGTTTAACAAAAAGGACACGTTTAGGGCCCTATGAAATGTTTTATTTTTTCTCACCATGTTTTATTGTTATCAAATTCTGTTTTAGCATGTCTAATTATTTGAATGCATACTTAATTTATTTAAGTTTATTCTTAAAATAGCCTTATGAAAGGTTTTTTTTTTTTACTCTCAGAAATTCCGTGTTGTGTATTTGACAAACAAAGGGGACTTTACTATTAAAATTAAAACATGGAAGAAATGTTGTGTGATTATACCCTAAAAATAATGTTTGTTTCATTTTAGTAGTAGTAGTAATAATAGTAGTAATATCTGGCACAATGTCTTCAAGTTAAACCGGACTTTTATTTTGATGGGTTGCCATGTCTATTTAAGGTTCGATTTAAGCTACTTTTGATTCATTCAATCAAACTTTGACAAATTCTGTGACATTCCGCCTTATTCAGTAAATTCCGTTTTTATGACCGGATTCCATGATTCCGTCCGCGTTTTCTGCATCGCGGAAATCAGGGCCCTACAGTTCTAATTTTCATTCTACTTTTAATTATGTTTGTAACATCATTTAAATTGTTCTTCTACCATTATGATTCTAAATTCTGATTTGAGTTGTAATTGTGATACTAATTCAAATTTTGATTCTCACAAATTCTAATTTTAATTCAACTTCTGATTACATTTCTGATGCAATATAAATTCTGATTTGAATTCTCATTCTCATTCAGTTTCTGACATACTTTAAATTATAGTTTTTTCTTTTATTATTCTAATTTTTATTCTAATTCTTATGCCAACTTAAAATTCCGATTTAAATTGTAATTCTTATACTGATTCAAATTTTGATTCTCGCCAATTCTGATTCTCATTCTAATTCTTATAATTCTAGTGCAATTGATTCTTTGATTCTAATTCTGATGCCAACTTAAATTCTGATTTGAATTATAATTCTCATTGAATTACATTGATTTGAATTATAATTCTAATGTAAATTCTTATTCTCCTATTCTCTTATTCTATTTCCTATTCTAAGTTAAATTCGTAATTTGAATTGTAATACTTAAATTGATTCAAACGTGAAACATAGTTCTCATTCTAATTCTGACAAAATTTAAATTCTGATTATGACACTGATTCTAATTCTGATTCTCACCCATTTGATTTCTCATTCTAATGTAATATCTGATTTGAACAGCAATTCTTACACGGACTTTCTAATTCTAATTTTGATTCTGATTCTTACCAATTCAGATTCTTATTCTAATTCTGATGCGATTTAAATTCAGATTCTAATTCAGATTCTAAGCTTTATTCCAGTTGTAATACTACTTTTCATTTGATGCATTTTACATGACAACACAACTGTCAAGTGAGAGAACTCCAACTTGTAATGTGAACTTGCAACTTCCAAAATGACGTGACCTCATTCTGATTTGGATTCTGACTCCAGAACAATTCAGATTTAGACTCACTATGCAACTTAAACTTATTTCTGGCACTGCAGATTAAAGATATTTGCTAGCAGAGGGTTTTATATTCCCTAAACCTATGCAACAAACCAGTTAATTTACATTTCATCATTCATCACTACTTCAAAAGTTAAATTAAATTTGCATTAATAAATGCTTTGACAAAATCTGATGACAAATCTCATCCTCACATTGGCAGTGCAAACGAGATGGCTCAGTGCATTCAGAGATAAAGCATGTATGCTCAGAGGCTGCAAAGTGTTAGTGATGTCTCAGACTGACCTGGATCAGGGAAATCTACACTGACATTAACAGGGCAGGTGAAAACATCGGCCTTACAGCACCAACAGGCAGATGCACAATCAAGAGTAAGATGTTATCACCACATTAAGCACCCACACCAAAAACACCCATCAGAACGAGGGCAGGACTAATTACCACACGAGAAAAACCAGGTCCTTTGTGTATGTGTGTGGAGGACAAGTTGTAACAGGAGCTGTCACCCAGCCAAACAGGTGACCACACATTCATTCTGTAGCTCCCCCCACATTCCTGCCCTCAAAACAAGCTCACTGATAACATCCACCAACACCAGACCTCTTAAAGCAGCACTTCAGCAGCTGATGGACACGACGGCTGGCTGATGATGTCATTGATTAGTAATGAGGTAATGAGCAGGAATGTCGAGAGTGGCTGGAGAGAATAGAAACACAGCCGCCTCTGATAATTTACAGCATGTCTTGTCCAAGAAAGGCTTCAGCTTTATAAGTAAACGTGCTGGCATGCAGCAAAAGTGAATGACGTAAACGTCTAACTTTAGATTCCTGCAAAGAAAACTTTGTGCCCCCATTTTCTCAGCCCGCATCCCACAAAAAAAAAGACTTGTACGTGCATTCTTGCATGAAGGTTTTTGTTCATGCATGCTTATAAACACCAGACGAAATGGTCAATAAGCAAAAATTATGTGCGGTTTTGGATAAAAATGCCAACATCTAGAAAGAAAATGTCATTTTTAGAGGCGAAGCTTACCTGCCAACCAACCTCTATTGCGAAAGTGTCTGCAGAACCTCAAAAAACCATAACACTGACCCTAATAGTCATTAATTGGGATAAATGACTCTAATCCTGACCCAAACCCTACTTAAACCTACACAACTCCAACTTTAACCTAGCCAAACCTACCTCTAACTAACCTAGCTAAACCCAGCCTTCTCTACCTTTTACCTTAGCAATCCGAGATCAGTACAAGTTTGTTTACTGAGTTTCCCACAACACATGCTTCAAACTTCTTCTAACTTACATTAATTATAGGTCAGAAGACCTTTAGAGAAACCAAAAGAGCAAATAACACTCACTAAAAGTGCTTAAAACGCTTCACGGATACATAGCTTCCATTCATCTGTATGTTTATTTATTTAGTTTAACTTGTTTGGTCAATTTGGTCAGTCGTGTTCAGGCGCCCATAATTCAACAAACACATCAAAGTTTTGTAAACATGTGTAAGTGTGGTTTTAAAAGCAGCAGATCTCACCTTTGCCTGATGAATCTCTCAATGCAGTACAGTGACTTTGTATCATTGAGTAAATAATGAATCATTGACTCTTATTAGGGCATGTTCAGCGCTCCACACTTCACAAGCAACTGCCAGCTCGTCTAATGCTCCAGATCTCTCCTCAGTGCCTTCACGGGAGATTCACAACTCCATCCAGGAAACATCAAAGTTATCCAACTCGATTGTTTTGGCGCTCCTGGAGTATTTCAGCTCTGCCGCAAAGTTTCCTTTACTCATGAATAACAAAAGAAGAGTTACAGCGCGTCCTGAGCCACTCCAGCAGCTCCGCCCACACTCGCAGCAGGAATGATGGACACGTGACGTCACGAGGCGCGCTCCATCCAGTCGTGTCGGTTTGAATGACAAGCACGTCCCCGTGTGGAATTTCCAAAGCGTAACCCCCCAAACTGAACTGTTTTTAGAAAGTTTATTTATAACATTTAAAATAAAGGTTTAGTGTGTTTTTAAAGAAGTCTCTTCTGCTCACCAAACCCGGATTTATTTCATCAAAAATACAGCAAAAGCATTAATATCGTGAAATATTTTTACTATTTAAAATAACTGCTTTCTATTTGAATATATTTTAAAACGTATTTATTCCTGTGATTTCAAAGCTGATTTTTTTATTATTACTTTATTATGTAATTATTACTCCAGTCACATGATCCTTCATAAATTATACTAATATTCTGATTTGCTGCTCAAAAAAATATGATGTTGAATACAGCTGAGTAGAATTTGTTCAGGTTTCTTTGATGAATAAAAAGTTCAGAAGAACAGCATTTATCTGAAATATAAATCTTTTGTAACATTATAAATGTCTTTTTCATCACTTTTGATCAATTTAATATATATTTAATATATATTTAGTTTTACTTTCAGATAAATGCTGATCTTTGGATCTTTCTATTCATCAAAGAATACTGAAAAAAATGTTTTAAATATTGATAATAATAATAACAGTAGTAGTGTTGTCAAAAGACCCGGTACTTCGGTACCAAGTCGGTACTAAAAAAAATTAAATGTTACGGTACCAGGTTTTCTTAAGTACCGGTGGTACCGAGCACCCGGTCAACCCGGTTCTTGCTGCGCTATCCGAAAGGTGCGCACTGCGCAGTTGCGTCTTCTTCATAAAAGCACAGAGACACGGCGACCGGCGGTGCTGCCGATGCGGCGGCTCTGAATCCGCTTGTTGAAAAGAAAGGAGAAAGGAGGAAGGAGCCACGTGTGGAAATATTTTGTATTTGCGACTGATGACAAGGGCAACGTCATAGATCATCAGAAACCCATCTGCAAACGGTGTCATCGAAGTTCTCTCTCAAAAGGAGGAAATACATCGACCTTAAAACACCTCAAAGACCGACACCCAGATTTGATGAAAGGGTTCAAGCAGGTAAGTTTTAATTTAAATTTATATTTAGAGCTTTTGTTATAAAATTATACCTTAAATAAACATCGCCATTTGCTTAGTTAGTCGTTAGCATAAGCGCGGCTAATGCTATCGCGAGTATTAGAATAAACTTCTTTATTAAGTGTTTAATGCTCCTATAGCGTTTATAAAATTATATAAAAAAAGGACATGATAGTGTGTTACAGAACACATGTACAAATGTATGGTTAATGTTTATAGCCTTAAAGTCGGTCAACAGAAAAGCAGTTCTAGGCTATGAAATATAGTTTTCGCAGTTTGATTAAATAAAAGTACAGTCAAATACAGCCCTGTATAGTTTGGTAAAAGATACTATTCATTAACATGACTTAATATATTATCTAACATCAATTTACAGTGAGTGAACATTAATTAATGTGTGTGAATGTTGTTTTATACAAACATTTGATCGTTCATGTTTGTTCATTGTGCGTGAAATAATGTCAACAGATACCACTTTTAATTTAAAATAAATTATTAATACATTTTGAAATTAAGAAGAATAATTGCTATGTAACACTTGTTTATTAAGTCATGTTAAATGGAATCTTTTTGTAAAGTGTTTTTAATACTACAGTTTCCGTCTGTGTAACATTGATATCTTACACTCAATATAAGTAATCTTATCTAACTTTATTATAAAAGCTGAGGTTTGTTATTTACTGAAAAGTTATATATAAAGTTCTGTTTAGCTGGTGTCAATCTAATATTGCATTTAGTCAGACTCAGCCCGTTGTTTTACTTAAGTATATTATATTTTCCTTTTACAGCTGCAGGCTGAAGAAGACCACGAACCAAACTCCTAAGCAGACAACGGTTCCAGATGCTTTTCAGCAGCAGAAGTACGACAAAAACTCACCTGAGACAAGAAAACTGAACCGAGCTGTTGCTGAATTCACATGTATGGATTAAGTGCCAGTTTATACAGTGAAAAATGGGGATTCCAGCAAATGCTTCATCACCTCAGCTCAAAATACCAGCTTCTAAGTCAAAACTTTGTTTTATTTTTGTTTGTTATAAATAAAAATAGTGTGCTGTTCAATTCATGTTTTTGTGTTTTGATTTGGTACCGAAATTGGTACCGAGAACCGTGGATTTCCACTGGTATTGGTACCGAATACTGAAATTTTGGTACCGTGACAACACTAAACAGTAGTAATAATAATAAATGTTTCTTGGAAAAAAATTACTGTTTTAGCTGTACTTTGGATTAAATAAATGCATGTTTGGTGAGCAGAAGAGAATTCATTAAAAAACATTTAAAATCTTACTGTTCAAAAACTTTTGACTGGTAGTGTATATACATACAGCATATACAGTGCTCAGCATAAATGAGTCCACCCCCTCTAAAGCAATTAACTCTTTACTTAGATTGCATGTTAGGGTTCTTTGGCGATATAATGTTCCAACAAGCCAGCTTGATCAATTACCAAGGAAGAATGTCAAAATTATAATGTGACTTAATATAAGTGATTTAAGTGATACAATGTTTTGTTTCAAAAATGAGTACACCCTCCTGAAAGTTACCAAATAAAACTAAAAAAAAAAAAAAAAAGTGTAGGTTTAAGGCTATTTTTGTTCAACATGTAAGTATATTGAATAAAAACTTTTAAAGACAAGTAATTGCCTGACAATTGAAAGTGTTTTATGGCCCACTGAATCATATTCAGACGTAATGCTGTCAACAACGAAACCACTTGGGAGAAAACTGCCGGTGACTTATGTCTTAGCATAAAAGAGAACAATGGTACAAGTGGAATACCAAGAGGAATTGTTTTAAGTGTGAAAATACAGCACCAGCATTCAAAAACAATGGCCTTGTGACAAGGCTCCTCAAATAATCAGGTCTTCACTTTAAGTTTTCATTTAGTGATGAGTTAATTTTTGCTAGAAAAAGAGAAGGAGAAATACCATGCAAGTGTCTCAGAGCCGGCAAAAGCTATGAAAAGACTGACACTTTATCTCACAGAGTACGACACATGACATGCACATTTGTTGTTACCACTAGAAACTCATTTAACCTCTTCCAAGGCCCATATTTACAAAATATAGACTTCTGGAAATCCATACTCTGGTCTCAAGAGACCAAGTCAATCATTTCGGACCCAAAAGCATCCAAAATGTTCTGGTGTTGCTAGAGGAGGAGTACAGTGAGAAGTGCCTGGTACCCACAGTGATGTTCAGTGTTAGTAAAGCTCTTATATAGGGATGTATGAGTGCTGAAGGTGTGAGGGAGTTGTGCTTTATCAACGCTGTCATTATTTAACACACCATTGTGTGATGTAATAAAAAACTTGAAACTGAAGATGCTACCCTCCTGTCATTCTCTGCATTGTTGGGCATTTTTTCAGCATGACAGTGAAGATATTTATTCTCCCAAGAATAACATTGGTTATATCGTTAAAATAGCTCCTGTCAAAGGGTCGGTCATATTAGGCTGCAAATGAACAGTCAGTTCTTCAATTTCATATGTTGAAAGGGAAAATGGGCAAGCGAAAAGATGACTTTGACAAGGACAAAATAGTGATGGTCAGAGCATCTTCACCATGGCAAGTCTTGTGGGGCGCTATGCTCATTATTGATGCACTTGAAGAGCATTTGAAGTCCTATAACATGGTCAGCTCACACAGAAGCTACTGTAGCTCAAAATGCTGAAAAACTTAGTGCTGCCCATAATAGAAAAGTGTCAAAAAAAGCAGTGCATTAGTGTCTGCTCCTTTTGGGGCTGCTTAGCTGCAGACCATCAGATTGTCCATGGTGACTCCTGTCCATCGCTAAAAGTGCCTACACTGGCCAAAGCGAGTGTCACAACTGGACCATGGAGCAATGAAAGAGGGTTGCCTGGTCTGATGAATCGCATTTTCTTTTACATTACAGATTGGAGCAGGATGCACTATGGGAAGAAGGCAGGTTGGTGGAGGCAATCTGATGCTCTGGCCAGTGTTCTACTGGGAAACTTTGAGTCCTGCATTCATGTGGATGCTACTGCACCTACCTAAAAATTGTTGCAGACCGTATACACCCCTTCACAGCAAAGGTGTTCCCTGGATAATGCACCCTGGCACACTGCAAAACTTGTCCAGGAATGGATTATGGAATATGACAAAGAGTTCAGGATGTTGCGTTGGCCTTAATTCAAGTGTGGATCTATTGGATGTGCTGGACCAACAAATCCCATCCACAGAGGCTCCACCGCACAACCCACAGGACTTGATGGATCTGATCCGTTCTTTATTTGGACTGAAAAGAATTTCAAATACAACAACCATGTGTATTAATTTGATTATTTTTATTATATTTTCTAATAAACAAACATGATGCAAATCAAACAACTTTACAACTCAATACAAAAATGCACTACCTTGTTACATACAGCCAAACTGCAGTCTAAACAACAGTAGCCTATATTTCAGAAGCAATATATAAATAATTACAGACTAAAGAAGATGCAAAATTTTATACCTACAGAGGTGTTGAATCTTATTCAGATTTTTTTCACCCTTTGGTCAAACCTGGTGTGTAACAACGTGCATGCAAGAGTCATATTAATGTATTTACATATTTTGTTATTAAGCTACATTGCAAAGCCATTAAAATAACCAATCAGTACAGTTTTTTTTTTTAATTATATGTGATGGAAAATGAAATATTTAGCAGGAAGTTTAAACGTAATTGTTTTATTTAACATATAGAGGGTATGCATGTGACGTCACCGTCAGCTGGAGTGGCTGCGGCTCCGCCCACTGAGTGGCAAAAAGACTGAGTAGCAGCACTGGTTTCAATGCGAATGTTGCGACAGAACACACAAAACACCTCTGAAACCAGAACGAGCTTTGCGATTGACTGTACAAAGAGATTTGACAAGAAACCTGAGGTATATTTTTCCAGACTGCTGAAAACCACTGAAAAGAGAAGCAAATTAATCGCTGCAATTTAAAGAAACAAATGATCTCCAGGCAGCGAAACACGGATTTGCAGTTATCATTTCATGTTAATATGTTGAATTGTGCAGTAAAATCATATCCTATATATTTTGCGTTTTCGCATCTTCCCTATTAAATCCATTCACGCTGAAGGCTCTTTTGCCACTTAGTCCGACTGAGGGGGCGTGTCCCGGCAGGAAAGTGACGTCAGTGCATACCCTCTATTGAATTATTTAACTGAAGTTAGCTTTATTTACCAAAAGGAGGCAGTATACGACCACTCATTTAACACCATATCGAGTCGCTTTTGAAGTTTTATTATTTAGTTCTCGCATCTAGCGAGAGTGTGTCCAGCTGTGTCCTATTTTGTGGACGTTATGTCATACGTGCAGCTCAGCAGCAGTCGCTTCATCTCCTTTCATCTGTGCAGAGCGGATCAGCTTTTTGCATAATGCATACTGACAGTGTTGCATGCAACGAGCAGGGTGTACATCTTTTTCTTCCTTTTCCGTGCATCTTTATATTTTCTCATGCATGCTACAGTTGTGCACGTTTGTCTTCGATCCTAAAATGTAACATATAAAAGTCAAAACTCATTACCAGGAGTGGGGTTCGAACCCACGCGGACATATGTCCATTGGATCTTAAGTCCAACGCCTTAACCACTCGGCCATCCTGGTGAACGTATACCCCTTTAAAGCCTAAACACCATATGTATCAGCAAGATTCAATACTACACATGTTGATTCCTAATGTTGTATTTCATCTCTGTAGCTTTGCTTGTGGTCGTTTGCGTCTCTTCGGTAAGTTCATTTGATATTTAGAGCCGCATAGCATTATGTGCAGCTGCAAAGACTGTTAGCATGCTAGCCGACTCACTTCCGAAAACCAAAACTTAATTTGGTTGATAAGTAACGTTAACTCACAAGATAAAGACAAATTCTAACATCAAAAATTGTTATGTTTGCATTAACGATTGCAGTTTTATAAATACGATTTTTTTGTTTTGATATCGTGATTATAGTTGTAGGATTGTTAGCCGTTTGGTTAATGTTAGCAAGCTAAGAACCTGCTAATAGTGAACACACGTGACGCGCTCCATCAAAACAGAGTTTCTGTGAGTCGTTTGCGTTTATGTTATAAGGTATTTTTAAAAGTGATTTTTTTTTTAAACGAACACCTTTATTAATTATTATAGTAATACTTTGCCAGCGTAAATATACTTCTGTTTACTTACTGTTGTCAAATCTAATCCTAATATTCATGCGAAATCCTGAGGATAAACCTGATTTCGGCAGTATTGCTCTGGCAAAGGGACGATCTAGTTGTTGTTGGTAAAGCCGCTTGAGTGTTGCTATGTGAGGGACTAAAGTTAGTGAAAACCAGTATGAAAATCATTGTCATGAATGATTACTGTTGTCTACACTATGTTTTGAGCATTTGCAGAATCAGCGGTCATTCAAGGTCACCAGCTCAACCAGATTAGCTGGTCTTGGTTTTGTTAATCAGGAAAATCACTCCATACAATAACCTGAAAACAAAACCAAAACAAAACAAACATATCAGACTTTATACACTAAAATAAACCATGAATGAATTAATTTCTGACTTTCTCCTCCCTATAAAATGACTAGCATCTCTGAACATATTAGTATGAAAGGGAAAAAAAAAAGAAAAAAAAAAGAAAAAACAAAACAAAACAAAAAAAAAACGGGTAAGGAATTACTTGAACACACTCTCATGGCAATTTGTAACCACTTTGCACTTTGGTGAATTGGTGGCTACATCCTATAACTAATACATTTTATGAGGTGGACCTTAACTTAAAAAAAAAAACAAAAACATAAAAATCACATCATATGAATTCTGAATTTACACCTTGTAAATGTTTTCTTAAATTGGGTTGGCATTGTTATTATTCTCTCATGGTTTGTTACAGTGTTCTGCTATACAATATATTTTAGCACTTTTAAATTAATTTATGCCACTGGATATTAAAAAGACTGGTTTCACTCACCCTCCGTATCGATACGCCCGGTTACCTGAACAGGTGCATTCCTCGATGTTCAGGATGGTTCTAGAAGTGTGGCGATGATTCTAGAACTCTACAGTAAACGTCATTTTACACAAGATGACACTGATTGCATCTGTAATAATATAGTGTAACATTCCCTTCTTTTGACGTATGAAATTTTATTCTCACTCTTGATTGTTTTATTTACCTGGTATTTACATGAGCTACAAGAAACACAAAAGCATTTCAGATGTTACCAGTGTTACATAACTTTTTTTAGAGAAGCAAACGTGTACTGACCTGATCTTCTGGATGACTGAATTTCTCATCTTCACTGTAGTTCTTGTGTTCTATGTGTTTTTCCTTGAGTTGTTAACTGTAGTGTGCGATGCCAACACCGGTTTCATGTGAGTGTAAATTTCCTTCTACACTGCTACTATGACAGCAAATCTTTCATGAGACGCCACGCCTCTCACGTGCTGAACATGCCAGGACACTAATCTTGATTCACTAATATTTAAGTGTAGACACTTAAATATTAGTGAACCAACCATACAAGGACATTTCCAAACACTAGTGTTATTACTCAAAAAACTGATTTGTGATGACTTTGCAAGTTTACTAATTTGCACACCTGTCTATATAAGGTCTAACAGCTAAAAATCCACATCAGAGAAAAAACAAACAAAAAAGCCAATCGGATTTCAAGATTTCATAAGAGTATTCTCTTATAAGTTTGGATCAACCAGGGCTTTACTGATCAAGACCAGGGTTCAGAAAATAAGAAAAAGAAAATAATAAAAGGTTGTTAATGCCTGAGGTAGGAAAATATTCTTTCTTTCATTTTTGGAGTTTTTACATGTGCCTAATTATGTGGGGTATTTAGAAAATGAATCATATGTAGCTGAAAAATATATATTTTACAAGCTGAAATGTACCAAATCCCAGGAATGACCCATGTACAGTATCTCACAAAAGTGAGTACACCCCTCTCATTTCAGCAGTCATTTTAGTATATCGTCTCAAGGGACAATTCTATAGAAATGAAACTTAGATATATTTTAGAGTAGTCAATGTGCAGCTTGTATAGCAGTGTATATTTACTTTCCCCTAAAAATAACTCAACATACAGCCATTATTGTCAAAACAGCTAGCAACAAAAGTGAGTACACCCTAAGTGAACTTGTCAAAACTATGTCCAAAGTGTCAATATTTTGTGTTAGCACCATTGTTACCTAGTACTGCCTTAATCATTCTGTGCATGGAATTCACCAGAGCTGCACAGGTTGTTGCTGGGATCCTCTTCAAATCCTCTATAACGACATCATGGAGCTGCTGGATGTTACACACATGGTGCTTCTCCGCCTTGCGCTTGAGGATGCCCCATAGGTGCGCAATAGGGTTCAGGTCAGATCACCTTCACCTGCACCTTCCTCAGCAAGGCAATTGCAATTTTGGTGGTGTGTTTGGGGTCATTATCATGTTGGAAAACTGCCGTTTGGCCCAGTTTGTGAAGGGAAGGCATCATGTTCTGCTTCAGAAATGTACAGTTCATAATGGAATCCATGTTTCCCTCAATGAACCGCAGCTCCACAGTACCAGCAGCACTTATGCATCCCCAGACCATGATGCTACCACCACCATGCTTGACTGTAGGAGAGACACAATTTTCTCTGTACTCCTCACCAGGGCATCAGCACACATGCTGGACACCATCTGAGCCAAACAAATTTATCTTAGTCTCATCAGACCATAGGACATGGTTCCAGTAATTCACGCTCTTAGACAGGTTGTCTACAGCCAGCTTATAAGCCAGCTTCAGAAGAGACTTCCTTCTCGGATGGCGCCAATGCCAACCGACTTGTTGCAGTATGCAGCGTATGGTCTGAGCACTGACAAGCTGACCTTCTAATTCAGCAAACTCTAAAGCAATGCTGGCAGCACTTATGCATCTGTTTTTTGAACCCAGGTTCTGCATCTGACGCACAGAACGAACACTCAACTTCATTGATCGAACCTTGCGAGGCCTATTTTGAATGGAACCCGCCTTGGTAAACCTTTGTATGACCCTGGCCACTAGGGATGTGGCAATTCTCAATATAATA
The DNA here is from genome assembly GCA_012976165.1 of Labeo catla. Lineage (NCBI taxonomy): Eukaryota > Metazoa > Chordata > Actinopteri > Cypriniformes > Cyprinidae > Labeo > Labeo catla. Next base: position 76,254 of record VONZ01000188.1, read on the forward strand.
TCGAACCGTTCGGTATGACCTCCGCGGTTCAATACGTGCTTGTGAATTGCGTTTTTTTGGTTTTGCATTTAAATAACTTCCTTGTTTTATTTCTCTCGGAATTTGCTGTATGTGTGCCCGCGATTTCACGTGCTGAAAAGAGGAATATACGCTTATATTTGAAAAAGAAACACACGCAGAGCATCTTCCATTGTAATGAAATGCAATGATAAGCCTTTGTAAACCTGCTGTCCAACAAGAGTTATAAAAACAAAAGTTATAAAAAAAAACATCATAACTTGTTTTTAATTCACAACATCAGTCGAGTGTTTGAAATAACTTCTTTGTGTGATCTGATGTGGATTCTTATCACAGAATGAGGCAGACAATAAATTCTATACTCATATTCAATGTCGGCTAAAACTGTGGCTAAAAACCGAGGTATGTATTGAACCGTGGACTAACTGTATTGTTGCACCCCTACTGGCCACAGTACTGTAACTTAGTTTCAGGTTGTTACTGAACCTCTTACAGTCTAGGCCATCTTTGTGGAGAGCAACAATTCAAATTCTCAAATTTTCAGAGAGATCTTTGCCATGAGGTGACTTGTTGAACATCTTGGGCTCAGTATGAGAGAATTGTACTCAAAGCACCACATTTTATATTTCTAATACAAGATACACAACTTTGTATGGTCCTGTCAAGCAGACAAAAACATGAACATGATTAATAGGACATGTGGCTTTGCGTGGTTAAATGACGTAGTGCTGTTATCACTCCCTGTTCCTGGAGATTGACCTTCCTGCAGAGTTTAGTTCCAACCCTAATCAACACACCTGTCTGTAATTATCAAGTGCTCCTTCAGATCCTAATTAGCTGGTTCAGGTGTGTTTGGTCAGGGTTGGAGCTGAACTCTGCAGGAAAGTCGATCTCCAGGACAAGGATTGAGCACCCCTGACTTAGGGTGTACTCACTTTTGTTGCCAGCTGTTTTGACAATAATGGCTGTATGTTGAGTTATTTTCAGGGGACAGTAAATATACACTGCTATACAAGCTGCACATTGACTACTCTAAAATATATCCAAGTTTCATTTCTATAGTATTGTCCCTTGAGAAGATATACTAAAATAATTGCTGAAATGTGAGGGGTGTACTCAGTGTATGTCTCTCAGTAATCAAACCTTAGTAATCATGAATCAGATGTTGCTACCACCGTGTTCTGCCAGATATGCTACTAGAAACGTTAAAATTGATATATAGTAAAAAGGAATAAAAATGATACATTTTTGTGTTTTGCATATGAATGAAAGTCAAACATATCAGTTACAGACACACCACTACTTCATGACGAGGCAGGTCCCATATTTACATGAAATTATATTGATGGAAGAATTACCAAAAATGACCAAGAAGCTTAATTATGTTGTTGAAACTTCTGTTTTTATGTTTCATTGTTGAACTATGTTTATCATTTAATATAAACCATTTAGTATCAACATCAGATGAAACGCCTTATTTTTTTACCTACATACATGTTTTTGCCTTTTCCTGGGATGCAAAATAATTAAGGAAGAGAAACGTGAACTTTTAAAGAAAAAAATTAGTTAATAAAACAATGTAGAGATCAGTCTGGCACTGAGATTTTCTGCACACATTAAAAAACAGCAATCCTTTAAGATTCCTGTAGGTGTCATCATAATGCTTAAACCTCCAGAGCCTTCAACTGGCACAAATATAAAACCTTTCAAGCCTTCAGCTGAAAAAAATGTGCAATCAGGTATTTAAGAACTATTTAAATCCCAGTCAAGATCAAATACACACCTGACAATCAATGTTTTATTACAGCATAATTATGAACAGAATACAACATAAGAATACAGAACAAGCTATAGAAACAAAAAAGAGTTTGTGATATATTAAAAGTGTGAGTATGAAGTTAATTGTTTTAAGGGTTATTTTTTTTTAAATTTAATTCAATTTATTTCTTTTTGTTGTTATTTTCTGGCATTTAAGAGGGACTAGAAATGTCTGAATTACTGTCAGGTTAGGTTACCTGCAGGAAAATTAATTGTAAGGCAAAAAAAAGAGAGCCATTTAGACTGTAAAATGTTTAATCAACATGTAATAACTATCTATTTATTATACTAACTGACCATTTATACTCATTTATAGTTTTTAAATTGACTTTATATTCTTCATTAGCAATTCTAATTCGTCAGAAAAGTGGGGTCATCAAAAAAAAAAAAAAGAAAATTTTAAATCATTTACATAATTCCATTTTTTTTAAACAAAAAAAAACATTTTGAATGCAAGTTACAATCATTATAAAAAGGAGATGAAACTTTAGACGTTCAGCAATGACAAAAAGTATCAAAGCATTTATGAAAGTATAAATTCATGCTAAACATCTCCCTTACAGTTTTGGAACAGCATGATGGTATTCATTTCTTGAATGCAGTATTCTTTGAGAAATAGGCTATTCACCCTGTAAAACAGCAAGAACTATGAATTATCAATACATGTTTGTCTGTTTATTTTTGCTTTGCTATAAAAATACAGTCCTTTCAAAATCAATACCAAAATCCGCCTCTTGTGTTTCTCCTCATCACACATCTCCGTCATCACACTTCAAAACTGCTTTCTTTTCTCTTTTTCTCTCCGCCACCCTCTTTCTCTCCCTCTCTTTCTCCCTGTAATACTCCTCTTTTAAGTTTTCCCTCTCTCTGCGCCTCCACCCTTTGGCGGTAACATGGTAAAGATCTACATTATTGCCCGAGTACGCATCTCTGTAGGTGGCGCGGAACACGGCCTCCCTGGCGACGGCAGTGGCCTCCTGTACGCTCATTCCCCAGTAAACGCTGCTGTCCAGGATCGAGTATGCATAGGGAGACCCCGATCCCACAGAGAACAGCTCCCCCTTCAGACGCAATCCGTCACTGCATACATAAATTACACGTGGGCCGCATATTTTCGAAAGGCTTTGGACGACTTGTTGAGTAGTAGCAACTATCAACGGTTGAGATGCCGCGGGAGCAGTTCCTGCTGATTGGCTGCTTGAATCGCTGGCTGTGGTTTGATTGGTTGGAGGATTTTCATATTTATCTGTAATTGGTTGCTCGTCGACTTCGTCATCTCCATCCCATCCACACAGCGTAGCTGCGACGCACAGCTCCGTGCCTTTGAATGGATGCAGCATGTGGGACAGCAGTTTGGCGGCGCCCCCTGTTGACAGCCTGCGGCGGTGTCGAAGCTGGTACAGCCTGAGCTCCCGTGCCAGGATGCGCTTCCATAGCGCGCAGTCAGCCGACGTCCCGGAGGTGGTGCCGACCAGGTGAGAGTGGATGGGTAAGACCTTCGGGGACGCGGGACAGGCCACTAGCCCCGAGCAGCTGGAACGCGTGTCGGCTGCGGCGATCACACCTCCCTGGAACGCGAAGCCGAGAGTTGTGGTGCCATGAGAGAGGGTGAACGGTAACGGAACGGAGGGGGAGATCGGGCAAGGTGTGGGTGGAGGAAGAGAGATGGACGGCAATGAGGGGTGTAGATGGTCAATATTCAGTAAGCTCGTCGGCGCTGAACTAAGGCTAGTTTGGCCAAAGTTTATTGGGCTCTTCGTGAGGTATTCAGCTATCGGCATGTAAAATTCTAAAGGACTCAAGCTACCCCTCCCAGGCAGCCCTGCAGAAAAAGCTTCTCCGTGAATCCCCCCTCCGGACAGATGAGTGGAATCTTCCGGCATAAAGGACCGCAAGAGTGGAGCACTCCATTGAGGGAACAGAGGGGGGTTTTGCAAGCCGCATACATCTTGCAAAGCCATAAACTATTGTGTAGTCATACAATAAATTGTAACTCTGTCAATTATTACACTGTATGACATGAACTGCAAAAACATGTCATACATGAGCTGTGAATTTTTTCAGACCAAATTTTTTCAGACAATTTTTTTTCCCCTCAATATTGTCTATATTATTCCTGTAGGTGGGCAAAGAAGTCCTGGTTTACTTCAGAATTGGATTCCACTTGGCATTCCTTGTGGTAATATCTTCTTGTGGTGGTGAGATTCAAATAGGCCGAGCACCTTTTCTAGAACACCAGTGTTCCTGATCCAGACATTATTCTTACAGAAAAGCAATGAGTGCCAATTCAAAATGAAATATCCAACTCTCAGTCCACTTGATATCTGTTTTCAAAGTTCAGTCTTAATCGACTAGCACAACTAAGCTCAGTATCTACAGCTGTAAAAGTTAATTGGCCCTTTATATAAGCATCATTCTCTGACTCAACCAGAAACGCATGAAAATGCCAAAGTAAGCCTTTCAACCCAAGCTTGGAAATATATGCCATGAAATTTCATTTTCAAAGCATAGCATGTTTTGTGCTGTTGTGCAGTATAGTATTGTTACACTAACACACCAATGCCTTATACAAAAATACAGCAGGCCTATCATACATAATAAAAGAGACATATATATGCAAAAACAAAATTCCAATATATAATTAAAGGTTTGGAGTAAATAAGATAAAAAATAGTAATACTTTCATTCAGCAAAGACACATTAAATTAATCAATAAATAATAATAAAATAATCAAACTATTTTATTATTATTTTTTTTTATTACTGTATTCTTTGACCAAATAAAAGCAGCTTTGATGAGAGACTCATTTCATAATTGAAATTATCTGTATTATTATTTTATGTATGTATATCCTATTTACTTTTGGCAACAGGACATTTAATATTATAAATGTTGTTAATTTAATGAAGATGTTTAATATTTATTAAAGGAAAATTGCAAGATTACACATTAGGATTAAATTATTAAAATAGGATTTTAATTTAAATTATTTAATCCTATTGCTAAAGTTTGTGTATTTTCCAGCAATAAAAATGAATCAATTAAATAGATAACAATTCGAAAATATAATCATAATTAATAAATTATTGAAAAATAAGATACATTAATAATTAAAATTAAAAATACATGTATTATTATTATTATTATTATTATTATTAACAACAACAATAATAATTAATAAATAAATAATAATATTTTTTTGTTGTTGTTTGGTTAAGTGAGGTTTTATTAGCCTACACAATTGCTGTACTTTTGGACTTAAAACAGGAAAATGAACGAAAAAAAGTATAGTTTATATAACATTTAATTTGACCACCTGCTGGAATGGACGAACAACACTTGCTGAAGGTTAACCTTTTGTCTGTCACTCAACATGTCTTGAAAAAAAAAAGTGTCAGTAGCATTCTTGTGGAGTCGCGTCGCTGGCAGTGCAGACGAGGTGAGTCCACGCATAATGGGAGTGTGGCGTATACAGTGACACGCACAAACACACCTGTCATTCTCACACACGGAAGAGCGCCATGAGCAATGAAACATGTCGTGACAGTAAACACTTGAGTTTATAGACATACAGATTTGTGAATGTTTGCATTTGATCGCTTCATGACAACGCGCGTCGCGTTCATTAGATCGTGAAGATGAGAGTTGTGTTAAGTTTCATCTGCGCAGCTCTTGTGCTGTCAACGGTAAGACAATTTTATTTTCACTTCTTTGCGGCTTTCATAGCTATCCAAGTTTAAATTTAAGGTTTTTATTATTATTATTATTATTATTATTATTATTATTATTATTATTATTTATTTATTTATTTTTGTTATTGATGTTAGCTAAAGAAAGAAGTGATTTATTTGTATTTGTATGTTACACTAACAAAAAGTACCATATTCTTACCATATTTTGACGTGGCACCATATTTACTTTGATATGTACCCCATGGTAGTACTGTGGTATTCTCTGAAGTACAGTGGAGTGTGTAAATAATAGTGTACATGGTGTAATCCAATGCAAAAACAAACAATTATACTTTGCTTAGAAGTAATGACCCCCCTGTTTTAGTACTATCAAGTATGCATGTGTGTATGTATGTATGTATGTATATATGTATTATTGTTATTACATTGTAATGTGACATCAACCACATCTTGCCAATTATCAGTACTGTGGGAAAACCCCAATGAAAAATGCAATGCAATCAATAAATCACTCATTCAGTATTTGTGTGTATGGATCGGATGATCTTTCTTATTAGATTATTCTCTTTAAATATAATTTTTAATTAAGTTATTTAGTCAAAAGTTTTTGAACAGTAAGATTTTTAATGTTTTTTTTTCTTTATAGAGCCTGCATTTATTTGATCCAAAGTACAGCAAAAGCAGTAATATGTGAAATATTTGTACTATTTAAAATGACTGTTTTCTATTTGAATATGTTTTAAAATGTAATTTACTTCTGTATCATAGCTAAATTTTAGCATTGTTACTCCAGTCTTCAGAGTGCCACATGATCTTGCAGAAATCATTCTAATATGCTGATTTGCTGTTCAAGAAACATTTATTATTATTATTATTAATTATAATTACTATTTAAAACAGTTAAGTTTTTTTTTTTATTTATTATTATTTATTATTATTATTATTTACTTTTATTTAGTAAGGATGCTTTAAATTGATCAAAAGTGATGATAAAGACATTTATAATGTTACAAAAGATTTCTGTTTCAGATAAATGCTGTTCTCCTGAACTTTCTGTTCATCAAAGAAACCTAAAAAATTCTACTCAGCTGTTTTTAACATAATAATAATAATAATAATAATAATAATAAATGTTTTCTGAGCAACAAATGAGAATATTAGAATGATTTCTGAAGGATCATGTGACCGTAGCAATAATGCTAAAAATTCAGCTTTGAAATCAAAGGAATAGATTCCATTTTAAAATATATTAAAATATAAAACAGTTATTTTAATTTCTACAAATATTTCAGGTTTTTACTGTTTTTGCTGTATTGTGGATCAAATAAATGCAGGCTTGGTGAGCAGAAGAGACTTCTTTGAAAAATATAAAAAAAATCTTACTGTTCAAAAATTTTTGACTGGTGTGTATGATCCCGAAATTTCAAGTATCGACCCAGTGTGTGATCTGAATGATTTCATATGGTTGTATTTATTGTCAGAATAACATATTTGATAAGTTTACCATATTTGATAATCTTTCATACAAAAGATGTGAATTGTGGGTTGATCTGTTTTTCTAAAGGTTTGGTGTGAGTCTCCTGACACTAATGGGACTCATCATGGAGACTTTGTGCGGTTTGAACAAGCTCCTGACAGAGTGATGGACAAATGTAATGTACAGGTGCAGTATAACTGCTCTGCTGCCTGTCGAATCAGGGTCGAAATTGTTATTTCCACCCCAACAAGGACAGGAGTGATAGTTTACAGAAAGACCTGGACTAATCATAAGAGATTTGGAAAACCCAGATCCAGAACGGTTCCTCTAGTGTTTCCTCCAGCTGTGCTGTACCGGAGAGATTTTTTTGTCAGGCGGCCAGTGGAGACGTGTGATGTGTTGCTGAGGGCCTGGATGGTTAATCTAGTTGAAGAGGAAATTGGTGGCAACCATGCTAAAGGATATGACCAAACTCTTGTAAGAAATTCTACATCTTTGAGGACACTACCGCTATCTGAGCGTCCAGCGTATCCACAGACAAGATCGGTCTCATGGGGCGCGTGGCTGATGTGGCAGCTGACCAAAGATACTGTGAGAAAATGTCCACATGAGTCAGGTGGGACGCTAGCTGACTGATCAGAATGCCATTACTCACTAAAAATCACAATTACAATACAACATACATGAGAACCAACCATGTATGTTGTAACCAAACACAATATACCAGTTTAAATAAATAAGACGGAGAACAAAATAAATAAAAATGGAATTGGTTCCTCACATAAAGTTGAATATGAACATCTTTTATAGGGCTTGTCAGACCACATGGTCACTATGAACTGTCATCAGAAGAAGAAGGAAAAAAAAAACAGACCAACAAACAAATGACATGATGTTGAGCATAAATTAGAGAACAGCATATGCTGGTTAGGTATGTTAGCTGGTTTAAGATGGTTCTTAGTTGTCATAAGCTGGTTTAAGCTGGTCCTGAGCAAGAGCTAGTTGATTAGGACCAGCACATTACCAGCTTAAACCAGCTCATAACTAGCTTATAATCAGTTCAAACCAGCTGCCATGCTTCAAAACATACCGAACCAGTATATGCTGTTTTTTTTTTGTTGTTTTTTTTTCAGTAGGGACTGTACTGTCTTGATTTACCAGGTGCAGATTATGTTTCTAAACCTATTTATTTGGTTATTTGTGCCTTTCCAGACATTGTGGATATCCTGACTTTTCCATTTGCGAGTACCGGTGAGAGGTTTGGTATCATACACACGTTCTCCTCCTTCAAAAACAAAGATCTAGAAAGGAGACGCACCCTCGATCTCAAACAGCCAAGGTCAGACTCGCTGTCAAGAGGCTTATTCAAATTTGTCCTTGATAACAATAACAATGATGTTTGGAAAAACTTTCATTAAATGATGCATTAAATGCATACACAGCACATACAAAGGGTGATCTAGATGGTTGCTATGGTGTTTCTGAAACATAACTCTGAGTTTTTCATCCATTTTAACCAGGAAAAAAAATACCATCTAGAAAAATGGCTAGAACAGCCTGGCAGCCACTTGGAAAACGCTTGCAATGCCTTAGTGATCGCACAGACCATCTTGGCAACACCCTAGTAAGGCCTTTGTGATCACTAAGAGCACCTTATCAACACTCTAGCAACAACCTGGTGGCACCCCTACAACCTCTCAGGATACATACTAGCAATGCCCCGAAAAGTACTAAGAAAACCTCAGAAACTCCTTAGCAGAACACCTTAGCAATAAGCAATGCCTTAGAAACCACCCTTAACACAACACCCTCGCTTAAAATACCTTAGCAACACCCTAGCAATGTCATAGAAACAACCCAGAACACCTTAGCAACAACCTGGCAACATCCTACAGCCATCCAGAATATTTTAATTACAGCCCAGTAATTCCCTAGAATGCACTACTGCTTAGAGAACACCAACTAGCAACCACCTAGAACACATAGCAACACCATAGCCAGTACTAAGAACATCTTAGTAACACCCTAGCAATGCACCTCGAGACCACACAGAACACATTAGTGACGACCTCAGAATACCTTTGCAATAACACCCCTATAATCAGCCAGCATATTTTGACAACAGCCCTAGAATACACTGAGAAACTATTCGCTTGTTAAGTCTGACATCAAGCGTCACCTCTTCCGTGACTTCCGTGTCCACATGCTCTATCCGATGACACGAGAAAACAACAAACAGTACTAATTATACACTCACAGCGTGAAATAGTACTACCAAAAAACTGTAATCCTACTATTTAACTCCATATCATAAATCCCAGATAGCCATACAATGAAAATATAAATCTAAATAAATAAATATACAAATGATTTGTGTTTGGGACACTGTGAGCACGGAGACTGTAGTGTACACCTAAATTTGAAAACGTATAGCTTAAATGTTTAATATGAATAAACAGTGCTCATAAACGGCTGCTGAGAGAGTATTCTCAAGTGAAATGAGTTGGGGTTTGGACCCGGAAACAGCGTTCGTTGGTGCGTTCTTTGGATGCATTATGTCATCACTTAACAAGCCCATAGCAACCATTTAGCAACACCCTACTCATCACACACCTTAGCAATGCTCTAGAAACCACTGTGCACACCCTAACAACACCCTAGTCAGCACACAGAATACTTTAGCAATAGTCTAAAAATGTTATATAACAACTTAGAACAGATTAGTAACAACCTGGCAACACAGTTAGAGTAACCCAGAATATACAGCCTAGCAATGGTCTAGAATGCAATGAGAACATTTTAGGAACAACTTAGTAATACTCATCACTTAGAATACCATAGCATGACCCTAATCATCACTCTGAATACCTTAATAACACCCTAGTTGTCACTCGGAATACCTCAGCAAAACCTCCGAATACCTTAGCAAAACCCTAGTCGTCACTCAGAGCACATTAACGGTACATTAGCAAAACCCTAGTTGTCATTTGGAATTCCTTAGCAATACCCTAGTTCACTGCAAAACATTTTTTTGTCTTGTTTCCAGCCAAAATATTCTAAAATCAAGAAGGATTTTCTAGACAAGCAAAAATTATTGTCTTGTTTTCAGAAAAAAACAAGTCAAAATTAAGTGAGTTTTTGCTTGAAACAAGCAAAATAATCTGCCAATGGGGTAAGCCAAATAATATTGTTTTCGGCTTGAAATAAGATTATTTTGCTTACCCCATTTGATGTCTTTTTTTTTCTGAAAACAATACAATAATTTTTGCTTGTCTAGAAATCCTTCTTGATTTAAGAATTTAAGATATTTTGGCTAGAAACAAGACAAAAAATCTTTGCAGTGTTGTCACTCAGAATACATTCGCAATACATTAGCAACACCGTAGTCATCAATCGGAACACATTAGCAGTATATTAGCAACACTCTAGTTTTCACACTGAATACCTTAGCAAAACCCTACCCATCACTCGGAATGCATTAGCAACAGCCTCATCACTTGGAATACCTTAGCAACACCTTAGCAATGCTCTTAACTATAGCTTGGCAACTGTAATAAAAACATTGCCAGGCATTGTGATTGCTGTTAACCACAATGCTTAGCAACACCATAGAAAGCGCTCAGAACACCTTAATAATACAGCTGTAGAGCCTCTGCATGAACTCTAACACTGCGGTTTTGTGGTGGAAATGTCAAATTCCTGTCATATTATAGATGCAATATGAGATATAACTAACCTTACTGTGCTCACTATATGTGCTTTGTATGTGCTTGCTCACCTGATGATGTGATATTGATAATCTTGAAATGTTGTGGAATTGTGAAAAGGGTGTTGGCCCATTATGTGTGAAGCACCGATCATCTGCTCTTTGCAGTGTGACTTTGTCAGTGTGGCTGTACTTGCTGAGCTGGTGTGGCCAGTCTGTGTGTGGAATAGTCAAGCATGTTAATGAGCACAGGAGCTATGGAAGTCCACTTATTATGCTGTCTGGCACAGGTAAGCCAGTCAGAGCGCATTCCATCTTGAGACATCACTGACAAAACTCAAACATGTTTAAATGAATAGTTCAGCCACATCTGGAAAATTCATGTTGCTCAAAACCAGCATGATTTTCAGACAGAATTGTAAGTTATTTACTGAAATATATATTTCCATATACACATGTCAGTATGTCTTGGTCCTCAGGTGATATAGTGGTGCAGGTCCAAATGGTGAATGGAGAGGAGCAGGCGTTTACAGCACACGCAGCTTTACCCCTGCATACCTGGATCCGTCTGGACATCTTCTTTCAGGTGTCAGAGGTACATCATCTATATTCATATGCAGTCACATGGACTTTTCTTAAATAAGTGATGCTGAATACATACAGAAACACACCTGATGAAGCATTATTCAGGTGTTCATGTATAAAAAACTGAAGTTTTGGATGTTTTTCTTGTGTCAGGCCAAACTCAAAATTACAAAGATCTTACCTGGAGAAAAGACTGTGGAGACCACTCATTTCTTCAAGTAAGTCGTAACACTTACACGTGTACACCCACACATATATATTCTTATATATAAACTCATTTTTCTTTAGTTTTCATCAGTCAGTTCAATTCAATGAAACATCAGGATATTTTGTGATTGGTGGATGCAGCTACATGCCGGGGTTTCGTGGCTATGTTGGACCAATCAGATACTATCGTTTAGGTTCAGAAAATGTGAGTTCCTCTCTTATCAATACATAAATGCATATGACAAAACCAATTTATTTTGATAATATTAATCACATGATGCAGCATGCATTCAGATTTTCTTATGCGATAAAATTGTATCCTTTCCATTCAAGGTCACAAACCCTCTGTCACCTGTTAGGACACTAAAGGAACTGGACAGACTCCACAGACACTGTGAGGAAATCAGAAAGGTTACAGAACAATATCTGCAGGTTTTGAGACAGAACCGAGACACCTCTAGAGGTCAGTTAAAATGAATGTGACCAGGATACATACAATAATTTGATGAGAAATTTTGTGTTCATACTGAGATTGATGACATTTAGTTGCAGAAATTACTATTTTGACAAATTTGAGCATAGTGAGTGCATCTATCTGAGCAGCTATAGTTAGTCAACATTAGTTAATGTTGACTATTCATGTATTTTAATGTGCATTTTGGGATATTGCATAAAATACTGCTGCAAGGAAACACCAGTGTGCACATAAAATGTGCAATATTTCTTATTTTGTTTATTTATTTATTTTTAATCTGATAACATATTCACATCAGTTATTCACATCAATGACAATGTTTTCATTTTGGGTGAACATTTCCTCATCAGATGTTTGTGAGTCTTATTATGGAGGCCTTAAGAGGAAGTTTGGTTATAGGGAATGCACACAATCTTGGTCATGGGACCAGCAAAGAAGATTCAACCTCACCCTGAAGCTTCTAGAAGAACACCAGGAGCTTATAACAGGTGCGAGTGGTTTAATGTGCGATTTATTATGTGAACTTTGGTGACTGTTGGTAGACAGGTTACTCTTCCCTATTCCTCAGGTCTGGGCAACATCAGCAGACGTTTGCTGCATCTAGGCCAAATGATTTTCCAGGACGTGGTGAAGACAATATCTAAAGCAGAGGAATCTGAAGGCAGTCTGGATCTCATGTCCACTGTTACTGAGCAGCTTGAGGTGTCCTTTTGCTGGGGTCACCAGCACTCCTCTCTCCTGCTCGCCACCCTGTACCTGGCCGGCCTGGGCATCCCAGTGGACTTGGAGCAGGTGGGAACCAGAATACCTTAGCATCCATTAGCTATTATAAAAAGAGCCACGGAAGTCAACATGAAATCAAAACTCAGCCGATTTACTTTCTTAAAGGGATAGTTCTCCCAAAAATGAAGATTGTGTCATCATTAGGGGCTTTCGCATTCCAGAGGAACCTTTCATAGTTCCTAGAACTGTCGGAAGTTCCTGCTTCTTGACGTGTTTGCACCGCAGGAGCTAGGAACATATTTAGTTCTCAGCACTCCGTTTGAAGGAGCTAAATTAGCTCCTACTTCATAGTATGGTCTAAAACAGGCCAAAGGCATACGATACACTGGCTAGCCGGCATTTTTAAAAAGACGTAAAAATGTACACCCCACAAACATGGAAAACAGCGATAATGGTATTTAGCTGCCTGTTGTCTGCAGTGTTGTGTTCTTTTCTCATCCTTAATGATATGTAACACTGCAAGCTGTCATAGAAGATTTAGTCAGATTTTCATGCTCTTTCAGTCACTTAAACCATGCATTTACATTCCATCTCTGTTGTAACGAAACCCACGACACACAACATAAACAGCTTCAGTCACGGCATCCTCCGTTCACCTGTTGTTGACATTTGTAAATGCTGCAAATAAAGATGTTGCTGTCAGTCACTTCAGAGTTCCTGCTCCTGGGCTGAATGCAACCAGGAAAATGGGCAAAGGAGGAAATTGGTTCTCTAGGAACCACCATACTGGCTAGTTCCTAGAAATGAATTCCTAGAACTATGTGGTGCGGAAGCCCCTATTTACTCACCCTCACGTCGTTTCACACACTGAAGTCTTTCATCTTCAGAAGAAGATGAAGAACACAAACAAAGACATTTTTAATGAAGTCTAAACGATTTCTGTCACCACTTTGACAGTCTATGCAACTACCTTTTGATGCTTCAAAACGCTCATAAAGAGTTTGTAAATGAATTGAGCGGTTAAGTTCAAATTTTGTTTGACTTGATCGCTTTAAATGATTAACAGATTTAATTTAAGATTTTATTCACATATAAACATTAGTAAAATGGAAGCTCAAGCATGCTTGCTTGACAAACTGCTTTCTATGGAAGGCAGATGGGGCCAAAACTCTTTACACTGAATGTGTCAAATTTGAGCATGTGAAAACACGGTTGCCGTGATTTTGCTAAGTAAGACATGTTCCTGGATCAACATCTTCTGTTGATCCTGGATCAACATTACTGTCCAAAAATATAGACTTAACCCAATCCCTACCCCTAAACCTTACCCTAACCATAATTTATTCCTAATATCAGAGGGAAATAATAGCTGATTAACAAGGGTGTAGAAGATCTGACTCTGATCATAAGCCTAAAACCGACATTTCCTGAAAAGTTATCCCTCAATTCTGATTGGTTGATTGAAATGTTGTTCCAGGATCAACAAGGATGTTGATCCAGTAACATGTTGTACTTGGTGAAATCACATTGCGTAAATACACAATCACTGTGTAAATACACATGTTCTGGCCATGTTAAGGCGTCAGTTTTTCTGTGTTTCTTTAGTATGTGTAAAGGTGCACAATTTTACTGTGTTCAAACAACTAATTTGAACATATCAATTAATATTTTAGTTTAACAATTAATATTAATATATTTTAACCTTTTAACTGTCACCGTCCCCCCTGTGGGATGCCTAAGTTTACTTCACCATATTACAAATAAATCCTAATCTAATTATGACAAACTATACATCGTTAGAAAGGTCCAAGACTCCTAAATAGATATTTTACCATATTTTTGTGTTAGAAATGATGTAGGAAAAGTAATAGATTAATATATGTCAAGAGTGCCACTTAAAAAATCTACATCATAACATGAGTTTTGACCTTTGTCACAAAAGACTTTCTTCATTGCCTTTTTCCCTATCACATTTTAGATATCATAAGAAATTATATATCAGTTCAAAACTTAAAATCTCAAAAGTCATCCTTTGAAAGGCATTTTAAAATCAGATTACCATGGAAAATGTACATTAAAATCATATTACAAAATGTTTTCATTCATGAATTCAAAAATGGGAGTGACACTTAAAGGGCTAAAGCAGATTTACCTCTAGGTTTACCCATATATTAATCCTTTCTTTAGATTATTGCATCTACTATGCTAGAGTAAATTAATTAATGTTACAATGTAAATTAAATCTTTTCTACCCGAGAAGGAAGGTTAAATTAAACAACTAAAAAGGACATGACAAATCATGACATAAGACTGACATCAAACACAACATACTGATGCATTATCCCTTATAAACAAATATAATATCTGATGTTTGCGTAGCATAGCAGTGTACAATTACTACATCCTTTATGAATAAGCATGGTATCTGATGTCTGTTTATGTATATACCGATATACCATCATGGCACATATGCAACTATGGTCTCAAATACAGTAACTGCATTGGCTGTTGTGCATGTTGTTGTGTTAACACAGACATTTCAAGTTCCGTTTAAAAACTTTTGACCCCTATCCACCTTCCGTAGAATTGTTGAGCTTCTGTTTGTTTAGTGATCAATGTTTATATATTTGTGTTGCGTTTGTGTTCTAAAAAGGTCTTACAGGTTTGCAATGACAAGAGGGTAAACAAATGATGACACAATTTTAATTTCTGGGTGAACTATCTTTTTAATACATCCATGGTCTTATTGTAAATGCACGATTTTCCAAATAAAAAACATTTGCCTCCATAATCTTTCATTAAAATTGCTTAACTAACTAATAACTGCCTCTAAAACAGCTTTCTCTTTGGATGATGTCATCTAGGTCACCAGCAGGTTAATGCAACCATTAGTCAAACAGCTAATTAGGGATTGTTTTGTGCTACTGCTGTAGTCTTTTCTTTTGTTTTATGTTGATTTGATAAAAAGCTGCAAAACCAGGAACACTGCTGTAGAAGCAACAGCAAGAGAAACACAGACACAGGGGCACCAGATACACATTATAATAATGTTTAATAATGTTTTTGACCATTTTATTATGCAAACTTAAATGATTGTGTCATATCGTAAAACCTTAGTCTTAGTTTTTAGTGGTTCCAACATTTGACAATGAAATAATGAAACAATTTTATAGTATTTTTATAGTTTTTTTTAAGTATAAAACTGAACATAAACATGACACATTTATACCAGAAAGACAATATAAATTTAAAATGTTATTTAGTGAAAAATACAAAATCCTATACACATTATTTTTGGTACAGCAATAACTGTGTCAACGTTTGATCTTAATTGGGTGATAATATCTTTTTCTCAGGGTCACGTCTATAGTTTGATAGGTGGTGTCTTTGATGACCGTCTGGCTCTGATGCATTTGGGATACAAGCACATGCAGGGTCTGGACGGTTTCCCCAAAGACCAGAATATAGCATACGGATACTACGCCAACATTGGCAAACAGACTAGCATCGACCGCAATAAAGTACAAGACTCTTGGGTGAGTTACACATTTATGCATTATTGCATTATGTATTTTTTTAATGCACTGAATACACCCCTTTTGTGATGTTTTCAATTCCCAAATTAAAATTTGTAATGAAAAAAGAAGTCTCACTGAAAGGCTAAATGCCTTAATAATGTTTTTAATAATGTTTTTTTTTTTGACCATTTTATTACACAAACTTAACTTGTGATGTCATATAATAAACCTTACCTTCTTAGTAGTTCCAGCATTTGACAATGAAATAAAGTTCTATTGAAAAAAAAAAAAAATATATATATATATATATATATATATATATATATATATATATTTTTTTTTTTTAAATAAAAGTATAAAACTAAATATTTCCACCAGAAAGACAATATAAATTTTGTATGTTATTTAGTGAAAAATACTAAATTCTTGTCTAAATAAGACACTAAATTAAATGTATTATTTCAGTCATAAAAATGTAGTTAATTTGAATCATGCATACACTACAGACTACAGAAAGTAGGGAAAATTACATTTGCAAATGCTCATTTGCTAATAAAATGGTGGCTTAGTATCAGGTAGAGCTCCTATTTATCAACAAAGCACAGTCAAATATTTAGAAAAATAACACTGCTGAAGTGTGTTAAGTTGGTTGTTAATGAAATATTGGACTGAAACTTGTGTAAACACAAAGAGACAACCAGAATCACGGTCTCAGGCTGACACAGCTGAAAATCCTGTGTCATCAAGTTAACCGCTGGTTTGTACAGTGCTTTGTGGGTCTGGATCAGCATGATAACATGCATTGTTTTGATGTGAACTAATCTCGTCTAAATGTGTCTCTTCTCTGCAGCAAACTCTCATAGAACACGTTCATTTAAACAATAATGATGAGCTCCATACTCAAACGGGCGAGCTGGGTGACGTTGTGCAGTATTTGAAACACCAGGCTGACAGAGGAGATATAGAATCTCAGGTCTTCAATTTTTTTTATCCTTGCCTTCTCATGATCTCTCTGTCTTTGGGTACCTCACAAGTATTGAAAAAATATTTGGGGCTCAGGCCTAGGGACATTTTGTTTCTTCATTTGAGATTCTCAGCTGTTGTAACTTGATTGTGGGCTGGTGTTTCTTGCAGAAAAATCTGGCCAGGATGCATCTTTGGGGCAGTAACGGGGTGGAGAAAGACATTCGAGCAGCGGTCATGTGGTATGCCAGAAGCGCCCTGCAAATGGTCGATCCCATTGCCATGTACGACTACGCCATTCTCCTGCTTAAGGTGATCCAAAGGTTACATGGAAATCTCTTGAGCCGTATCTTTTCAAGCATTTGCATTGTAAAAAGCGTGCACAAGCTTGTTTTGTATAAGTAGAAACTCCTGACACAAGATTAGGGAATTCAATATAAAATGGTGTATCTGCAGATACTACCCGTCACATACAACTGAAAAACAACTAGTTTGTGTTTGAACAGGGCACAGGAGTAAAGAAGAACCGAACGCTTGGCCTTGAGCTTCTGGAGAAAGCTGCTGACATGGTGAGCGCACGTGTGGTTGTGTGTGGAAGCGTTGTGATTTCTATAATGAGCCATGTGTGTTTTTCTCAGGGTTCTGTGGAAGCTCTGAATGGACTCGGATGGTACTACAGTACCATAGTAAAGGATGGAAGAAAGGCCTTTCGATACTTTGAGTTGGCGGCTCAGAATGGCAGTCGTGATGGGCTCTTCAATGTGGGCGTCTACCACTTAAATGGAGATAATCCTGACCAACCAGACAGGAATGAGGTCAGAGGTCTCACATTTAACCTTCAGTGGATAGTTCACTATTTTATAGCATGAGTTTGTAGTGCGTTGTTCATAATGATTTTTCAGACTGCTGCGTTCCACTACTTCTTGGAAGCGGCTCATTTGGGTCACGTGGACGGCGCTGTGCATTCGGCATTGTTTCTCTCCACCGGAGCTGTACAAGGAGTGCCGAGAGATCAAGACAAAGCTGTGCTGTATGTCAGTTTCATACATGTTTCTCCCTAAACACTTCACCCAACAATTGTTTAATTAGTAAAACTGCCACCACACATAGACTGAAATGGGAAGAACACTGACAAGTTTGACATACTTGACAAAACGTTTAAATGCAAATGTGAGGTTTATCTGATGAATAGATCAGTATTTAATGTTTGTTTTTGTTTTTTTTCTTTTGTTGGGTTTCTCTGTTTTCTTCAGGCTGTTGAAACAAACCAGTGAGATCAATGGACACCTGGGCTTCATGGTTAAGGACGCTCTTCAAACTTATCAAAGAGGATCATGGTGAGAGATCCATCTCTCCCTTCAACTATACATCAATCCATCCATTCATCTTTTCATACATCCCTTCATAAATGAATTCATCCAACATTCAACTTTTCCTTCATATATTGATCCATCCATCCATTCATCCATCCATCCATCCATCCATCCGTCCATCCGTCCATTCCTTCCTTCATCACTGCATCCATCCCTTCATGCAGTACATCCATCCAACATCCATCTATTAATTCATATATCCATCCATCCACCCATCCATTCATGCCTTTAAACATCCATCCATCCATCCATCCATCCATCAATTCCTTCATTTCTATATCTATCCTTCTATGCAGTACATCCATCCTTCCATCTCTTCCTAAATCCATCTATTTAACATCCATCCATCCACCTATACGTCATGCATTCATGCACATATCCCATCATAAATCTATCTATCCCTTCAAACATCTATCCATCCACCCATCCATCCATCCATCCATTTGTCCATCTATTGATTCCTTCATTTCTGAATCCATTTCTTTGTACTGTGCATCTATCCATCCATCCATCCATCCAAAATCTATGTATTCAATCATATATCCATCCATCCACCCAACCATATATGCGTCCTTTCAAACATCCAGCTATCATCCGTCTATCAATTCCTTCATCTTTCCATCCATCCCTTTTTACAGTACATCCATCCCCTCATAAATCCATTCATCCAACATCCCTTACTACATCCATCTATCCATCCATTCATCCATTCATATATCCCTTTATAAATTCATCCATCCAGCATTCACCTATTCCTTCACTGTAAAAAATGCTTTTCTTACTTAGATTTTTTGACTATTTTCCAGCCAACATATCTAAACATTCTTAAATCAAGAAGGATTTTCTATCCAAGTAAAAATTATTGTTTTGTTTTCAGAAAAGAAGTCAAAATTAAGTGAGTTTTGTGCCAATGGGGTAAGCAAAATAATCTTGTTTTCTGCTTCAAATAAGATTAATTTGCTTACCCCATTGGCATATATCTGTTCATCCATCCATCCATTCATGTATCCATTCACTGTTTTCACGTGTCTGTCCCAGCAAGGCTTCTCAGCCAGATGGCATATCTGGGCGGTTACTTAAATCTTGCAGTGAAGAGCTGGCAGAAGCCTGGTGCCCCATTTACCAGAAGTATTTAGACACACATACAATTCCCTCAATCTGGAAGAGTTCTATCATTATCCCTGTCCCAAAAAAGGCTAGCTGTGGTACTTACTTTGGTAGTAATGAAGTGTTTTGAGAAAATTATGATTAACTTTGTAAAAACAGAGGTCAGCTGTCTTTCAGACCCATTTCAATTTGCATACAGGAGCAATAGAAGTATAGATGATGCTGTTATAGCCATGACACATTACATAAATAGGCATCTAGAGGACTCTAGCTCATATGCACGTCTTTTATTTGTAGATTTTATATCAGCTTTTAATATGCTGCAGCCGCATCTTTTAATTGCTAGGGTGAATGATTTTAAAGTTCATCCTTTTATTATAAAATGGTACTATTCTTTTTAAACCAATCACAGGCAGCAGGTAAGTGTTAATGGAACACTATCTGAATCCAGAACTTTGAGCATAGGAGGCCCTCAGGGCTGTGTTAGTTCACCGATTTTGCTCAACTTGTATACGGATAAGTGCAGAAGGTGTTATTCTTATAATTACATCATTAAATTCTCAGATTAAACTGCAATTTTAGGTTTATTGAAAAAGAACAGGGACTTGTCTGAAAATTTTTCACAGATCGGAAGGATTTTGAGTTGGTGTGAGGACAACCACTTAGCTCTGAATGTCAATAAGACAAAGGAGATGGTGTTTGACCCAAGAAGAGTTGGTGATCACAGGCCTGTGATCATCCATAATCAAACCATCATGAAAGTCCTATCATATAAATATCTTGGTGTCTTTTTTGACAATTCACTGACATGGAATGTCCATGTAGATAATCTCTGTAGTAGATTACAACAATGATTGCACTTTTTACGTTGTCTGATAAATCATGGTGTTGATCAAAAGTTCATGATAATCTTCTATCAGGCAGACTTTGACAGCTTAATTAGTTACAGCATTACAGTCTGATTTGGTAATATGTCTGTGCAGTTGAGAACTGAACTGTTCCGGATGATTCACACTGCTTGGAAAATTATTGGTGTTAAAGAGCAGACATCATTGCAGACTACTTATGAACAGGCAACTTTAAAACAAGCTAATAAGATTGTCTGTGATCCATTGTGATCCATCCCATGTTTTGTATACAGAGTATGAGTTGTTACCCTCTGGGAAGGGGTTTGGAGTCCCTCAGTGCAGACTGAATAGACTTAAAAACTCATTAATTCCTGGGTCTATAAAGCTGTTAAATAGTGGCAGTATGGAGCTATTGATATTGTTTTTTTGTTTTTTTTTTAATATAGTCTATATAGTCTATATTTATATTTTATATGTGTTTGTTGATAATTGTGTGTTAATTGTGAGCTGACTGCAGTATAGGTGATGGGCCCGAGAAAAATTTTCCCACATGTGGGACAATAAAGTTTACCTTATCTTACGTTACCCTACCTTACTATCCATTCCTTCATCTCTGAATTCATTCCTTCATGCAGTACATCCATCCATCCAGTATCCATCTATTCCTTCATATATCCATCCATCCATCCCTTCAAACACCCATCTATCCATCACTTCCTTCATCTCTCCATCCATCTATCCCTTCATAAATTCATTCATCCAACATTCATCCATCTGCCCATTTATTCTTATACCCATTCATCCATTCTTTCATCCATCCATCCAGTATCTCTTCATCCATCCATCTCTTTTATCCATCAATCCAAACACATATTTCTTCATAAATCCATCTATCCATCCATCCATCCATGCATCAAACATTCATCTGTTTCTTCATATATCCATCCATCCACCATCCATCTATTCCTTCATACAGTATATTCATCTCCATCTATCCATCCATCCATCCATCCATCCATCTGTTCCTTTATATATCCATCCATCCACCCATCCATCCATCCCTGCAAACATTTTCTCTCCATCCATCCATCCATCCAACATCCATCTATTCCTTTTATATATCTATCCATCCATCCATCCATCCACCAGCCCACCATGCATCCATCCATCCATCTATCATCCACCCATCCATCTATTCCTTCTTCATACAGTACATTCATCTCCATCTATCCATCCATCCATCCATCCATCTATTCCTTTATATATCCATCCATCCATCCACCAACCCATCATCCATCCACCCACCCATTCACCCATCCCTGCAAATTCATCTCTCCATCCATCCATTCATCCTTCCAACATCCATTTATTCCTTCATATATCCATCCATCCAACATTCATCTGTTTCTTCATCCATCCATCCATCCATCCCTTTAAACATCCATCCATTCATCTATTCCTTCATACAGTACATCTATCTATCTATCTATCTATCTATCTATCCATCCATCTATCTATCCCTTCATATATCCATCCATCCACCCAACCCATCATCCATCCATCCAACATCCATCTATTCCTTTATATATCTATCCATTCATCCATCCATCCATCTATCAATTCCTTCATCTCTCCATCCTTCCCTTTATACAAATATAAACATTTTTATGGAAAAAAGTGACTAGCGCATTATTCAGAATAACTTTCTTTGCATTACACATAAAAAGTTTTGAAATTACATATTTCTAAATGTTTGTGTGGATATTTGTTATCTATTAAAGGGATGAAGCATTGGTGAAATATGCTATGCTAGCAGAAACTGGACTCGGTGTGGCACAACACAATGCCGCCCATCTGTGTGAGGTGAACAGTCTCAAAATCTGCCAGTCCAACCATATCTTTCATTTCCTGGTTGTTGTTGTTGTTGTTTTACATCACTGACCTCATGTGTTTCTAGGTGTTAGGTCACAGTTCTGCCTGTCAGTGGAGGTACCACAACTACTCCACATACAATCACATCCCTCAGGAAGCTGGTGAGTCTCAGGAATACAGCAATTAGTGCATTCATTATTAACCCTGATCCATGATGAACAACTGTTATTTTGAAGTGGAATAAGAGTGCACACTAAAAATATTTTATATTTATTTTATATTATATCCATAATATTTTTCTTGGTCCACCTCCCTCTTTCTCTTCCTGCCTTCATCTACTACTATGTCTCTCTCTGCTGCAGGTTTGTTGCGGATGGGAGATTATTACAGTGACCTGGGTGATATGGTGAATGCCATAGAGATGTATACTACAGCAGCAGTGTATGGCAGTGCTCAGGTTCTAGATTTTGGAATCTTATAAAAATCTAAATGCATCAAACATCAAATCAGATACCTTCCATATAAAATATATATTTTTAAATCAGTAATTTAAGGGCTAATAACTGTTTGTGTGATCATCAGGGCCTCTTCAATCTGGCCATGTTAATTAAAGAGGGTCATAACGTTCCTGACGTCATTCTGGAGCAGATGGGACTCTCAGCTGCACACGATGTGAGCCGGAATGCTGTGGTGGCAAATCTTTTATCCAGGTTTGTGTGCTCTACACTGTCTTGTGTGGTTTTTGAAAGGTTTTTCAGCTCTGTGGTTGCTTTGAATTATGCAAAACATGGTGCAAAACAAATGTATGTGTGTTGTGCATTGCTTCAGGATGATTGCCTGAAAATACACTGTGGTATAGTGGTGACTGAGCCCCCCTCATTATTTATGTGAAACTGGTATTTGTTACAGTATGGTGTGTGTCTGTACATAGTTATTCAGCTATAGTTGCCTACAGTGGGGAAAAAAAATATTTGATCATCTCTTGAGTTTGTACATTTGACCACTGACAAAGAAATTATCAGTCTATAATTTTAACGGTAGGTTTATTTTAACAGTGAGAGAGAGAATAACAACAAAAAATCCAGAAAAAAGCATTTCAAAAAAGTTGTAAATTGATTTGCATTTTAATAAGTGAAATAAGTATTTGATCCCCTTTCAATCAGAAAGATTTCTGTCTCCCAGGTTTTTTTTTATACAGGTAATGGGCTGAGATTAGGAGCACTCTCTTAAAGGGAGTGCTCTTAATCTTAGTTTGTTACCTGTATAAAAGACACCTGTCCACAGAAGCAATCAATCAGATTCCAAACTCTCCACCATGGCCAAGACCAAAGAGCTGTCCAAGGACGTCAGGGACAAGATTGTAGACCTACACAAGGCTGGAATGGGCTACAAGACCATCGCCAAGCTTGGTGAGAAGGTGACAACAGTTGCGATTATTCTCAAATGGAAGAAACACAAAACAACTGTCAATCTCCCTCAGTCTGGGCCTCCATGCAAGATCCCACCTTGTGGAGTTTCAATGATCATGAGAACAGTGAAGAATCAGCCTAGAACTATACGGGAGGGTCTTGTCAATTATCTCAAGGCAGCTGGGACCATAGTCACCACAAAAACAATTGGTAACACACTATGCCATGAAGGACTGAAATCCTGCAGTACCCGCAAGGTCCCCCGCTTAAGAAATCACATGTACAGGCCTGTCTGAAGTTTGCCAATGAACATGTGAACGATTCAGAGGAGAACCGGGTGAAAGTGTTGCGGTCAGATAAGACTAAAATCGAGCTCTTTGGCATCAACTCAACTTGCCATGTTTGGAGAAGGAGGAATGCTGCCTATGATCCCAAGAACACCATCCCTACCGTCAAACATGGAGGTGGAAACACATATGCTGTGGGGGTGTTTTTCGAGCATGCAGATGAGCTTCCCTGAGATGGTTTCTGACAGTTTGTGCAGAAATTCTTTGTTTATGCAAACCGATTGTTGCAGCATTGTCCAGATGGCCGGTCTCAGACGATCTTGGAGGTGAAGATGCTGGATGTGGAGGTCCTGGGCTGGTGTGGTTACACGTGGTCTGCGGTTGTGAGGCCGGTTGAATGTACTGCCAAATTCTCTGAAACACCTTTGAAGACGGCTTATGGTAGAGAAATGAACATTCAATTCACGGGCAACAGCTCTGGTGGACATTCCTGCAGTCAGCATGCCAATTGCACACTCCCCCAAAACTTGAGACATCTGTGGCATTATGCTGTGATAAAACTGCACATTTTAGAGTGGCCTTTTATTGTGGCCAGCCTAAGGCACACCTGTGCAATAATCATGCTGTCTAATCAGCATCTTGATATGCCACACCTGTGAGGTGGATGGATTATCTCGGCAAAGGAGAAGTGCTCACTAACACAGATTTAGACAGATTTGTGAACAATACTTGAGAGAAATAGGCCTTTTGTGTACATTGAAAAAGTCTTAGATCTTTGAGTTCAGCTCATGAAAAATGGGGACAAAAAAAGTGTTGCGTAATATATAATATAATTTTGATCAGTGTATATATATATATATATATATATATATGCAAATAACATTGTTTCTTGGAATAACATGCACCAGTAAATCATTCACAAAAAGACTAAAATGTGCACTAAAAAGTAAATAAGATCCATTCTCAGTTCATGTTGACTTTAAGAACAATGCAAGTCAATGGAGGTCAAGTAGAAATGAAGAATGCTTGTGTGCGCAGGTGCATGAATCTGCTTTCTTATGATCACGATCCTCTTCCCTCTGTAGGTGTAGGGAGTTTGAGGAGGGGGATGTGACTCCATGTTCATTAGTCCTGTGGGGGATGGAACTGACCCAAGCGTGGAGAGACTTCACACACAGCTCTGTTCAGCTGCCACTGGCCTGCGGGATTGCCTTCGCATTCACAGTTTTCGTATTTGCTGTGCTGTTACGAACTCTTCTGGGTAAAACATCCACCACTACTACATAGAGAATTTTCATAATCATTGTCCACCCTCTTACACTAAAAATGACAACAAAGTACAATAAAGTTATTAAATGCTATCATAAAAGTTGCCTATATGACTATAAACATGTTAACTTGTTAAAAACTGAACACATTAAAAATATTGGGCTAGTTGATAAATGATTAATCAGTCAATCAGCTGATTCAGAATCTTGTTAATTGAATCTTACACTTAATTTGTTGTTTTATCATCAGCATGTTACACTGCACTTTGCCTGTCAACCAGCCAATCATCAGAGAGACACGGTGAACCTGAACTTAACAGGCAAGAGAGCAGCGACAGTCCACTGGCAACCAGAACAGAGAGCCAACAGCAAAGCTACCAGCCTACAGTTGCACACAATCACCTTTCAGTGCAGGAAACATCTGATTTAATCGTCACAGTGACTGGAGTGTGTGCGTGTGTCATCTTTACAATGTTCATTTCCCATCTACTTTGAAAAGAATGTAAAAGGTTATACATCAACCGTCACTATCAATCAACACTCTTCAACTCAGGTTACTGTATGAGAACTGAAACAGTATAAATGTACTGTAAGTTGCTTTGGGTAAAAGCATGAACAAAATGGCTAGTCACTTTCTCAGTAACCTGTGTTGTTTGCACCCAGATTCATCTATTTTCTTTAGGTGAAATAATGTTTGAATACTAGAATGTTTGCAGTGCAAATAAATGTCACATGATATGGGACTTTTCTCTTTCGGCTGAATAGCTACAGTCTGATTCATACTGCACGTGGCAGCAGCATGTGTGTTTTTACAGTTCACAATGCACGTGAGCAGAGCTCTGGAGCAGAAAACAAATTAAAATGATGCAATATACATTTTTACTGACACAATCTTTTACAATAGTGTTTTATGAAGAAACAGATAACAAAATCCTATTTGTATTAACTCAGATTAATTAGTATTTGGATATAAATGTGTCTGTCATAAGATTTCACACTTATTAAGTTTAACATTGATTTAAGGGCTTCCCTGACTTGATTGGGTGGATCTCAACTTTTACATGTAAAAGTAGGCAAGTCTGTTGTGAGTCAGATATGAACCATGAGAGGGCGCCACAGATCAGGAATTGGTATCCGAGCTCCAACAAAATGAGTTTTTTGTCTTGAGAACAGGCTGCTTTTCTTATCATGACTTCTTTCTTTTTCGCATGGGATTATTTTGTGATACTGCTGCATCCTTGAAAGAAGGATCACTACTTACTGTCGTTATATGAAAAAGCGCATATAAGGCTTTTTTGTAATTATTTCTCCTTTTGTGTTCCAAAAAACAGCCAATCAGAGTTGAGGACAAGAAAGAACTGTTGTATAAATATATGTAAATTTTTTTTTTTTTTAATTTAGAGATCTACAAATGCATTCAAATGGTTAAATGGTTACGTTGTAATAATTTATTCTACACATTGAACCCATTTATAGACCTTATTAATTATTGCCATTATAAATTTAAAGTGGATGAAAGTGAGGCTGTGAGCGATAGATTTTTAGGCTTTATAATGGTACACAGGTACTGAAACTTTCCAAATGTTTTATGGGGTTTTTGTATAGCCTACTGAATTTTACTTGAAAGACCTTTCATCAGCTAAACATTTGGTGTGCTGTTAAACAACTGTACAAACCACTGAATGCACTGAACTTCTGTCCTGTAAAGGGATAGTTCACCCAAAAAATAAAGTTCTGTCATTAATTACTCATCCTCATATTGTTCCAAACCTGTAAGACCTTTGTTCATCTTCGGAACACAAATTAAGATATTTTTGATGAAATCTGAGATCTTTCTGGCCCTGAATACACAGCAATGCAGCTACCACGTTCAAGGTACAAAAGGTAGTAAGGACATCGATAAAATAGTGCATGTAAATTCAGTAGTTCAACCATAATGTTATGAAGCTACGAGAATATGTTTTGTGCAAAAAGAAAACAAAAATAACGACTTTATTCAACAATCAGTCTTCGCCACGTTTATGAGAGTACTACGACGCATGTGTGTGGTGCTGCTGACGCAGGAGCCGTCTTTCTGACGTAGAATTTCTATCTCTTAGTTCATTGTATATTCTGGTTCAAATGAGGGCAAAAAGAGAATTATATCTTTTATTTACTTGATACTCCATTCATCCCCTCATTTTTTTGGGTGATCAGTTATTTTTAAATCATCCTTACACCCCTGTTTGATTCCCATTTCCTTGTGCACTTCTTACAGTAGGAGGCACTGCGAGTAGGCTAATTGTTTGGATGTCACTGTTTTAATGTGTAATCTGTTAGCTGCTGTAGAATGTTCCCTGTGAAAGGTGCTGCTGCTGATAGTGTAATTAGCTGATCATATCATAGTTCTGTCCTGACATCATCCACAAAATTCAAACTTTCCATCTAGGCAGAATGACTGGCACAAGTGGTGGTTCAACGTCATCCCCCACCACATACACAGACAGAGAGCCCCATCCCCCAGTGTTTCTCTGGATCATCACAAAGGTTGTTTTTTTCTTGGACCAACCTGTACTGGAGCCTAGTATATAATGGCAGGCCCTGTCTTGGAGTCCCAACCATGGCATTCCATTGTTCCAAATGGAGGTGCCCCCTTCAGAAAAGAATACAAAAGGAGGGGACTCTGTCTTTTCATCGCTAACCCAGCAAAATGCTACAAAGAGGCCCATCCTTTTACACAGGGGCCTATTAAAATTAGTTTCTGTTAAAATCACACTTAACCCCTGAAGGACACACTGTACACACTGATTTCTTTTCAAGCGTATAGACACTGTGCACAGATATCAACAAACTGTGCTGATGATGAAAATAATGTCACATGAGCCTCTTTCACACAGAGATTCTGGAAAATAAACTGATAATATGTCCCTGAATTTGGCCCGGAATCGTTTGATTTTGGTAGATTCACACCACCAGTGATGTTCTGGAATCTGGAGTCCTGATCATACGCTAACTCATTGTGTACCGTTCCACTAAGCTGGTAAATGATCTCAGCTTCAGTGTGAATAATAAGGAGCTCCCTGGTCTCTGCTTCATTTCAGTTTGCAAATATTTTTTTAATTGTGAGCATTGATCCGCACTTAAAACACCTGGTCAAAGAGTTGCATGACAATACTACGTCATTGCAACGACATGTGCATCATCACTATGTCACAGCATTGGTCCTGCCTTTTGTTCACACATGCTATGTTCTGGGACTACTTACTACTCACAAAATTACTTGGTATCTCTGGACCAATCACAGGATCAATCCCAGGACGTGTTTGTTTTCACATAGAAGGCACTTTGGGCATTTTCTGGCAATTTCTGGGATTGACACTCTGTGTGAAAGCGGATATGGACTGACAAAGGAAGTATACTGGCCCTGTCATAAACAGCACCCTAAAGGCTATGACACACCAACCTGATGGTCACCCATCAGCTAGCGTTGGGTCGTCACTGAGTGTCTGTCATCTCAGTTTTAGCTGTCTGTACCACACCACCGGACTAGTTGGATCCTGTCAAAAGTTCTTTGATGTTTGAAACCTCGTCTTTCTTTGAGTCAGCGCTTTCACCGCGTAATGCTGCTGACTGTCACGTAGTTGTAGAGCTTACCAGAAGTAGGCTTGACAGAAGTGCATGTCAAGGGTGCATAGTGCCAAAACCTAAACCAAAAATGCCAAATGGGACACCCTACAGCAAGAGTTTTCCCCTCTGGCCCTCAAGGTCCACTTTCCTGTAGAGCAGGGGTGCCTAAACTGGAGAGCCAGTGTCATGCAGAGTTTAGCTCTAAATTGCTTTAACACACCTGTAGGGAAGTTTGTAGTATGCCTAGTAAGAGCTTGATTAGCTGGTTCAGGTGTGTTTAATTGGGGTTGGAGCTAAACTCTGCAGGACACCGGCCCTCCAGGACCGAGTTTGGACACCCTTGCTGTAGAGTTTAGCTCTAACCCTAATTAAATGCATCTGTACAAGCTAATCTTTAGGATTACTATCTTTAGGATGAGTTTCATCAAGATTTGCAGGAAAGTGGTCCTCCTCTTACAGTAGGGTGACCAGACGTGCCGCTTCCCGGGGACACGTTCTGCGCAGGATTTCTAAATTGCCTAAAATAAACAGGTGTTGGCTGTCCACGCTGTGCTGACTGATTGTTGTACGCATTCAAAGTACCCAGAGAGCTATAAGCAGAGCAGATGGCTTCTTATGCTTTCGAATTGCTCTTGCAGTACTTTGATGTCATACAACGATCAGTCGGAGCAGTACAACCAGCCAACACCTGGTTATTTTAGGCAATTTAGAAATCCTGTGCTGAACGTGTCCCCGGAAAGTGACACATCTGGTCATCCTACTGTAAGAGGAGTGCAAGACAAAATTTACCATGCTGCTAGAACGTAGCCGGAGCCTTGAGTTTCTTGTCTGAGGCAAAATACCCTGGTGAATTAAATTTTCTTCGTTCTGCTTCATCTTGGACACAGCTGAACACAGAAGCCTTTTTAAAGTATACTCCACTGACTGTGAGTGTGGATAGAAGCACTTGCCTAGTGGACACAAAGTCTGCGTGGGCACAAAAACTGGTCTGCACAAAGACATTGGGCCTCATTTATGAAACATGAGCAGAACTAACTGTTACAAATTTTCCTCTTCCACTCAGTCAAGGACACAGCTGGGAGCACAAAGCAGCAAATGTCCCAGGGCTGGTCCTCTCTTTCCCTCCACTGTCATCGGTTCTCCTTATATCCTTCTGGACCTCATCTGTGGGACTTGAGAATGATGTAGCGTGTCGGTGTCTCACATAAGTATTTGCTCCACCAGCTGAGAGGCCCACACTTGTGATGCCGCAAAGCGGTACTGGACAACCCTCGGTGGACGGCTTCACTCCTCTGCTTCCACTGTAGACAATGACAGCTCCTCCAACTTTGGGCAGCAAGCCTCCTGTTCCCTCACTCTCTCTGCTCCTCCCCATGATGGCGAATGGCAGCAGGCCCTGGCTTCTGGTGAACGGCGGTAACTCTTCCAGTTGACGGTAGTGAGGATCTCTGTCCCTCCCAGCAAGTCGCTCCAGCACCATCGCAGCGGGCAATCACAATCAGGCTGTCATCCTTGGAACTGCGTTCCCTTCAGCCATGCGGAATATTATTTCATAACTGTAAAATAAACAAACAAAACAAGTAAACTCTTTGGTGCTCTCTTGGTCCTCTTTCAAAACAAGAAAACTCATATGGTCCCGCTCCCCCTTATATCCTTCTGGAGCTCAAATTTCTGAACAAAATTCTGGCTGGTTGCTGGACAAGGTAAGTATATTTTATGTTCACAGTCTTATGGACTTCATGGTCGTGCACACAAGACATGTGACATGAAGAATTTGACGTGATTAAAGAAAGTGAGGACCAACTCATAAACATGGTTCCTATTCAGAATGTTAAGCAAGTGTTGATTGTTTGTAGTTTGTATATCCGTATTCCTTTGGTTTCTCTTTTTGAATGATGAATACAAACTGCTCCCACCTGCTGGTCTGGGTGTTATTTTCATCTCATGCAGTCACAGAACATATATGCTAGTTGACTTTTGGTTGTAGTCTTTACAGTGTTTTCTTCAGTTCAGTGGGCAACTTTTTGGCACGCAATGTGCACAGTAAGCAGTTGTGACACACATGATGACACGGAGGTGACGTGTTGCATAAATCTGACTATTAACGTTATTATTATTATTATTAACGTCCGAATAGGGCCATAGTTGACTTTTGTCACAGCTAATTCTATGATGACAGCTTGGATTTTTTTTAATCAGTTTCCATTGTGTGAGTTGATAAAAGCATACAAGAATTAACTAATAAATAAATTTGCCAAAGTTTGTCACATAAATGGCATAAAATATACAATTATTCAGGGTTGTGCTTTGAGGTACTGAGTGGTAAATACAGAAGATATTCATGAGCAGAATTGTACTTTGTAATCTGTATTTTCTGACTTTCATAGTTTTATTAGGGTATATGCTATATAGGTATATGTAGATCTGTATAGGTTATGTTTAGATTTAGATTTAGTTTAGTTTAGTTTAGTTTAGTTTCTTTAGTTTTAGATATGTATAGATACCTTTTTTATGCTCTCTGTTCATGCCCATGTCTGTTCATATATGTTTACATGTGTAGCACTGTGGTCCTGTGAGGCACAGCATTTTGTTCCTCTGAATGTCTCCATGTATGATGGAATAACAAGCTTACTTGACTTGACTTGACCTGAAGTAGACTTAGCTTAATGTCTCTACTGTATGGTACATAGAGTTTCTGAGGTGCTATCTTTTTACTTACCATATGCTTATGACATTTTCAGAATGTACTCACAAAAAAGTTATAAATTCACAAAAAGTTAGTGGTCTTATGTAGGCCAGATCCAAAAGTAAAATAAAACCAGATCCAATATCCTCATGCAACAAGCATTTCAAAGTATACTCCACTACCTGTGAGTGTGGATAGATGTATTCGGGAGGTGGACTGTTCTTTTTCAAGCTCTTAAATCTCTTGTACATACACTGTTGTAGCTGGACAAGTCTGTGTGGACACAAAACTGGGCTGCAAACAGATGTTGTACATGGACATCAGCAGAACGTGGACAAATGTTTTTTTTTTTTGGCTGAAGGCCCAGGTGTGCTTAATTTCCATGGTCCACTTCATCTAGCACACAGCTGAGAGCACAAGCCCTTCAAAGTATTCTGTTACACAAAGCAGCAACTATCCTAGGCCTGGTCCTCCTTCACTGTCATCGCTCCTCCTTATATCCTTCCAGACCTCGTCTGTGGGACCCGAAAATGTTGTGCCGCGCAGGTGTCTTACATAAATTTTCGTTCCACCAGCTGACAGGCCCACACTCACAGTGCCACACGGCAGTACTGGACAACCCTCAGTGGACAGCTTCACTCCTCTGCCTCCCCTGTGGACAGCGACAGCTCCTCCAACTTAAGGCCCTGGCTTCTGGTGAACAGCAGTGTCTCCTCCGGTGGATGTCACATTTGTCCCTTCCAGAATATTATTTCACAACAGCAAAACAAACAAATAAAACAAGAAACAAAATATCCCAGGCTTGGTCCCCTCTCTCCCTCCGCTGTCATCGCTCCTCCTTATATCCTTCTGGAGCTCCCCTGTGGAACTTGAAGCGCACAAAATTCTGGCTGCATACAGATAGAGTTCTGACTGCAGAGCAGACTGTGCTGATGACAAAAATATCACATGGACTATCTGAGAGCCAAAGTGGAATGTGGACAAAGTTAAGTATACAATCAGTTTTACCGTCTTGTGGACTTCATGGTCATGTACACATGGTGATCACAGACATTGTGCATGGACATCAGCAGAATGTGGATAAAATCATTTTTCTCTTGGGTGAAGGCCCAAGTGTACGTCAATTTCCACAGTCCACTCTGTCTAGGACACAGCTGTGAGTCCACAAGCCCTTCAAAGTATACTGTAACATAAAGCAGCAACTGTCCCAGGCATGGTCCTCTCTCTCCCTCCACTGTCATCACTCCAACGTATATTGTTCCGGACTTCATCTGTGGGACCTGAAAATGATTTACCATGCAGGTGTCTCACATAAGCATTTGCTCCACCAGCTAAGAGGCCCACACTTGTGATGCCACACAGAAGTATTGGACAAATCTCAGTGGACGGCTACACTCCTCTGCCTCCCCTGTGGACAGTGAAAACTCGTCCAACTTTGGACAGCAAGCCCCCTGTTCCCTCACTCTCTTTACTGCTCCCTGTAAAGGGAGACTTTCCCAGACTTGGTTCTCTCTCTCCCTCCACTGTTATCGCTCCTCCTTATATCCTTCCGAACCTCATCTCTGGGACTCGAGAATAATGTGCTGCACCTGTGTCTCACGTAAGTATTCGTTCCACCATCTGAGAGGCCCACACTCACGATGCCACACAAGGCTACTAGAACAACTCTCAGTGGACGGCTTCACTCCTCCACCTTCCCTGTGGACAGCGAAAGGTCCTTCAACTTCAGGCAGCAAGCCCCCTATTCCCTATCTCTCTCTGCTCCTTCTTGTGATGACGAATGGCAGCAGGCCCTGGCTTCTGGTGAACGACATTGACTCTTTCGGTGGACGCAGTGATCACATCTGTTCCTTCTTGGCAAGTTACTCAAGCACCATCGCAACATGCAGTCGCCATCAGCCTGTCCTCTTGGGCAATCCCCTTCAGCAGAGAGGGCTCTTTGACAGGGTGTTCCTCTTAAGTTTAAGTTTTGGCACTAATGTAATACAGTCTGTTGCTTGGGGACAAAGTAGGTGGAAACCATCTCAACACAAATACAGAATGTTATTTCACAACTGTGAAATAAAACACACATAAAATGTCCCAGACTTGGTCCTCACTCTCTCTCCGCTGTCATCGCTCCTCCTTATATCCTTCTGGACCTCATCTGTGGGACTCGAGAATGATGTGCCGTGCATGTCTCATATAAGTAAGGCCCACATTTACGACGCCACACAAGGCTACTGGGTAACCCTCAGTGGACGGCTTCACTCCTCCGCCTTCCCTGTGGACAGCGAAAGGTCCTCCAACTTCAGGCAGCCAACCCTCTGTTCCCTTGCTCTCTCTCTTCTCCTTCATGTGATGGCAAATCGCAGCAGACACTGTATTCTGGTGAACGACACTGACTCTTTCGGCGGACGGCAGTTACCACATCTGTTACTCCTTGGCAAATTGCTCAAGCACCATCACCAACGTGCAATCACCATCAGCCTGTCCTCCTGGGCACTGCGATCCCCTTCAGCAGTGAGTGCTCTTTGACAGGGTGTTCCTCCTGAGTTTTGGTACTGCTGTAACTAAAGTTGTCAAAGGGTACCGGGTTCGGTACTTTCGGTACTGAAATTTTAAAAACGTCCATTTCCCGCTCACATTTGAGCACTGTTGAGCCGATTTTTAAACATTGCTGATTGGCCATAGTGTTCACACGCTCAACAGACATGACTGTGATTGGCTACAATGATAAGAGCTTCACGCTCCTCACTGAGCGCTCACACATAAGCACAACGGGAGCGCTTGAAAGCCGCGTCTGTCAGCGGATCCATCTATATGCAGATGTATTAGGCTTTCAAACGCTCCCGTTGTGCTTTTGTGTGAGCGCTCAGTGAGGAGCGTGAAGCTCTTATCATTGTAGCCAATCACAGTCATGTCTGTTGAGCGCGTGAAGACTATGGCCAATCAGTGAAGTTTAAAAACCGGCACTCAAATGTGAGCGGGAAATGGACGTTTTTAAAATTTCAGTACCGAAGGTACCGAACCAGGTACTTTTTGACAACCCTAGATGTAACACAGTCTGTTGCTTGGGGAAGAAATAGATGGGAACCATCTCAACACAAAAGTAGAATATTATTTCACAACTGTAAAATAAACAAAACAAACATAAAATGTCCCAGACTTGGTCCTCTCTCTCCCTCCACTGTCATCGCTCCACCTTTTAACCTTCTGGACCGATGATGTTGTGTGCCTTTGTCTCACATAAGTTTTTGCTCCACAATCTGAGAGTCCCACACTCATGATGCCACACAAGGCAACTGGACAACCCTCAGTGGACGGCTTCACTCCTCTGCCTCCCAGGCAGCAAGCCCCCTGTTCCCTTGCTCTCTCTGCTTCTTTCTGTGATGGCGAATGGCAGCAGGCTCTGGCTTCTGGTGAACGACATTGACTCTTTCGGTGGATGGCAGTGACCAAGTTGTACAAGCACCATCGCCAACGTGCAATCACCATCAGCCTGTCCCAGACTTGGTCCTTTCTCTCCCTCCACTGTCATCGCCCCTCCTTATATCCTTCCAGACCTTGTCTGTGGTATTCGAGAATGATGTGCTGCACCTGTGTCTCACACTCATGATGCCACACAGCCCTCAGTGGATGGCTTTACTCCTCCCCCTCCCCTATGGACAGCGACAGCTCCTTCAACTTCGGGCTGCAAGCTCCCGTTCCCACGTCTCTCTGCTCCTCCCTGTGATGGTGAATGGCAGCAGGCCCTGGCTTCTGGTGAACGGTGGTGAATCCTCCGGTGGATGGCAGTGACCATATCTATTTATATCAGAGGTGCCCAACCCTGTTCCTGGAGATCTACCTTCCTGCAGAGTTTAGTTCCAACCCTGATCAAACACACCTGTCTGTAATTATCAAGTGCTCCTTCAGATCTTAATTAGTTGATTCAGGTGTGTTTGATCAGGGTTGGAGCTGAACTCTGCAGGAAGGTAGCTCTCCAGGAATGTGGACAAGATAAGTATACTTTTAATTTTACAATATTGTCAACTTCATGGTCATGCACACATGGTGATCATTGTAAGTCTGTAAGGCTGCGACATGAAGAATGTGAATGTGACTTTTTTTTAGGGCCAACTAATAAGCATGGTTCATATTCAAAATGGCAAGCAAGTGTTGCTTTGTTTACAGTTTGTATATCTGTAGTCCTAAATTTGGTTTCCTTTTTTGAATGTTGAATACAGACTACTCCCACCTGCTGGTATGGAGTGTTATTTCATCTCATGTGATCATAGAACATACATGATAGTTCACTGTTGGTTTTAGCCTTTGCAGTGTTTTTAGTACGCAGAAGCAGCAATTTGGCACACATATGATGACAGGGAGGTAACGGCAGTGCTTATCGAGTTACCTCTCCCACTTCTGGCAGTTTTATTGAGATTTTGTGATCCCGTGTAAACAGGCTATTAATATTACAGATGTTCGGTTGTAAAATTATATTACTTAATCTACCCTTGTAAAAGTAATCTCATCCCAATAGGACTATAGTGGACTTTCGTTAATGTCAGCTTTTTAATCAGTTTGCCTTGTGTGGGTTGATAGGAGCACATTGAGAATTAACTAAACTAAATTTGCCAAATTTTCTCACAAAAATGGCATAAAATATGACTATTCAGAGTTTAGCTTTGAGGCACTGAGTGGCAAGTAAACAAGATATTCATGAGCAGAACTACTTTTAATCTGTATTTTCTGAGGTTCATCTGTGAAGTAGACTTGACTTGCTGTATAATACAGAGTTCCTGGGGTGGTATCTCATTACTTACCATATGCCTATAACATTTTCAGAACCCACCCACACATTCTCATAAGTACATGCAATAGACATTAAACAAAAATTGAACTGGAGCATATTTGACTCCCCGTATAAAGCAATAAAGGGATGACAAGAAGTTAATTAATACAAAGTTAGTGATTCTAAGTAGGCTAGATCCTAAAGTAAAGTAAAGTAAAACCAAATCCAACATCCTCATGTCATATTAAATATTTATTTTAAGACAATATCTTATAGCTTAGTACTGAAATAAAGTTTACAAAATTGGAACAGTATAAACAACTAGACATTAACAAAAAAAAAAAAACAAAAAAAAAAAAAACACACATACTACACAGTTTCACATAATGTGCAATTTTTTTTTTTCCATGGGCATGCTTACCATCATATTAGCATTTTTCAGACATAAATACTGAACAATTATACAAACTTAATTTCACAAAAGCCCTGGCTCCTCCCACATTCTCACTGGTACTTCATGTACAAAGAACTATTGGCACAAATAGTTCAGAGATAGATGTCAACCTCTGCACTGTGATGCCATTTTATTACAGGCAATGTACCCAATGCATTTTCTTTGTTTTTAAAAACCTTGTGAAATCATTTGAAAAGTGCAACATTTTTCCTGATGCATCTCCTGTTGAAACAGGAAGTTGGGGCAGGACATACTGATTTCACAGGGTCTTTAACTGAACTATACATTTACAAAAATCTAAATGTAATGCTGTGATTAAATATTTTGCAGTCACCAACAGCAAAGTCCAATATAGACTCAGTTTGCGGTTTTTGAGCATTCCCAGTAAAACTAAACAGAATCCAAAGACAAGAAAAGCTTCAAGTTGAATCATATAGAGTCAGTAATTCCATCACAAGAGGAATGTAGCATTATAACCAAACAAAATCACTTGCAGCTTTTACTTATATGCTGCATTACTAGTTCTGACATTACCCTGCGATTATCAGAATGTTACGAAATAAAGTGTCCGTTAAGCATTATAAATGTGTTGCTGCTACTTTAGCTTCATCATCTACAGTGAACGCTGAGTTGTCATGCATTTCTAAACTCTTTTCCTTGGCTTTCACGTCATCCTTTTCATCCTTTCCTTTTTCGTTGCAGCACTTGCAGCAGCAGCAGCAGCGAGTCCTGCAGAAGTCCATGCCGGAGACTACCACTTTGTCCCAGGGTTTGAGGGAGTGCAGCGGTGTGGGCAGGAAGTCCCAGCTGCGGAGGAATTTGGGCAGGAAGCGTGGCCAGCGCTTCTGTACAATATTGATTATAATCACAAGGATTGCAAAGACCACCACGGGCACCCCAACACCCACCAAGACCTGCCACCCCGCAATGGAAAGGCCCAGGACTATCAGCGGCAAGAGGATGAAGCACAAGATGAGATACAGTGCCGCGAACCAGCGGTACTTGGCCGTGCGGTTGCCCAGAGCTTTGGCCAATCGGATAGGGATGCGCATGAAGGGGATGGGGTACCAGAGCAGGATACCAGAGATGTTAAAGAAGAAGTGACAGAGAGAAATCTGGAAGAAAACACAAATGATAATCTTTAATCTAAAAGCACAGGAAGAAAATCAAACCAAACGTAATTTAAACACAGAAACAAACCTGTAAAGAGTTGGCCAGCGTCTCTCCAGGACTGGCGAGGGCAGCTAGAATAGCAGTGGTTGTTGTGCCAATGTTGGAGCCCAGTGTGAGTGGATACGCTCTCTCAATGCTAATGACGCCAATACCTGAATAAAAAGAAAACCGGAAATGAGGCTTAATTAAATTTCTTTAGCTCACTTTTGTTATATCAGATAAAATGATTTTTAATTAGATTGAACTATTTGGCTTTTTTTTAAATAGTCTGTGAAGAGAAGTTGGAAGTCAGTCATCAAATACATTAATGTAATCAATAACTCTAGATGAGAGGTATGTCTGTGGATCAGAACATCATTATTTTGACTCAGACTACAGAGTACTCTTTAATTATCACAATAGCTACTCCCTAGCAACTGATCCCATAGACTGCCTTTATAAGGGCCCAGATGGATATCTTTGGATCACAGTGTCATAGAGACATGGGAGTGGGGTTTGTTTGACTTGGGGCAGCAAACAACCAGTCACGAATCATCATTGGCACTTCCTAGCCACACCCTAGCAACCCAAACCCAAAGAGGCATATCTACAAATCTGAATGTCATAGAGGCATGGGGGTTGGTTTATGTCATTCATACAGACAAGCAGCTCTTCATCACAGTATCATCACTGGCAGCTGCCACGCCACTTCCTAGCAAACAAACAGAATACGCCTAGCAAGGTTTAGCAAGTCCTATATCTTTGCATCAGAATATCATACAGACATGGGAGTTGGTTCTTTAGATTTACGCTTAGCAATTAGGACTCCCAACATGCTACACATGCTAGCAGTGAATACCTACATGCTAATAGTGATTAGCTAAGTGCTACAGCATGCAAAAAAAATTATAGGTAATTGCTGAAATATGATTCAAATAAGCCATAATGTGCTAGCATCAGCCTAACAAAATGCTATATCATGTTAACATTCCCTAGCTAAGTGCTAAAACATGCTAAAGAATGCTAGGATAGCCTGCCTAAGTACTAACATCACACTAAAGACACATTAACTTTATTATAATAATGGTAAACATTTTCTTAAAACATGCTAGCATGATGCTAGGTACATGCTAATCATGTTAATTTTGTGTTAACATGCTAACCCTGTTAGCATTATGCTAATTGGTTTAATTTGTATTAACAACATACTAATTGTGTTAACATGTTGCTAGCATAATACTAATAAATTAACATGTTAACATGATGCCAACACGATAAGCAATATAGTGCCTAGTGCACCACTCATGCATATCTAGTTATTAAATTTATTATTAAATACACTACTGTTCAAAAGTTTTAAATTGGTAGGTTTTCAAAAAAAAAAAAAAAAAAAATGCCCTCTGCTCATCAAGACTGTTTATTTGAACAGAAATACACAAAAAAATGGTAATATTGTGAAAGACTGTATTCTGTTTTAATATATGGCGAAATGTAATTTATTCCTGTGATTTAAAGCTGAATTTTTAGCATAATTACTCCAGTCTTCAGTATCAAATGATCCTTTAGAAATCATTCTAATATGCAGATATTTGCTACTCAAGAAACATTTCTAATTATGAATATTAAAAACAGTTGTAATGCTCCATATTTTTGTAGAAACCAGGACATATTTCTTTCAGGATTCACTGATGAACAAAGTTCAAAAGAAAATTGTGTAAATTTATACAAATATAAATAATTTAACATCTTTACTGTCACCTACAACAACAATCATACTGACTGCAAACTTTTGAACAGTAGTATATTTACACAGTGATTTGAGGGAAAAATCATTCTTACTAACCAAATATTTAATAATTTCATCCCTACATATACCCCTGTCTATCCTGGGATAGCCTTCTCCAAGAGGGATACATGCAAAGCCTTAAAATACTACATAAATTATTGGTTAGGCTCATGTTCTTTGGTCAACCATAACAGTGACTCAACTTTCAACAGTTTGGTAACCAGTCGAATCAATAGGGTTTCTATACTGACCGACTAATGGAGTGATGGCTGAGGTGAAGACAGAGCTGCTCTGAACAATGAAGGTCATTCCAGCTCCAACAATGATGGCGAGGTATCCAGTGACCCAAGAAAAGGGGAAGGGAAAATCTGGCAACAGGTGAAGTCATATTAGAAAGGTCATGAACAATACGTTTAGCATGTGCATTTATTCCTGGTTTAAATGATGATTCCATTAAAACACTCCACACAAAACGAGCATGTACCTGAGTGTAGTCTGAAACCAACAGCACATGCGCGTACACACACCTGTGGCACTCAGACACACTCAGGCTCATATAATTTTCCTGTTCAGCTCATCAGACAGCAGGACTGGATCACCTGTGCCGACTATCATATGACAGGATACAAGCTAACACACTTCCAGTAAGCTCTACGCCTACAGGAACGTGATAAGATGCAACTCTGGGAATGGTGGGGATTACCACATGTATGGTTTTAGTGGAAGGTCAAATTTTTGTGACAAGTCTTTGTTGACGCAGACTGTCATATACGACAAAGAGTGCATCTCAGAGGTCAATGTTAACAGTTAGCAGAACAGCTTATCAGCAGAGCTTATCGGCAGATGATTCTTCTCGGACACTGACTTACCGGTGTTAAGAACCTTTTTTATGACGACTGCCACCTGACCCTTCAACATAGAGTTCAGCAGCTTGACGATCAAAATCAGGCAGGTACAGAGGGCCAGCAATGACAGAGCCAACAAAATCAAGCCCACCGCTAGGTCAGGTAGATCGGCGTACACAAACATGTGTTTACCTGGAGGGGGGGCGGAGAGAGAAATAAGGACGACTGTCAGAACTTACAGAAATGTAAAGAAAGAAACTTTTGGAAATTTACTGTCCAGGTTTCCTGCTGGTGGTGATCAGGTGTAGTTTTAAGGGTTTTTAGAGTAGCAGTGCCCTTACGAAAAAATAAATTTATTCAAGTGTGCTATTAGTGTGCTTCTTTTAAACTAAAAATAGGAAAGTATAATTTCAGTGTACTTTTTATGTACTTCTCAGAAATGTGCTTTATATACTTCTCAGAAACATACTTAAAATGACATTTAAGAATACTTGACTTAAGAGCATCAAAAACATGTGTAACGTTATGGAATAAAATGTCGACCCATGAAGAGGGTATTGCATTTTTTTTTTTTTTATACACACACACACGTAAGATTTGAAGTACACTAAAAGTGCACATTTAATATACACTGACCAAAATTATAAACGCAACACTTTTGCTTTTGACCCAATTTTTCATGAGCTGAATTCAAAGATCTAAGACTTTTTCTATGTACACAAAAGGCCTATTCCAAAAACCAGTCAGTATCTGGTGTGACCACCACTTGCCTCACGCAGTGCAACACATCTCTTTCGCATAGAGTTGATCAGGTTGTTGATTGTGGCCTGTGAAATGTTGGTCCACTCCTCTTCAATGGCTGTGCGAAGTTGCTGGATATTGGCAGGAACTGGAACACGCTGTTGTATACGCCGACCCAGAGCATCCCAAACATGCTCAATGGGTGACATGTCTGGTGAGTATGCTGGTCATGCAAGAACTGGGATGTTTTCAGCTTCCAGGAATTGTGTACAGATCCTTGCAACATGGGGCCGTGCATTATCATGCTGCAACATGAGGTGATGGTTGTGGATGCACAGCAAAACAATGGGCCTCAGAATCTCGTCACAGTATCTCTGTGCATTCAAAATGCCATTAATAAAATGCACACGTGTTCATTGTCCATAACATATGCCTGCCCATACCATAACCCCACAGCCACCATGGGCCACTCGATCCACGTCGTCTAACATCAGCATACCGCTCACCCACACGACGCCATACACGCTGTCTGCCATCAGCCCTGTACAGTGAAAACTGGGATTCATCCATGAAGAGAACACCTCTCCAAAGTGCCAGACGCCATTGAATGTATCTTGATCTTGTATCAGTATCTTGATATGCCACAGGCAAAGGAGAAGTGCTCACTAACACAGATTTATACAGATTTGTGAACAATATTTGAGAGAAACAGGCCTTTTATGTACATGGAAAAAGTCTTAGATCTTTGAGTTCAGCTCATGAAAAATGGGGGCAAAAACAAAAGTGTTGTCTTTATAATTTTGGTCAGTGTAGTTAAGCCAGTGGTTCCCAAACTTTTTCTGCCGGGCCCCCCTTTTGCAGAACAAAAAAAATTCACCCCCCCCCCCCATAGTAAAGCATGCAGCTTTACTATGTAACAGCATAAATTGTTTTTTAAACAGATTTTGTTGTCTTTTCAAAAACTTATCCATGCTTAGAGCAGAACTACTATGCGTCATTCATTCATAATTTTACTCGGCTAATGGCAGTTCTCATTTCTGATATTAATTGCACCATCTAGTGGTCTGTTATTTTACGACAAAAACCGCTACAACTGATTACAGACAGCTGCAGCGGGTACTGCGAGTCTTGAGGTAATAAAATATGATGAAATTCATATTTTGCGTTAAATTATTTACATATATGGCAAGTAGCCATAGCAAGATAATTTCACAGTGGGGTCTTGTATCACCCTGAAAACGATCTAGGGATGTACCGAAATGAAAATTCTTGGCCGAAACTTAAACTGCTTTGTAATAATTATTTATTATTTTATTAATTAATATAGTCATTTTGTAAGACTTTTAAATTGAACTCAATTTTAATGATACTGAATAAAAAAAAAATATATAACCACGTTTATGAAAAGTAAAAATAAAATTGGACAGAAAATATATGAATATTAAATCTCAATATATTATTTTTATTCAGTTCTATGAAACAAAATAAGATATAACTTTTTTTTTGACTAATTATCAAAATAATGTATAGTCCTACAAAGCTATTATTATCAGAGCATGTAAGCATACCGTCACGAGAAGGTAGCGTCATTTTACCAGCGTTGTCCAGTACAGCCGTCAGCACAGTATGCAACGCTGTTGCAAACAGGAACAAGTATACATAGACATTTTCTGTCGGCGCGTTATTTGAGCGGACTTTGCTTTTCCAGTGAACATAAGCCGTACACGAGTGGAGCATTCATATGGGCCGTGATCAACTCAACAGAACACACATTCATAGAGCGGAATATTGAGCGGAGCGTCACACATTGAGCGGTGCGCGCTGAATACTGCCGGGCGGCGCGGCAGATATTTTCGGTCGTTTATCTCTTTCGAATCTCTATAAAAAAAAAATCGGCTGACTGTACACTAGCCTTGCCGCGCTCCCCTTATCATAACTCTGCGCCCCCCAGTTTGGGAACTAAGTTAAGCACACTTTCACAAGCGAACGTTTGCAAGGTTTGCATCTAAAGATCAAAGGGCCATGTCAAATAGTGCCAGCTTTTGTTTTGCAAGTGTAGGATCATCATTCCAGATAATTTACAATGCTTTCTTCATCTGCTTCGCAAATGTTGCCAAAATTTTATCATCATTTAATGTTCAACTGACATACATTTGCCTGTGTTTATCAATAATTGTCTGTACACAATAACCTCCCATGTTTGTGTGAAATCTTTTCAGATTTAGTGC
Organism: Labeo catla; assembly: GCA_012976165.1. Lineage (NCBI taxonomy): Eukaryota > Metazoa > Chordata > Actinopteri > Cypriniformes > Cyprinidae > Labeo > Labeo catla. The sequence continues at coordinate 119,855 of VONZ01000188.1, forward strand.
ATATCCATAAACTCTGCATATCCATATATCTCTGCACAAATGTGCTTTAACTTACAAAACACAGAATTATGTAGAAAATGTGCGGTTTTGGCGTGTGACCTCGTAAACACAGTCTTAAATTAGTTAAAAAGTCCTAAATGGATTTTTCCAGTATAAATAGCATAACAAAAAAAAGAGTAATATAAATCGGTCCTTTATACAGCTGCCCTTGTTTTAGGAAAGGCGAAAGGCGATTAACAAATTTGGGGGTCCTTGACATCAAAGCTTAAAAACCCCTGATATAATCTACCGATAATGCTCTTCACATTCTCAGTTGAGGAACTGATGAATGGTGCTTCTTGAAAATCTGAGCATACTCTTTCACAGCTGAAGGACCCCAGAATGATTGCATACTCAAATCTACTGAACCGAGTCAAGGCTGGAATTTCAACATGCTATCTAACTACTTGCATTGATTTAAATCACCCAAATTCATAGTCAGAGCAAAAAGCCCTGCTGCCAAATTGGCAGAGGCTCTTTGTTCAGGTGCACTGGCCTCAAGCGCCCGAGGCTGTCATGAAGAATAGCCCCATTGAAAAGTAGAGTAGTTGGATGCGGTGAGGGGGAAAGGTGAAGCTAAGATCTCCCTCAGCATTTATAAGAAGCCATTGTACTCATGACGCTTAAAGTGAATCACGGTTGATGGCTTAGAGCTGAAGTAAGTGAACTATACAAGGAAGAGGACGGGAAATGGATTCATTTTAGGCTTCAACCTCTATTGATCCAGGAAGTTCCTGTGTTGTTTGTTTCAAGAGCCACAAAGAAAGCAGAGGCACTTACATTTTTTCAAGTAAAGTGTTTCTGTTTGGTTCTCTTGAGTCCAGATCTCGCCGTCCTCCACCCAGCAGGGGGCACCAACTGTGCAGTTTATAAAATCAGGGACTGTAATATTCACAAGGTTCTGGAAAAAAAAACAACAAAAAAACAAAAAACAAAAACAAAAACAAAACAGGTAAGAGAACTTTAAAGAAGCCATGGACAGTAGCTCCAGCAAATGTCCTGAGGTACACAGAACGAATGGTGGAAAACCCATTTAGCCCTTCAACTTAAGTTCAGATAGTAAATTCAAAGTAACTGAAACAGTGCCATATTTTTGCAACTTTTGCTCCCTTTTTTTTTTTTTTTGCTTAAAATCTTAAGAAATGAGAGCATTAACATACAAATGACCGCAATAAGACCCACAATAGTGACTTTGGAGCAAGTTTAACTCAACACATGCAACACATAACAGAATATAAAAGCTTTTGTCCTGTTATCACTGAATAAATACATGTATCTGTGGCCGAATTTACACTGCAGTTCTTGATACACAATTTCGATTTGTTTTGTGAATATTCTGATTTCAGCAGATTACATCATCTTTTAAAAGTGACTCATATCTGATAACTGTATTTACACGACACATGGTGAAACAACCCAGGGTAGAAGAGGTGTCAGATCTGCGAAACAAAATCATTCCAGTTGCTGTTAATAGTGTTGTACGGTTAGCTTAGCAGCATGCTAACACTACAAGCTTTTGCAAATCAATTAGGAGTTGAATCACTGTGCACAATAAACAGCTGACATATCTACACAGAACGCTATAAATAAGACTCTCCTGAGGTTTAATTTCACTTAAAATGCTGCGTTTAAAGACAGCTGTCTACGTACATAGCAAGGCAATGCGCTAGGTTCAGAACAGTGCAGCAGAACTAATACCTCGGTTATCTGACCCAGACAGCTGTATAGACCCTATGTTTATCAGTGTGATAAATCCCATTTCCTCATGTTTTAACAGCCTAATCGAGTGAGAGATGAGAAATGGTGGGTGTGCTGCAATCATTAACCAACTTTCAGTTTTCTCACCGTGTTATCTTGTGTTTTACACCAGATCTTAACCAGACTTTTGTTTCGGGCTGCCGGGTCTCCAGTGGCAATGTCACGAATCACAGATGTGTCTAGCTGTAAGAACAAGGAAAAAGATTTTAAATGCATTCGGCAGAGAGCAAAGCAGTAAAGAATGACCATGTGACTTTTACGTATGCCAAGTGAGCTTTTTTTGTTTCCATTGCAGTTTTGCAAAAAAATTCTTTTTTCGAATTGCTGTAAAATCTTTTTCTGCGGTATGTGGGAGTTTTTGGCGAACTTGATGCATTTCCATTGGGCGTATTTTCAATTCATAATTTCAGATTGTGCGATTTCAAGGGTAATAGGAAAAAAACTAAAACAACAACAACAAAAAAAAAAACAGCTAAGGCACCTATTATGTCCCTTTTTACAAGATGTTATGTAAGTCTCAGGTGTCTCCCCAGAATGTGTCTGTGAAGTTTCAGCTCCAAATCTTTTATATTATTTTGAAAATGCCTATTTTGAGTGGAAGCAGAAACATGCTGTTTTCATGCATGTTTTTTCAATGCAAATGAGCTGCTGCCCCGCTGCCTCTATTTCCAGAATAGAGCTGTGCCTTTACAGTTCGTACCTCAGATACTCTGCTAAAAAGCATCAGTTTGGTTTTGATCATCATGTCTATCGCGCTTAAATCATGTGTTTTAATGCCATATCAGTTTAAACTTCTAATATAGGGTTTTCTGAGCACACACATCCAAAGCACGTGCACAGAAAGCAGTTGTCACACGGCATGCAAGTACTAAACTAACTCTTTCACGTCTTATTGCTCTTAAACTGTCAAATACTCGCAAGTTTGTTAAAAACACACATTATTATTATTATTATTATTATTATTATTAATAATAATAATAATAATAATAATAATAATAATAAAGTCAATTATATCTGTGAAGGTCATGGACGTTAGAACTGGTACACTGTTAAAAATAAAATGATATGTCCCCTTTAATTCCACTTCTAAAAAAAAGTGTGCAAAAAGAATGTGAATCTTTGTGTTTTTGCCTTTTAGTTTTTATTTAATTTATTTACTGTGTCAAATTCCCATTATAGCAAGTATCCTTCTAAACACATTTGGTTAGAGAACAAAAACTGGATGGGTGTCAGTATATCGCATCAGTGCATTAGATCTTAATGTGACAGCAACCTAATAAAACCGGTCAAATGTTAAATTATGGGACAATAACAATGACATAATGGAGAGCTTGTGTGATCAGCTGCCTGATACAGGAGCATACTGGATAGACCAACAGATCCACTGATCTTACCTCAATGATGTTTTTGGTGAGGGGTTCAGTGATGACTTTTAACAGGTCTGGAGCATCTGCACCGGTCTGGAGGTTAAAGGAATCAATCACAAGTTTGGTGAGCTTGTAGAGGTATCCTGAGGCCACCTCCAGAGGCAACAGCACCAGGACAGACAGCCAGTTAAAGAAGTCATGGACCGTAGCTCCGGCAAATGCCCTGAGGTACAGAGAATTAATGACAAAACTCATTTAGATGTTTAACTTGAGTTCTTCAGCAAGGAAGTAAAGTTGCTGAAATATCCCTGCAACTTTCACTCAGATATATTTTGCTTAAAATCTTAAGTAAGGAAAAAAGAACATTAGCATACAAATGACTCCAATAAGGCTCTCGATAGTTAAATGTTACACTGACTTAAATGACTTAAAGGAGAAGTCCACTTCCAGAACTACAATTTACAAATAATGTACTCACCCCTTGTCATCCAAGACATTCATGTCTTTCTGTCTTCAGTTGTGAAGAAATTATGGTTTTTGAGAAAAAGCATTTCAGGATTTTTCTTCATATAATGGACTTCACTGGTGCCCCGATTTTGAACTTCCAAAATGTAGTTTAAATGCAGCTTCAAAGGGCTCTAAATGATCCCAACTGAGGAAGAAGGGTCTTATCTACTGAAACTATCTTTTTTTTTTTTTTTTTTTTTTTTTTTCCTGAAAAATAAAAAAAATTGCATACTTTTTAAGCACAAAAGCTTGTGTAGCACAGGCTCTGGGATGTGCATCCACGCTGCTACGTACTATTGAATCACGTCGAAAGGTCACACAGAACGTAGGTGGATCTACAGACCCAGTGTTTACAAAGCAAACGCGCAAAGACTAAGAAAGTGCAAGTAAGTCAAACACTGTTTACAAACAAAAAGGTACAACGATGTCAGACCATTCTGAAGTTGTAGGAGTTTTCCGCATTACTCTACCTTTTTGAGCTGGAGTACACAGATGATGAACTTAGACGTGATTCATAGCGTCGTGGACGCGCATCATTTCACTAGATAAGACCCTTCTTCCTTGGCTGGGATCATTTAGAGCCCTTTGAAGCTGCATTTAAACTACATTTTGGAAGTTCGAAATCGGGGGAACCAATGATGTCCATTATATGGAGAAAAATCCTGAAATGTTTTCCTCAAAAACCATAATTTCTTTACGACTGAAGACAGAAAGACATGAACATCTTGGATGAAAAGGGGGTGAGTAAATTATTTGTAAATTGTTGCTCTGGAAGTGGACTCCTCCTTGAAGTTAAACTCAACACAAGCTCTCATAAACAACAATATAGATGCTAGAAATGTATCTTTTAGGAAAGCACTATAGAAATAAGATTTCTATAACTTTTCCAGGCTTGGAAATCACATAAAGCTTTGAAACTTTTGTGAATCAGTTGTTTCAAAACAGTGGTTCAGAGCACGTATCAAACTGCCAAAGTCAGGTGATTTCAGTAAACGAGGCTTTATTACATCATAACAGTTTCAAAATTTCAATTGTTTGCCATTAGGGGGCGATCCCTGTGAACCCATGAATCATGTGAGCTGTCCATAAAAAAAAAAAAAAAAACAGACCCTGCAAATTAGTATATAATATTTTTAAAACCACATATTATACAGACACTTTATTTATATGAATGTTTATGGTATATTATTTTTATTGCATTTAATGCATTATACTTCCAATAAAACATTTGCAGTGAGTTTTTGTTGCATTTATACACTTTTGACCAGCAGGCATCACTAGCATGTGCCGTTTCGAGTGCTTTGAAACAGTGAATCATTTTGCGAAGCAATTGGTTCAATTTATTCGAAGCTTCGAAAATGTTGGTTTTTCCCCCCATCACTAATCACAGATATTTCTATGTTGTCCATAATTGAGGTTACCCTGTTTTTTGGGTTTACCTGCGAAACTCGTTGCGGTCTCCCGCTTGCATTACGGCCACGATGGTGTTCGTCACAGAAGTGCCGATATTAGAACCCATTATGATCGGCACAGCAGACTTCACCTCCAACACTGAAATTTACAGTGAAAAATATATACAATATTGCCAAAGTATTACTTTAAAATGGGTTACTTTAAAATGGGTTTCTTATGCTCATCATAATTTATTTGATTAAAAACACATTTAAAACAACAGTGTGAAGTATTACTACAATTTAAAATAACCATTTCCTATTTGAATATATTGTAAAATGTAATTTATTCCTGTAATCAAAGCTGAATTTTCAGCATCATTACTATAGTCTTCAGTGTCACATGATCTTTCAGAAATCAGCCTAATATGCCGATTTGTCTGATTATGATTATTGTTGAAAACAGTTGTGCTGCTTCATATTTTTGCGGAAACTGTGATTTTTTTTTTTTTATTTATCTTTTTTCCAAAAGAATAGCATTTATTTGAAATGGTAACAACATTTATAATGTTACAGAAGATTTCGGTCACTTTTGATCAATTTAATGCATTCTTGCTGAATGAAAGTATTCAGAAAGATAGAAATGCTAAAAATGCAGCACACAATATAATATTATTCCAATACAATTGAGATTTAATACTACAGAATTAATCTGAATGAAATCCAAATAGACAAATTGAAGTTTTAAATTGCAACATTTTACAGTGGATACTGATTTCTTTTCACTATGTTATGTTTTAGCTACTGTTATTTTAAGGCAGTGCTTATCATGAGGGAGGAGATATCTGTATGACCATAAGTCATACACACACACACACACACACACAGAAACTCACATCCAGATGACACCATGCTGACCACAATGGAGGTGGAGGTGCTTGAGCTTTGAACCAGAACAGTGACCAGGACTCCAATCACCAGACCAGCCACAGGGTTAGACAGAACCGCATTGTCCTGGAAGATATCGCCAGCTGCCTTCCCTGAGCACAATGACAAAAGCAGCAAACCATGCTATTTGTGTCCACAGCTATTTCTGTACAGAGACAACCACCCTCTATTACAGATTAACCATGTTAAACTGATGAACGCTATGATAAGATGCCGTTTGTTTGAAGTACATCACTGTTAACCCACAGAAGGTCAGCCACTTATCAACACATTTTCTTTTTGACCTATATAGTTTCTAGTTGGTGTAAAATAGAATTCCTTATTTTGATGGTTGATTAATTTAATAGTCCAGAGTTCTGAAGCACTACTACTAGTCAGCAAACTTTCAATCGAAGAGCCGCAGGATGCCATAAAAGTATTTAAAGTCATAAATTATCATTAATAAAACAATCGAACTCTAATCTCTAATCTAAACTCCTCCTGTGATTCATAGTTTCTGAAACCCCTGAAATCACAAAATCAATCATGGTTAATTTGGTATATCAATTTGTTAATATACTTCCATTTTGTTAATAAAAAAAAAAAACAAGTAGCCTTTTAATTTTTCTTTATATAATCTCTTTTTCCATCCATGAGACGTGATATTGATAAAGACCATAAAGTTAAGAGTTTATTATCAACTTATAGAGCAATAAAAAGGATTAAATGCCAGTGTACTGTAATGCCACAAAGCACGCAGTGAGTTCACATGGATTTCAAATGGCAAAACAAAATGAAGACAAACATTTCTTTATGTAGGCCTATATTGCAAACAAATAATAATAATTAAAGCTGCAAGCAGCGTTGAAAGTGCCCTCGCAACCAGGCTCACTGCCACCCGGTGGCTTTAGGAAAGCAGCAAATGAATATAAATAAATACATATGTATTTAAAGTGGTAAATATAGGAGGAATGTGTCAAAGTTATTTATATTTGCCAAACTACCTGCTGCCAGCTGGTGGCGCTATGACTATAACTGGATATTGGCATGTAGATGTGTTCAGGCCAGCACTTTTGTCAAACATATGAAGTTTGGTGCAGATTGAACATGGTATGCTTGAGTTAGTGTAAGACATGACATATCCTGCTGCCAACAGGTGGCGCTATGATTATAACTGCATATTGGCCTTCAGATGTCTACAGGTCAGGACTCTTACCAAACGTGAAGTTTGGTGCAGATCAGACATTGCATGTTTAAGTTAGTGTAAAACATGTAATTTCCAGCTGTCAGCAGGTGGCGCTATGATTATAACAAAATACTGGCCTTTAGATGTGTTCAGGTCAGGACTCTTATTGAATGTATGAAATTTGGTGCAGATTGGACATTGTATGGCTGAGTTATAACAACTTCCTTTTAAATAGTGAAACATCGAACTTTGTCAGGCCGCCACGAACACGCCCTTTAACGTAAACTTAAGATTTCGCAATTTAACATGGCAAAGGCCTTTAGATTAGACTGACCAAATATAATATTGATGTCATTAAATCTCTATTAAGAGTTCGTTAGAGCATAAAACAAGCCACTTCCTGTTGCCAGCAGGTGGTGCTATGACTATAACTGAATATGGGCATGGGCCATCCTGTTCAGGACAGGACTCTTATAAAACGTGAATTTTGGGGCAGATCAGACATTGTATGCTGGAATTATAAAACCTTCCTGTTTCATTGCGAAACATCGTAACTTGTCCGGCCACCACGGACACGGCCTTCAATGAAAACTCAAGATCTTCCCTATTTAATGTCACAAAGGGCTTTAGATTAGACCGACCAAATTTGGTGTTGATCTGTTAAAATCTCTAGGATGAGCTTGTCTAAATACAACAACTGAAAATAGCCAAAGTGGCACAAACCTTGCCGAGAAAATTCAAAATAACCGACTTCCTGTTAGGTTTCAGACTTCATACCGGGGGACTTTTTTGTAGGTATTGGTGTGTTACATGCATCTACCGAATTTAGTACATGTATGTAAAACAGAGCTGGAGGAGCACTTTGTTGAAATTTTATAGGTGGCGCTATCGAGCCATTTTTCCACACCCACTTCTAAAACCCATATCAGACTTCAAATTTCACCACTTTTGGCTTGTGTACAAAATTTCATGAGTTTTCAAGCATGTTTAAAGGAGAAGAATAAGAAGAATTGAGCAACTCCAATAGGGTCCTTGGACCCTAATAAATACCTTGAACTATATTGCACTGCAGGCCTCAGCCTAGCTTGTGGGAAAGAAAAAAGGGGGAGGGGAGGCGGTCTCACTTTACAAGTAATGTAAAAAAAAAAATCTTGGGTTAGGTCAGAAGAGGGCCTCATGTTACAGGGTCTTCCCAGTAAGCTACTTAGTATTTCTTTACCTTACTTTTGCCTTCAATAAAATGTAAAACATATCCAAAGTTTTCCATAAAGATTTATTGTTAGGTTATGTAGCATTTTGGATACTTTTTAAAGAAGCATGAATAAGTGCAATCTCCAAAAGTCACCTACTTTACCAAAAGGTCTATTCACATTATAATTAATATAGTGTTCCCTCTCATAGTGTAGCTGTTTAGTTTATCACCATTTTACAGTTCTAAATAAGAATAAGAAGAACAACAACGATTTTAATTTAAAAAAGTTGAAAAGTTCTAAGAAGTTAAACAAAGTTTACTGCACCTCCTACAAGCTGGAAAGCGGAGCTCAGGATGTCCAGAGAGCAGACGAATATGTAGAGCAAACACAGCAGAAGAATAAACTTCACGATGGACCTGAGAACGCGCAGAACTTTCCCCTTCGTGTCGAGCTCTGCGGAACAAACACAGACAAAGAGTGTGACGCGCGGGAGTTCAGCTCGCGTTCCGCGGTTCGTTCGTGCTGCGCTTCTTACCTGACCACTTTAACCCGGTGTCCCGGAGTTCGGGCAGGTCCCACGGGTCAAACTCCTGCTCCGGCTCTGATTTTTCTGATTCTGAATCGGATTCGGATTTATTTTCGGCCACATCTTTGCACGCTCGCTCTGCGTCTGTGGGAGTAAAGACACGCGTCTGAGGACAGAGAGTAACAAGGAACGGGGGGAGGAAGGAAGTGCGCCTCTGTGTGGACGTGGATTTATACGGGGAACGTACCCAGTTCCGGCACCGGCGTGGTGGGATGAGTCTGAGGCAGCGGAGCCATTGCCTTTAGTTACAACAAAGAGACAAATAACATGTTACGAAGCCGCATGCTACAATGTAACATTTTCTTTTAAAGTGTATTCACTTTTGCAACACATAAATGCTTTGCCTTATTTGTTTTGAGTGCCCCCCCTCCACCCCTACAAGCGAAGTCAAACATCTCTTTCTTTTTTTGAAATCACTAAGTGTTTAAAAACAATGAATACTAAAGTAAAAAAGTAAACAAAAATACACATAAAAAGGCTGTTTTTCATTTAAAATCATGGTGTGGTATCATCAAATGACACTGGTTAAAAACAAACAATTTAACTTTTTTAAAAGAAAAAAAAAAGTTATTTGTTTTTCATTTAAAATGCAGTGATTAATAACAATAAACAGTATAATTTAAAAACTGGAAACTTAAAAGGAAATAGTCTTACAAAGCGGTGTTTGAAACAATTAACAGTTTTAAGTTGAAAAAGTGAATGTAAAAGTAAATAAAAAAGTAAAACGTTATTTCCTTCTCATTTAAAAAGCAGTGATTAAAAATAAAGTTTAAATTAAAACTTTCTTTCTTTCTTTCTTTCTTTCTTTCTTCTGATTGTTTGGCTTACCTGCTGTGATTGTGCTGAATTGCCCATGTGTTCAAATCTCAGTTTCTTAGTGTTTACTTATAGAAACAGTAAGCAATGATCAGTATGTCAGCAGATCATTTATACATCAAGGATCATCAGATTCCACCACACAGTTAAGCAACAGTTTGATGATAGAGATAAACCTGTGCACTCCCTGACACTCATGATCTAAACTCATCGGCACCGATCACATCCTTGGATACACCCAGACCACTAGAAACACTACACTGCCTAGAAGAACAAAATAATAATAATAAAAAGCAGCGCAAAAGCCCCAAAACTTTGTCTTAGAGGTACAAAAACATATATTTGTTTTATATCAATTAATACCAAGCATGCTTTGCCATTCACTGAGCAGCATTATATTAGAGTAATGGCCCTACCTGTTCTGTGCGGTGACTGTATGTGTGTGTGTCTGTTGTTAGTCCAGTGGCTGTAGGCTACCTGTCGAGGAGGTGCAGGTGTCTTATATACACCTGCAGCAGGACAGTCCTTCTTGTGTCACTGATCTAAAGTCCAAAGCGGGTGGTACTACGCTTCACCTCACAGCACACACAGCCTTAAATATAGGCTAATTAGCAGCTCAAACTGAGTGATATAACCTGTATATGTATATATATATATATATATAGGATGTATGTAGGCAAGCAGATCTTGCATGTGGGTATTTTTTTATTTTTTGCTAAATTGCATCCTGAATTTTCTATCTGCATCAGTAAAACATTTAAAATATATATTCTATTCTATTCTATTCTAGCAGAATGTGAAATTCTCATATTATGAAGTTTTCACAGCTTATTTTGTCACGGTCAGAATCTGCCCTCTATTGAAAACAAAAGCACATTACAGCCAAAAGCCCACCATGGTTCAACTTGGTTCTAGTGTCTGTAGAAGCCAAAATAAGGCCAAAATGGTGCATGATCTTAAACTATTATATTACGACAACAGCATCTTATTAATACCATGCTTACAAACGAGGCCTGAGCGTGTTAAATTGATGTTCAATGATTTACAGTGATGTTTGTCAGTATAAGCAAGCTGCAGTCCCTCCCATCCTGTTCTATACATATGCAGCATTTGCAGTCAAAGGTGAAGATCAAGTATTCATGCACATAACTCTCTAACATATTTATATCACTACAGTACTTTGGACAAACGGCCACATCATGTAAAGGTATTTCTCTTTGATACTGATCTAGAAAATAATAAACTACCAGATTGGGCACGTAATAGTTAGTATTTTTGTTTTTCCTCAGAATAATATTTTGTCATTTTAATCGAATTGTAGGTATTTAGTATTTAAAAGTATGTAGTATTTATGTCTATATATTATCTGTACACTGTAAAAAATAAAAAAAAAACACAATTTGTTGAGTCAGCTTAAAATAATTTGTTACCCTGCTGCCTTAAAATTTTAAGTTCAGTCAACTTGAAATGTTAAGTTGTACTAAGTAACAACTTAGATATTTGTGTCTGCTAAACTTAACAGGTAAATGTAACAGAAGTAACCCAGCTGCCTTAAAATTTTAAGTTGATTCAAATAAAATATCTAAGTTGTCACTTAGTATAATTTAACATTTCAAGTTGAATAAACTTTTTTTGTTGACTGAACTTAAAATTTTAAGGCAGCCAGGTTACAAATTATTTTAAGTTGACTCAGCAAATTGTTTTTTACAGTGTAGATGGGAAGATAAAAAATCATTTTACAGTTAATAATTAATATTTGATACATAAATAACAAACAAAAAGTAACTTAAAACAAGTCATATAATATGCACACAATAATAAATTATTTAAACAAAACTGCAATATGCAAAATAATAGTTTTAAAGTTACCTTTAAAGTGTCACAGCATTTACTTTAAGTTTTGTTTAGAAAATCATATTTTCATTTATGTGCAGAAAACAATTTTTTTCTAAATAGATATTTTTCTAAAATCCATGAATAGAAATAGAAAATATGTTTATTTTTATTTTTATTTTCAGATTTTATTCATCAGTACAAATTTTATATGGGTAAGATTGAATTTGAAAAGAAAAGAGAAGAAAAGTCAAGAAATTTTTATTGATCTTTATTATTCCTTTATTTAACCAGAAAAATTTCCCTTCAAATTTTTTACAATCACACAAAATAATACAAGAATACAATTCCAAGTCTCTTTCAAAACCATTTCTAATATAGATTTTAATAAATAAATAAAGACAAAACTGAAAAAAGAAAAGAAAAGAAAGAAAGAAAGAAAGAAAGAAAAAGAAAGAAAAGAGCGCATGAAGAAAACAATGAAATATATGTAACTTTTATTGTAAATGTGGTCAAACAGTGAAAATAAAATAAAAATTATAGACATACATAATACATCACAAACACAATTATACTCTCTTGATATTATCTTGCTGTGCAAATATGAAAATGTAAATACTAAACTCATATTTTAAATATGTAAGATAAATTTTGAGCATGTTTAAACATGCTTGTAACAAATTACTACAATAAATATTTAAAAACACACAAGGTATAACGTCATACAAATATTTTTTTGTGGTGAAGCTGTAGGTTTATTATCAATTATCAACTTTCTCAGCTGCATTGCTTATTTTATCTTTATGATATCAGATAAAAATGTCATATGAAAGTAAAAGGCACGTATTATACTACTCTGACTAGCTAAAGATTAAATGTAATAAACACTGTTTGTTGTTTTCACCCCCACAGTAAAATAATTCAGATAAAAGCTTAATTAGCTTATCTGCGGGTTCACTAAGTTTGTATGGTTAAACTCTTGAACCTAAAGAGTGTAGATGATATAATATGTCACGATCTTACTCTAACAAGGTGAAAGGTTGATGCATATAAAACTTCTACCTTTAAATGCTTGAGAAACTTCTCACCCACCAAGGTTTTTCCCCCCACCTCAGTATTCAGACATTCGTCTTATCATTTTTCAGGCATGCATGCACTCTAAATATAAACATGACTATCTGAACTATTTTCCATTAAAAAAAACAAAAACAAAATTTAAATCTTAAAACAGTTTAATATGTCATTTTTTTCTTTGTAACTGACATATATTCAAGTCAAAATTATTGGTGTTTGCTACGACAGTAATCACTACATTGCAAAAACAAAACAAAAACAAGATCCTGGCAGAAAATCACATTTACCTTAAATTTAGAAACATTTCTTTCATCTCCAAAACAAATAAATAAACAAATAAGCATACAAACAAACACAACCACACAAAAATATTGGTAGAACACCTGGAAGTAACTAATACAGAAAAGTACCTGGGTCATGTTTTGCTGATTTGTCAGTATGACAGTATCACTGTTGCTCAACTCTACAGATTTGGAGTATTTATCTTAGGTGTATAACTAATGTCACACTGATTTAGACATGAATAATACCTTAGATCATGCGGCTTGTTGGGGAGGGGTGTGCTCGTACTTTTCTGAGTAATCAAAGTTTTTATTGGTCATGCTGAACTATAAAATGGACAGTAAAAAAAAAAAAGAAATAAAAAAAAGTCCCATATACTTTACTTGAAGGTGGAACGCGAGCCATATAGACATCAGAATATTACAGAGACAGGCTTGCAATTGGGATAAACAAATAAATAAATTAATAAATCACACTGAGGACAGTTGAGGGACTCACTGATTCACTGATAAAAGAAAAAAAAAGCACAATGCATTTAGAGCTGGGGGGTGTAAACTCTTTGAAATGGATGATAAGGGTAAATTGCATTTATATTGTTTTCTCAGAGAAATATAAATATTTATGTAGCTTCTGATGTGCAATACTAAATGAAAAAAAAAAAAAAACTGTAAACAAAATGAGAAATATTTACACATCATCATCCTGTAAATGTTTTTAAGCATTTTACATGTATTCCAAAGGAATAACTCTAGGCAGTAACAATTAAAAAAATAAATAAATTAATTAAAAAAATAAATAAATAAATGTATAGTTTCAACAAGCTGACTGCTCACTAAAAAACTCCCACAGATCATATATTCAGATTTGAAGTTTGATTTTGACAAAGTGGTGATATATAGGGGTGAGTTGTTCACTTACTTTTTAAAATTAGTCTTCCCATTAGCGCCATTATTTAGTTCTTTCAGACTGATTTACAAACTCTGAGCACTGTTGGACAGTTTTACTTTAGAAAAACGAGTGATTTATACACTTTTAATGTCATATTTTTTCATTTTTGCTTTGGTTTATTTTTATACTATGAATTTACAACAGTTTTTTGAGGAGACACTGGCTCTCTTGCCTCCTCAGAGGATATATATTTATATTTATATAATAGTTCTTTCTGGTCCTTGAATATGATTGGCTGATAAGAGTGTGATATTTAATAGCTATCTGAACCGTTTCATAGACGTCAAATCCACTATTATTTAATAAATAATACTGTTATTGTGTCACATGTCATTTTAGGTTTTTTTTTTTTTTTTTTAAAAAAATTAAAATATGCGGTTTGTTAATAAAGATAACGTCTATTTGAAAATTTGCTTCGGAGATGTGAGCTCCAGGGCGTCAATGGTTGTTTTATTTCACTGTAATTTTATAGATTTTGTTTAAAAATATTAAATAGAAGTTTTTATGATCAGTTACAGGCAGTTTTTCATCTTCATAACCACCTTATTCTTCAGTGTAGAAGTAAGCCTATGGGCGAGACTTCCAGTTTATTAGCCGCTACAGGGAAATAACGAGAAGATTCATATCATGCAGTAAACTGTAAAACTGTTTGCACTACTAACCAGTATGTTCATAATTAAGAGAATACATTAAAGTAATATGGTAAGACACACCAATTTGCAATATCAAGCAGAAAAACAAGCTGTTGCATAAAGCTAAAAATAGCTGGATGCAGATGAGACTGGAAGCCACACCCATAAAATGTACAAATAACCACGCCCACTCTTATGGAGAAAATAAGGTGGATTGGTGCATACTAGAGGTGTCGCGATATATTGGTTTTGATGATAACCATGATATTTAAATAAGGAAATATCCTTATCGTGTTAATTAGGGGTAGCAATAAATCAGTATTGGCGATATTTGCTACTTGGTCTCTTGACGAAAACATTCCTCTGGGAATTTTTTCATGAGACACGTAATACATACCAATAAGTAAATATAAAAAAAAAAAAAACAGCAAGCACTTGTAATCGTTTTCTCACACAGTTACAGTCATGGCCAAAAATATCAGCACCCTTGCAATTCTGTCAGAAAATGCAGCACTTCTCTCATAAAATTGTTCCAATTGCAAATGTTTTGGTATTCACATGCTTATTGTTATTGTTCGCACTGCAGCAACACACACATAACACACACACAAAACAGAGAAGAAAAGTCAAACTTGATTAAATTTCACACAGAACTCAAAAATGGACTGGACAAAACCTTGTCAAAATTGTAAGAAATAATTGCTTTTCAAGTATGTGATGCTCCTGTAATGTGTGTTTAGACGCACCTGTGGCAAGTAACAGGTGTGGGCAATATAGTGATCACACTTGCAACTAGTTAAAATGGAGAAAAGTTGACTTGGCCTTTGTGTTGTGTGTCACACTGAGCATGGAGAAAAGAAAGAAGTGTAAAGAGTTGTCTGTGGATTTGAGAGAAAAATTGTGGAAAAACATGGACAATCTTGAGGCTACAAGTCCATCTCCAGAGATCTTAATGTTCCTGTGTCCACTGTGCGCAATATCATCAAGAGTTTACAGTCCTTAGCCTTTACAGTTTTGGTAACTGGAGTTTGCCAAAACTTATGTGTCAAAACCACAATCCTTCTGGGAGAACGTACTGTGGACAGATGAAACAAATGTGGAGCTTTTTGGTAATAGACATCATGGCACTGTTTACAGAAAAAGAAATGAGGCCTTCAAAGAAACGAACACAGTCCCTACAGTCAAACATGGTGGAGGATCAAAGATGTTTTGGGGTTGCTTTGCTGCTTCTGGCACTGGATGCCTTGACTGTGTGAACGGTATCATGAAATCTGATGATTACCAAAGAATTTTGGGGAGCAACGTAGTGGCCAGTGTCATAAAGCTGCGTCTCCACCAGAGGTCATGGGTCTTCCAGCAGAACAATGACCCAAAACACACTTCAAAAAGCACTCAGAAATGGTTACAAACAAAGCGCTGGAGAGATCTGAAATGGCCAGCAATGAGTCCAGATCAGATCTGAAGAGTGGTTCAAAATTCCAGTAGAGTGGTGTAAGAAACTCATTCATGGTTACAGGAAGCGATTGATTTAAGTTATTTTTTTCCATAGGGCGTCCTACCAAATATTAAGTGAAGGGTGCCAATAATTTTGTCCAGTGCATTTTTTTGGGTTCTGTGTGGAATTGCATCAGATTTGACTTTTCTTCTCAGTTGTTTTGTGTTGTTCCAATGCAAACAAAATAAATAAATAAACGTGAGTATCAAAACATTTGCAACTGCAAGAATTTTCTAAGAGAAGGGTTGCATTTTCTGACAGAATTGCAAGGGTGCTGATATTTTTGGCCATGACTGTATGATTACAGCCATGTGTTTTGCATTTCAATATGTAATAAGCTTGCTTGATAGCTCAGTCAGTATAGAATTGGACTTAGGGTGTGGAATGCTTGGGCACGAATCCTGTGAAAAACATGACTTACGATGAAAGAGCTACAAAATGAGTGATTGATAAACAAGCTAAAATGGCATGTTTGCGATTGTGTTTTTCCATCACATTCGCTTTTGTTCATACTATCAGGTAGGTTTAGGTAAAGTGCAGATGGTACGTTATTTTAAAACTTCACAGAGCATTAGAGTTATAGTGCCACTCTAGGGACATTTCAAGTCAGAACTGCGGTATCACGTACAAAACCAACAACACATAAAATACCATATGTACGTTCAACTTTTAGTGCCATTCAGTGGACATTTCACATAGAATATGTCAGGAAACATACATGGCAGTACGTATTTCACTTTTATCGATATTACAATTATCGACCCAGTGTTTAAAAAGTGAAAGAAAGTCAAACGCCCTTTAAAAAATGGATGGAGTTTTTTGCCGTACCCTACCTTTTTAAACCAAAGTACACAGACGAAGAACTGTGCATGACCTTGCCAATGTGATTACGAAGAGCTAGTGCAAGACTTCTTTTCTTCTTATATTTCCCTATATAGCGAATAAACCAGAAGTCTCACAGATAGGCTTACTTCTGGTGGATAAAATACTGTAAAATAAGAATCATTTCAAAGGAGGACGTTTTTTTAAACACTCGATTGACACTATAAGTGCTAAATTGAAAATGATTAGGATTTTAGTCTTCTGTTTAGTGTAATTATTCCTTTTGTATGCAATGATGTGATTCATTGGTCAAAACAAGAAAAATAAAAGGATTAATTTGACTGATGATATGAATTATTTATTATTATTTTAATTGTTCAAAATATCTATAGTTATCACAATATGTTATTAGTTAATAAAAATATAACTGTTCATTGTTATTTGTGTTGGCTCAGGTACAAATGTTAACAGAGACAATCAACGCTTTAAAAGTACTGCGTATTGAACCTTTGTTCTGTACTTTCTGTTGGCAATTTGACATGCAGTTTTTGCCTACCCTGTTTTATGTAGAGCCACCCACTTAAACATTTTTGACTTCGCCCCTGTCATGAACCCGCCGAGAGCAGCCTTACCTCGGCCATCTCTTCGGGAATTTGCAGCTGGCTCTGATGTCTCTATAGTGGTTAAACATGATATATAATTCATTTTGGATACATCTAACTGACAGTCTTTGGTCTCATTAATCTATTATTTGTTCCAGAGTAAATAGTTTAGGCAGAGGGCAAAGTCCTATAGCTTTATATTTTTATATGACCTTAATGATGTATCAGAGCGCTGCCTTTGTACTTGACTGAATTGCTTAGCTGCAAAAGGTCTAAACACAAAAAGTTTTTTTTTTTTTTTCAACACTCCATGGTTGTTTCTTATTTGTTTACACATTTGTACCATTGAACTGTTGTATAAAATGAAATATCCCACTTGTAGACGTTTGATATCACTTTATATCAGCATGACTTTGATTACCTGTGGCTTTGGGCCTATGGCCAAATCACAGCTATGCTGATATAGAACGATACCACACTGCTTCAAGTGCGATGTTATTGCTCATATAAATAAATAGAAAAATATATCCATGTATGCAAGTGTATACACACACACACACACACACACACAAATATATACAAACACACATACATTCATACATATATATGTTTGTGTGTGTATATAACATAAAATTTATGTATCAAAAACAGTCTGTAGAAAGTTCTAAAATCTGACTGAAGAGTCAAGTAGAATAACAATTATATCATCATACTGGAATTTTGTTCCAGATTTATAAATGCTTTATTACACTAGATTTCCTGTAAGTTTGTACTGTCATCATATCCTCCGGATCTACAGAAACGGAAGGCTACAAAAATAAAATAATAAACACATGAAAAAGGGTCCTAAAATGTACATATATCCTTGACTTAATAGACAGCGTGTTTATTTGCTGACCTTGTGGATGTTTCTATTGACACTGACCTGATTTGTATTGAAAATTGAGCAAACAAAATCTTTCTGTAAGAAAACCCTTGACCTGTGAAACAAAATATCTCTGCCCACACAGTCATAAAAAGATAACTCTATGAAATGCAGAATTTAGCACACATGATTGCTGGCTGTTCACTGCTGGTCCTTTTGTCATGAATTCTTGAAAATGAAAGTTATTGGTGACTGGATTCAAATCATTTGTGGGTATTGTGTGTTTGAAATGGTGAACATAAGTTCAGTTCAGTGATCAAAAACATGTAACCTTAGGTTATTCCAGGGAGTTTACCTGTAATAAACGTACTAAAAGTCACTTAGGGTAAAGTGTCTGTTAACTGACTACTTTTTTGTGTATGTTCGTGTTCAGATAAATCATTAAATGCTTTATAGAAGATTTGTTGATCATTCCTGTTCTTCCGAACCCACTGAACCCAGTCAATTTAAAAATGAACATTGTTGTCGTAATTGAAGATAATATTTCTGTGAAAAAGTATACCAGAGATACCTATCTAACCTCGTAAAAAAGTGCACTTTGTATTGAATGTGCACTTGTAGTGTACTTGAAATCATACATGCATTTTTAAAATACTGTACTTGCAGATAATACAATATTAATAAAACAAAACAAACAAACAAATAAAAAAAACTAAAAAATACTAAACACACACAAGCATTTGTAAAATTGTTAAATAATGTAAATACTTTTTAAAAAAGTTTTACTTTAAAGTGCATTTTAAATTACTATATTTTAAAAATGTGTTGACTAACATATTAAAGCACATGTAAAGTACTTTGTTATTTGATATGACATTTTTAAGTTAATACATTTTAAATGCACTACATTGCAACCTCCTATTTACAAATATGTAATTACTATGTTATATAACATGACATACAAGTTTCAATAGAAATGTTAGTATTATGGTCTTATAATATGTTGTAGGTTTAAAAAACAAAAACACACAGCATGTTGTGTCAATCAGGTACTTACTTGTCAGGTATTGACATGTGAAATTGTAGCAGAAGTGACAGTGCTCTGACAGCTATTTTCATTTTTACATTTACATTTATTCATTTAGCAGACACTTTTATCCAAAGCGACTTACAAATGTTGAATACATCAAACGATTTATCCTAAAGAGGCAAAACTACTTAGCAAGTGCTCATAATACCATATAACAGGCATTATTCAGATAAGTACAAGCTAGAAAGGAAAGAATAGGAAAACAGTTATTAGGTGAATACATTAAAAAATGATGACTGACACTGAACATTAATAAATACATAAGTAAGTAAAACACAAAACAGAAACAGAAAATAGATGTAATGAAACCCAATGCCATAAACCCAAGTTCTAATTAAAAAAAATTCTAACAATATGGATCATAAATTCAATATTTCTGTCACTTACTTAATGGAGAGGAGGAGAGAAGTATCTTCAACCCAATATAGCTGGTTATATGTACATATTTTGTTAAACTGTCAAATAAATAATGTATTTTTTTACATTTTACAATTTTAAAATATCTCAACATTTTAAGAATTTTTTACCACTTGAGAGTGTGTTGTCAGTTTGTGTAGTTGGATGGTTAAGCTCCAGAAAATTAAGAATGACTTTGACTAGATTTGAAAAACAAAAAGGTGGAAATAAAGAACGCTAAATTCTAAACAAAACAAAACAAAACAAAACAAAACAACAAAAGAACAAAAAAGTTTCATATTCAGCATAAATTCACAGATCACTATAACAACTTTTTTCTGAAATTAATATATTAAAGTGTTTAAAAGTGAATTAGAAGACAGCTGTCACACCTTCACACCACATGGACTTTTGTTTTTGTTTGCACTGTTTCTCCCTATCTCGTTTGTTGTCATAGTTACTGGTCTGATTTCATCATTTAGTTCAGGTGTGTAAGCTTTATCGTCCTTGTTTGCCCTTGAGTTTAAGTTCACGTGTTCACCTTTTTTACCCTAGGTGGATTATTAAAGACTGTGTATCTGTGTATCTCTGTGTGTGTTTACACACAGCTAGCTGTGATAGTAGACCTGACCAAGAAAGTGATAAGTGGTGTTTTTTATATTTTTTTTTTCATTTATACATGACCACTTCGCAGCAGTAAAACCACTATGCCTTGCGCAGAAGGACCGCTTCCTTGAGGAACATTTGGAGGAGTTCCTCAGCCTTGTGCCAGCAACATCATTCCCAGATGACTGACTCTGATTTTTCCTGCATGCTGGTCTCAACGCCACCACCATGGTGCAGCTGTCTGAGTAGGACCCTCAAGGGAGCTTTGCCGTATTTGTAGAGTCGGTGCTGGTGTCCTGTGATTTGCTGCTCACAGACGGCATCACCGACAATTGTTACGACCCCGAGTCGAGGGTTCAGGGATGAAACATGAAATGAAAAGTGACGGTCATCAGGTTACTTATTAAGAAAACTTCTTGGGTTATTTTTTTATTGTGAGAGCAAGAAAATACAAATTCTTTTACAAGAGGGAAGAAAAAAGTTTCATACAGAGAGTAAGAACACAAAAATAACTTCATGGCTAGGCCAGGCCAAAATAACAAACAAAAGGAACTACCTTATCCCAAAACTAAATAGTGTTCACAAAATTCAAGCCATAAGTTGACTATACAAACAGTCTCTGCTTCTCATTGAATAAGGAGGGTGGGGGTGGGGAGATTGTAAGAGGGAGAGCATTAGCATTTCAATTATTCACTCCCACCAAACCTTACAGCAGATACGATAACAGTCTTCACAACATCCATCAAGATGAACAACACACATTCTGTCCTCTCACACCCCTCCCTCCTCGGGTGCTGCTCTGCGCTCCTCTTTTGAAAGATGCGGGTGCTCCTTGCCACCTACAACAGCGCACGCCGGTCGCACGTTCAATTAAGGCAGTGCGACCTGTAAGAAACAGCACAGAAGAGAGAGAGAGAGAAAGAAACACCAATACAACGGCACCAATATAACGTCAAGCGTAACACCCCCACCCATAAGAGTCAAATTAATTTTGACTATACCACTATTACACAGAATGGGCATGTGAAAGAGCATCTGCCACAATGTTTTCGGATCCTTTCTTGTGATGTACTTCGAGATTGAACCCCTGGACCACCAGAGCCCATCTCATCAATGTCTGATTAGAGTTACACATACACATCAAAAACACAAGGGGATTGTGATCAGTATACACTGCAACAGGTTCAGGGCTACCTCCCACGTATACTTCGAAATGCTGTAAATCAAGTATTAACGCTAGGGCTTCCTTTTCGATAGGGGTATAATGTCTTTGGGCTTTTGAGAATTTCTTAGAGAAGTAGCATATCGGGTGATCAACGCCAAGTTCACCTTCCAGGTTTACCACCGCTCCACATCCAACTGCGTTTGTGTCAACTTCAAGCATGAACGGATGGGAAAAGTCAGGTGCCGAGAGAATAGGCGCACTACAAAGGAGATCTTTAGCCGCCCCAAAAGCGTAATCACACTCAGTTCCAACTAGTTCCAACTAAACTCTCTAGCCATGCTCAAAAGATCGGTTAACGGGGATACTATAGTGGAGTTCCTACAGAAAGGCCTATAGTCCCCAATCTTACCCTTACCCAGGGTTTTGTTTTCGGTATGGGAAAATCCATTATTGCCTCAACTTTAGCGTTAACAGGATGTACCTGTCCTTGACCCACCTGTTTGCCTAGGTACGTAACAACCGCTTTGCCAAATTCACACTTGGCTAAATTCACTGTTAACAAGGCTTTGGCAAGCCGAGTAAACACTTAACATAACGTGGTAACATGATCCCCCCATGTACTGGAACAAACTACCATGTCATCTAAATATGCCTCGCAGTTTGTCACGCTGTATAAGACCCTCTGGATGAGCCGCTGGAAAGTGGCTGGAGCATTCCACATCCCGAAAGCCATGACCGTGTACTGTAGAAAATTATCAGCCGTCACAAATGACAATGACACCAGCCCTACTCCAGACCAGTCTAGCCAGTCACCACACCACTGCAAGGAGCAACAGACAGAGCCCATCGCAAACAGAGAGGGCATCTCAGCTGAGACATTACAGTCGTCACCAGGATGAGTGACTGAGCCTGACATCATCAGTGAGCCAGAGGGGACCTTGTCCAAACAGGTGTGCATCTCTCAATTTGAGGGTATGGATGCGAGCCCTGTGCACCCTCCCGCCACTGAGAATGAGTGCTTGCTTTTTCAGTTTGGAGAGTTATAAACTTTGCTTCCGCTTAACCCACTAGATTTTGTTTATTTGTTTGACTCACTGGTCCCATTCAACCTCGGACAGGCTTCAAGTCTGCAGTGGAGGCGTGGCAAAGTCCGACCCCGGCGAAGCGGACTGACCGAGGAATCCCAGTGAGACCGAAGAATTGATGGTCCATGCCGGAATCGAGGGTGAAAGGAGCTCCCTTTCCAAACTGCCTTAAGACAGCATTTCTTAGTTCCAGTCCATGCAACACCTCACTCTTATATTTTGCATGTCTCTTTTGTTTAACACATCTGATTCAAATAACCAGCTTGTTAGAAGAGACCTCCATGCATGAACTGTATTTAGATTGACATGGTCCCTCACAGTGTTCGTTGCTCCCTACTCCATGAGCATGGGAAATACATTGAAGTTTACTTCACTAAGGAACATTCATTTACGGATATTCTGTCCGCAGGGCACGAGGACTGGAAGTGAGAAACATTTAGTGGCGAAACTTTGTTTTATGTATTGACATTAAACTCATTTTTAACGTTATAGTTTTATTCTTACATGTACTATAATAATATGTATTATTAGCCCCGTGATAATTCATGTCAGTGAATAAATACATAGATACACATCAATTATTTTTAGTCCCAAATAGTCTACTGGTAGAATTTTCGTTAGGTGAGTTGCAACATGAACACTGAGCATGAGCTGCATTGAGAAAGTTCAGTGACTAATTAATATCGCAAAGAACATTAAGCATGATTTCAGAAACAACAGATTGCAGCGCCATTCCAAAAAGGAATGTTTCATCAGCATTAGACACATCTGTGCCGCGAGATGTTTAAAAAAGTTGTGGGGACAATATTGACCCTGGCAAAAAGTGGTGGGGACATCCGTCTCACCCATCCCACCTGTAAATTGCGCCTATGGAAATGCTGCCTTAAGATACTTTTATTATTGTTTGGATTTTGTGCATTTCTTCAGTCTCCTCAGCCCACAGCCACTCCAGTCCAGTCATCTCCGTCCCCCGTTAGTCCCCGGCTCCTGCCGGGGGTCTTCGTCTCCTGGACCTGAGGAGCCTGTGGCTCTGCCTTTTGCCTTTGCCACGCCTCCGCTGTGGGCTTGTGAGCCGTCCGCTACTCTCCAGCTCTCCAACTCTTTACCTTCACCCCACTCAGGCTCCACCTTGTTCCTCGGTCACTCTAGCTCACCCTCTGGCCTCTGGATCCCCACCTACATCTCGGGCTCTGCTGCAGCCACCTGGATCCTTTGCATTGCTCCACCTCCTCGCTTCTCTGTCTGTGCGATGGACTCCACCTCCACTGCAATCAACGCTTCCGACCATCAACATGAAGCACAATCCTGGCAGTGTCCTGGGTTTCTTTCCACCCTCTCCAGCTCAAGGCTCCCCCTTGGCTCTCACCACTGCCATTACCTCCCTGGACTGTTTGTTCATGCCTCCTCCTGGTAGTCCATCCTCCTCCAAAGCATCCTCTTGCATCCCGATGCCTGTGTGTGCCATCCCTTTGCCAGCCACTTTTACCATCCCACCTCCTCATCCTTGCCTCTTTGTCTTCATGGAGTGGGGTCGCACCTTCTGGGAGGGGGCGCTCTGTCACACCATCACACCACCTGGACACCATCACACAGCACCTTACTGATTTGATTTTGTCATTTAGTTCAGGTGTGTGTGCCTTATCATCCTTGTTTGCCCTTGTGTTCCTGTGTGTTCACCTTTAGCTTGGCCAAAAGTTCTGTGGGACTGCCTTTTTTCTGTGTTGGATTTACCCTGTGTATCACTCATCTTAGGCTGGCCACACATTAGAAGACTTTGAGGCCAATTTTAAGCCTGATTTGCACCCCCAAACTTTCGGGGTGTGTGGCCCGATTCAAGGCTTCTCGCAAACTTTTTTTTTTTGTCCACAAAATCCTCTGTTGTGTGGAGTGATTACAATTATTTAACTGCTCCCGATCGAGACGGAGCATCCTGAACTCAAATCGGGCTGCCTCTGATACCCAAGATAGCCAATGAGAGCAAGTAAGCATCACCTACTGGATGTTGCATGCTTCTATAGCTGAAACTTGGCAGCCACAAACATACTATGAAAGCAGAGTAACATAACCCATATTCTTTTTTTTCTTACTTTGTTTTTCACTGCGAAACAGAATGAATGCTAGGAGCGCAGCTGACAACATAGATAGTCCTCCATTTGTTTTTGTTTTCTAGTCACGTTTGATCTCGCGAGTCACTGTGAAATTGTTCCTACAATCAACAAGTGTGTGGTCTCGCGGTTTGGTTGAATCATCTAGTATGCGCATACAGAGGAAGGGTAAAGATCGGTTGAAACTGTCAGTTTGAAAGTTGAGTGATACACGGGGTAAATCTAACACAGGAAAAGGCAATCCCACAGAACTTTGGTAAAGGCCAAACTAAAGGTGAATACACATGAACACAAGGGCAAACGAGGATGATAAGGCACACACACCTGAACTAAATGATGAAATCAAATCAGTAAGTATGACAACAAACTAGGTAGGGAGGAACAGCAAACCCCCTCCCAGAAGGTGCAACTCCACACCATGAAGACAAGGAGCCGAGTATGAAGAGGTGGGATACTAAAAGGGGCTGGCAAAGGGATGCCACACACAGGCATTGGGGTGAAGAAGGAGGGCTTTGGAGGAGGATGGATGTCTGTTGTACTGTCCTCCAATTGGTGTTCTTAACCAAAATTAGACAGCCAGCCAAACTCCCGTCATGAATAACATGAGAGTCAGGATATAGCCTTTTAGCTCCGTTTATTAGAGACTCTTGTTCAGCATGTAAACATGAACAAAGGAGTGAAACTATAAATAAACACAAAAAATACACTAAGAGAAAATTGTAGCTTGTACAATAATAACATTATTTAAGTACAATTAAATATATCATCTCAATAACACCAGCTGTGAATTAAACACAAAGATTTAGTGATTTTAAGTCAACATGAATTTGCCACAGGTCTATTAGAAATACTTTAACAGAAAATATAAATCACTTACAGGCAGTTCTTGCTAATGAGAATTCAGAATGCAACGACTGATTATTGCAGCTGGAACGATCTTCACCATGCGCTTTGACTCGTAAAATAACTTCCTGATTCAGTCTGCAATACTATAATTGACCGCTAGAGGTCCTAATTACTCTAACAAGATAATACCCAAAGGGCAGAACACTCCCCGCTTGGTGTTTATGACACCACTGTCCATATTGCTACGATTTAGCATAGAGCTTTAATCCATTGAGGGTAAAAGTAGGATGACCTCTGTAATAGGCCTGGTAAAGTTCTTTGGAGTACCTTGAGCAGTGGTCCTTAGATTAACTGTTCGCACCTTTCCATCTTGGCTGTGAAACGCAGAAGTGACCACTGCCATTGGCCACATATTACGAGCAGCTTGGTTGTCTTTCAATAAGACAATGTCTCCTTCTTGCAAGTCGCGACGTATTTCATTCCACTTCCTGCGACACTGGAGAGTTGGTAGGTACTCCCTTTTCCATCTGAACCAGAACTCATTGGCGAGGGCCTGTACTTGCCTCCACTGATTGAGAAGAAGGTCCCTGTCACTAAACTCCCCTGGTGGAGATGGGACTGCCCCTTTCTGCGTAAGCAGCATCGCTGGTGTCAAGATAAATGGGGACTGTGGGTCGGTTGATATAGGAATGAGAGGTCTAGCGTTAATGATGGCCGAAACTTCAGCCATAAGCGTGCACAAGACTTTGTGGGAGAAAGGGGCATGCTCTCTTAGTAAGATGGAATTCAGAATTCTGCAGGCCACTCCGATCATACGTTCCCAAGAACCTCCTCTGTGTAAAGAATGAGGAGGATTGAACTCCCAGGAGCAGTTCTGCTCGCTCAAATATCTGTGAACCCTTTCTTCCTGTTGGATCTTATTCAGCCAAAGTTCTTTACTCGCTCCTACGAAGTTTGTGCCACAATCGGACCTTAGCTGCTTTGCAGGTCCTCGTATGGCAAAAAATTGTCTCAATGCATTGATGCAGCTGGAGGCATCCATTGATTCGATGACCTCAATATGCACTGCTCTTACGCTCATGCAAGTGAACAATATAGCTCAACGCTTACCCTCTGCATGTCCACCTCTAGTGCGCCTTGTTCTGACTATCCAAGGTCCAAAAACGTCCAACCCGACGTAGGTAAATGGGGGATTTATGTTTAGGCACTCTGGTGGTAAGTCTGCCATAACTTGTTCCTCCATTTTTCCGCGGAGCTTATGACAGGTGACACAGTGGTGTAGGACTGAATTAATCAGCCTCTTCCCTCCTATAATTCAAAACCCAGCCATTCTCAAGGCTTTGAGTGCGATAGTTGAGGATGTCATGCCTTACCTTGATGTCATGTTCTGGACAGACAAGTTCATAGAATTCCTGCTCTTCCTGCAAGAATGTGGAAGGTTTGGAAAGGAATGGTGGTCCCTTGAGCCATGCCGAGTTGTTGAGTTGAGATGCAGCGACTCCTCTAGAGGCATGGTCGGCTGGGTTGAGCTCAGTTGAGACATAGAACCATTGCTCTGGCCTTGAAGATTGGCGAATTCGTAGAACCCTGTTATGCACATACACATAAAAACGCTTTGTCTCATTGTGTATGTACCCTAAGACCACTTTGCTATCGCAGTAGAATCTTATGGCATCCAGTCTAAGATCCATCTCATGATCCATCTCATGATGAATCAGGTCAGCAATTTCAACCGCCAACACCACCGCACAGAGCTCGAGTCGCGGAATTGTTTGGTTTGTGTTGTGGTGCTAGTTTGGCTTTACCTAAGACGAATCCGACATTACAATTTCCATCACTGTCAGTGGCCCTGAGGTAAGCTACTGCACTGATTGCTTTAGTGGAGGCGTCAGAAAAAATGCATAACTCTGCAAGCTTGGCCTCTGAGAGGGAGACCGGGATATAAGTTCGAGGAATATGCAGTTGCTTTAGGTCCTGCAGAGAGTCTCGCCATGTTTCCCAATCTTTCCATTTTTCTTCAGGAAGTAAAGCATCCCACTCAGAGGTGTAGTTTGAGAGTTCCCGCAGTAGGGCACGGCCTTGTATGGTGACTGGAGAGACCATGTAAAGTGGATCAAAGATGCTGTTCACAGTGGACAGCACACCGCGTTTTGTGAATGGTTTATTAACTGATGACACCTCATAGGTGAAAGTGTCACCTACTATCTCCCAACACAATCCAAGGGGCCGTTGAATAGGAGGAACTGAACCACTAAGGTCTAAGTCCTTTACAGTCTTAGCATGTTCCTCTTGAGGAAAGGCTTGCATAACAACTGGGCTGTTTGAAGCGATCTTATGCAAACGAAGATTCGATTCAGCTACGGATGCTCATGTTCTCTGGAGGAGACTGATTGCCTGATCATCAGTAGGTAGGGAGACGAGTCCGTCATCCACATAGAAGTGTCTTCCTACGAACTGTTTAGTGTCTGAGCCATGTACTTTTTCGCCCTCGCTAGCAGCTTGCCTTAACCTATAAATGGCAACTGCCGGGGAAGGGCTATTGCCAAACACATGTACCTTTATGCGGTACTCTATAACATCCTTTGTCGGGTCGCTGTCTCTGAACCAGAGGAACCTAAGAAAGTTACGAAGGTCCTCTCTGACTTTAAAACAATGGAACATTTGTTGGATGTCGGCTGTGATGGCTATGAATCGAAGAAGGACTCCCAGCAAGTTATTGCTCAGATCGGGGCCCGTTAACAAGACGTTGTTGAGGGAGATGCCATGATGTTGGGCGCTGAAGTCAAATACCACCCTGACTTGGTCCGGCTTTTTTGGGTGGTAAACCGCGAAGATCGGGAAGAACCAACACTCCTCTCCCTCTTTTAATGGTGGTGCGGGTTCGGCATGGTCATTCTCCAGAAGTTTCTTCATGAAGGCGACAAACTGCTTTTCCATCTCTGGTTTCTTTTTAAGAGCACGCTGCAGAGAACGGAATCTATTAAGAGCTTGTTCGTGATTGTTGGGGAGTATATGTCTGGGCGCTCTGAAAGGCAATGGGGCTACCCAACTGTTTCCTTCATCCCTGTAAACCTCAGAATCCATGATCCTTAAGAAAGCTGTGTCCTCAATGGATGGGGCAAGTTCGTTATCGATATCCGTTCTTTGGAACACGTCACAATCGAGACCATTTACTGGGGTTCTGTACATGCTGTTTTTGCATGCTCCAAAAGTAACACCCTTAGGCTCCCCGCTGTAGGGAGCCTCCTCTTTTAGATTCATGTAACTGGTGCAGGGTGAAAGGTAAGTGGTGCGACCATTCTCTAAAATATTGGTCTTAAAGGTGCTCACACTAGGTATATGGGCGTTACCCAAACACACTTCCCCAACCACGACCCAACCTAAGTCTTACTTTTGGGCAAAGGGTGCATCAGGTGGGCCATTAATTTGTTTTCTGACCTTGTGCACCCTTATGATGTCTCTCCCTAGTAAGAGACGTATCTGGGCATTGGGGTCGAGTTTGGGAATTTGGCATGCAATTGACCTCAAGTGAGAGTGATTTAAAGCTACCCTCGGGGTAGGTATTTCAGATCTGCTAGCGAGTATTTGAGTGCACTCTATGAGTGGTGGTAGAGCAAAAGGAGACCCTCCTTCAGCTGGTGAGATCACAAAACCTTCAGCTTTCCTGGCGGACATATTCATAACTCCAGCACATGTTCGAAAGGAATATGAGGAAGGTTCGCTGTCAATGCCAAACAACTCAAAGAAATCAGATTTAGCCAAGGAGCGGTTGCTCTGATCGTCGAGTACAGCATACATTTTGACGACCTTTTCTGGCTGATTCTGAGGAGATACACGCACCAAACAAATCTTAGAGCATGATTTCCCTAGTTGCCCCTTGCCGCAGATCTGAGTACAGTGAGACGTTACTGTGGATGTTGACAATTCATTGTTGTCTCCTTCTGCTCCATGGCCCTCTTGTGGTTTAGGAGACTTAGGCACTTGAGAAGGTGGGCCTGGGTGCATTGCTGTGACATGGAGTTTACTCTCACATTCATAACATATGACAGCTACCTTGCAATCTTTAGCCAGATGAGTAGTGGATGTGCAACACTTGTAGCATACTCTATTTTCACGAAGGAAAGATTTTCTTTCCTCAATTGGTTTGGCTCGGAAGGTACGGCACCTTTTCAAAGGGTGTGGCCTGTTGTGTATTGGACAGTACTTTTCTAGATTTTCTGCTCTCCTGTCCCTGACAACATCTGTTTTGTGGGCTGACAATGAAACTCTTGTCATCCTGGGAATTGTTCTTTCCTTTGAGTGGATATCGCTGGAATGAATGAGTGAAAAACTGGGATCGTTCCTGATACGTGCCTCATAGCAAATAAACTCAGCAAAGAATGAGAAAGGGGGGAAAAGCCTGTTGTGTTCTGCTTTAAACTTAGATCCTTGGGCTACCCATTTTTCTTGAAGCGTATGTGAGAGCTTTGCTACTATAGGACTGACCCCTCGAGCGGTATCCAAAAAGGCCAAGCCGGGCAAGTATCCATCTTGCTTTGCCGATAAGATCTCTATGAGAAGATCTCTAAGTTCCCTTAGTCTCACAGAGTCGTTGTTGGAAATTTTAGTAAACATGTCGAGTTTCTTGAACAGCGCATCTTCGATTACCTCTGGTGAAGCATAACACTCGACCAGCCTGTCCCAGGCTTTCTTAAGAGCAAGCTGGGGATTGTTAACATGCATGAGATGTATTCTGTTGACATAATGGCCTGATTCCTTTCATAGCCACTTAGTTAGAAGGTCCAACTCCTCGCTAGGCGATATGTCAAGATCTTTAATAGCATTTAAGAATGAGGACTGCCATGCTCTGAAACTTTCAGGTCTGTCGTTGAACTGATTGAGCCCAGTAGTCATCAATTCGCGGCATGCCAGAAACTTAACAAACTCTGTCATAGGAGGGTCTTTGATTGGTTCAATCAGGGAAGTATAGTGCAGAGGAGCATAAGGTTGAGCTGTGGCATTCAGACCGATGCAAGCACCTGACTGATGATGTGACAAGTTTTGGTTGTTAGTTTCTGGTGTGTTAGGGCTCGTTTTCAATGGTGAAAAGTAGGAATCAGACAAGGCCGTGCATTCCTTGTCTGCATTCCTTGTCTGCGTAAGTGGTGATGATTCAACTAGCTTGTCCCATGTAACAAAGCTTTCCTCTTGCTTTACAGGTACAAGGTCATCACAGTGTGAATAATTTTTTAACTCAGCTTGCTGTGTAACATAGTCACTTGTACGCTGCATACTTTCTACTTTCAAGAATTTTTTATCACTTTTTTCATCTGATATCTTAGACTGTTCCTCAGCTGCCTCTAATATCTCTGCCTGTGCTACAACCGCTGCCGCCTCCCTGTGAAGTGTTAGAGCACTCAATTCAGCATCAAGTCTGGCCTTTTCAAGGAATGCTTTGGCTTCCCTCTCTGCTTGCTCAATTTTTAACTTGGCTTCTTTTTCCGCAAAGGATGCACGAACACGCGCTGCTTCTGCCTTTGCATGGGCCTTTGTCGCTGCGCTGACTGTTGATACTGATGTGTGACTGCTGCCAGCGCTCTTCTGAGAAGCTCTGTCGCCATCCTTATATTCTTCCATGGTGCTCATTCATACCTTGCACATAGTCAACACCCTAAATCTCTGTCCAAAGTGCCTTTTCACTGTACTGTCCTCCAGTTGGTGTTCTTAATGAGAATTCTAATGAGAATTCAGAATGCAACAACTGATTATCGCAGCTGGAACGATCTTCACCATGCGCTTTGACTCGTAAAATAACTTCCTGATTCAGTCTGCAATACTATAATTGACCGCTAGAGGTCCTAATTACTCTAACAAGATAATACCCAAAGGGCAGAACATCTGTGGTCTCCCATGGTTTTAAATTCAGTTAAGATTTGAAAATCGTCTAGTGTGTGGCCAGCCTTATTCTTTGTGCATGTTTACACGAAGCTAGTTGTGACAATTGCTGATGTGTTGGTGGCGTATCTTAATGGTTAATGGCTTTGAAAAAGTTTATCTGAATCTACACAGTGAACACTGTGAAATATTATTGGACGATTAGAAGATTAATGGTGTTTTACAAGAAAATACTATATTTTTTCTTTTCAGAGAAACTCCAAAGTTTCACATTTATTTCAGTGCATTACTTGGAATTTCTCTGTAAGAGTTTGTAAAATTTACTAGCAATTTCTACACCTTTTTTTTTAGTATCACTGTTGTAACACCCTTAACTGCAGGTTACTCCAGAGACACTGAACACTGAACTTGATTTTGTGCATGTATACTGTAGGTTACAGAAACAAATTCCAGACTCTGGTCAATAATATATAATATATATAAAATATATATAAACATATTAATGCTTGTTAGTGCAAAACTCATCACAGCAATGCCACATACACTTTTTCTTAGTGTAAAGTCTATTGTAATATCCCAAGAGTTTTTTCCACTATAAAGAACCTTTTGTGGAATGGAAAGATTCCATGGATGTCAAAGCTTCTTCATGGATGCCACTGATGCCAATGAAAAGTGTTTTTCACTGTTATCAGGTAAAATATTTGCAATAACTTTGGTTAAAAAAAAAAAATAAGAAAAAGATTAATCAAAACAACATTACCGTTGATGATATCTGGCATGATATGAGGTAAATTTATCATTAAAACAAGTTGTCTATTTTCCATTGTGCTGCACAAATGTGAGTGGAGCTTGTCTTTTTCTGAGATGTCATTCTATTTGACTACAAAACATTCTATGCATTTTTAATAAACACAAACAATGGCATTTTTGTTGTTGTTGCTGACATAACAGACCAGCGAAAATCCTCCAAGAGTATTCCTCTAAATATCTAATATTATGTTGCTGCACTACCAACGCACTACTGGAATAAATCTGTGCAAACATCAAAGAAATGACTGCAGTTTTGGCACTGTGACTTGAAATAAATGCCAGAGATAAGTAAAGATAACAAAATGTACCTCATGTTAAATATA
Source organism: Labeo catla (assembly GCA_012976165.1). NCBI lineage: Eukaryota > Metazoa > Chordata > Actinopteri > Cypriniformes > Cyprinidae > Labeo > Labeo catla. The sequence continues at coordinate 152,478 of VONZ01000188.1, forward strand.
TTGCACATAGAAACATGTCCAAAGTGTTCCCAGCAACTACTGTATTCCCCAGGCAGCCTATAGCTATATGTTTTGTATCTAACTCTGCAAAATTTAAATGTAAGTTTAAATAAAAGTGTTATAAAGCTCTTTACAGCCTATAAGGCATTTAACTGCAATTAAGCAATCAAGTTAAGTTACTATTTAACTGATAAGCAAATGCGCTTCTAATGGCATAATATTCCACGAAGCCCTGCACGTAAGGACAGTTCTTGTAGAAGTGCTACATCTGACCTTTAGAACCCTACAGTGTGACGTCTTCACCAGTGCTCAGTGCGTGATGAGTTTCTGCACACACACACACACACACACACTGACTGCACATGAACAGCTGATCACAATACAATAACAGATTTGATTAGATTTTCAGATGAACTGCTGCACTACGGACACTACACTATAAAACACATGCTAGTTGACAGACAATTTCATTTTTTTTATTTTTTTATTTTTTTATTTCAGTGAAATGAACTATATTTGATAATGTATTTTAATTTTTTTGTATTTTTAGGGCATTTTATGGTACAAAATTACATTTATGGAATAGTTATAATACATTTATTACCTGTATTACTATTTGAGCATTGACCTGAAAATGCCTGTTTTCAATCTTGAATGCTTTGGAGTATAGACCTTAGTTAAAAAAGTGAAACTAAAGAAAAAGTTATATGTATATGAAATATATATTTTCCAAAACATGTTTTACTCTACGAAGACTTAGGTTAAAAAAAAAAAAAAAGAAAAAAAAAAGCATAAAAAAGCATTGACTTTAGTTGAAAAAGCGAACTAAAGAAAGTTTATTAACATGAGAAATTAATAAAAATACAATTTTTAATGTCATATATTTTCCAAAACATGTTTTTACTCTAAAACTGCAAGAAAATCAAAGTTAAAAGGTTGTGTTTCAAATTTGAAGTTGGTATCACACTGTATTACACTGTAACAAGGACACCTTAAAATAAAGTTTAACCAAGTATTGTTCGTTCTTAGTTCATGTTAACTAATGTAGTTAACTAATGAACCTTATTGTGTTACCAAAATTCCAAAACGTAAAAATTGTCAGTCAAATTGACCAAAGAGCAATTTATTCATTTGTGTATTTGATAATATGCAGTGCAATAATGCAGTTAGCAGTAAATTCGCGAAAACAGATCAGCTTGAAATAAAATTCACAACCCATTTTACTGCCATAATATTACATATTTGCATATGAAACAGGATATCCAACAATTAAACCAGCATATGCATTAGCCCAAACCTTTTAGGTGCTTAAAATTAAGGGCTGTGTCAAACGTAAATCCTGAATAATATCTAGCTTTATCATAATAAAATGAAAAAGTATTATTCTTGTTTTTTTTTTTTTTATCAAATTCACGAAACATGTTGTAACGAAATGTTAAAATGTTACAACAAAACAATACTTTGCGTTATAATAGAATTAATTTGAAAAAAAGACAGATATTGACTTTTATTTTTTATTAATGTGTGTTTGGAATGTTATTTTGATGCAACATGTATTATTCATTTGTATGTATGTGTGTATATATAACTTTTTTGGATTTGATTCCACATTAATTAAAGTCAAATAACTGAATTCAGAAAAACATAAAGTGATATTGACAGTATTCTCGACAGTTACTGTTGACATTTACAGTTAGCATGTTGTAATCTGGGGCATGACGGTGTTTAATACTAAACCTCATCTGCTGGCCTTGACCCGACCTCTGCTGTGGAGGAGGACAGCATGTGACACACGATTGCATGATTATGTAAGCAAAAAATATAATGTTACTTGAAATGTGTGATACTCAAATATATTCTGACTCCACTTGCTGCACAATAAACATTACACATTTATTTAAATATAAATATAAAGTATTATGGCAGCACAGTATAATATCAGACGCTCATGCTCATATCGTACTTTCAGATACACCGTGTTACTGTATGTACAATATTTATATGATATTTACATTACTAAAAATAATTTTATTTTTATTCATTTATTTATTTTTATCAGATAAATTCACTAATTTTCTACAGGACAGTTGTAATGTTCATGTAAAAGAACACTATTAATGCACTGAAATATAAATCATAATCATAATATGAAATCACAATGATACAGTAATATTTATAGTCTTTATCTTGGGTGTGTTTGCTGTCTCCACCTAAGATAGCAAGACCTACATTATTCAAAGCTGAGAAGGATAAAATACATTACGGGGCTGCACTTTATTTTAGAGTACATGCACTTACATGTACCTACAGTGTGCTTACCTAACAAATTACTGAGTAATAAAAAGTAACTTCATGGACTAGGGTTAGGTTTAGGGGTGGGTTCAGGGTTAGTATCCAGTTATTACCCAGTTATTGTAATTAACATAATAAGTACATAGTATGTAAACGCAGAACAGGACTGTAAAATAAAGCGCGACCAATATGGAATGGAACAGCGTTGCCAAACTGGCTGGTTATACAGTCGGGCTGGATTGATTTAAATTGTGCAAGACAAAATGTTTAAAAATAATAATAAAAAAAAAAGAAGTACATTTTAGCATAATTTTTAGAGTACTTATTACAGAAACACTTTACACTTTAAACAGATATACTTAGTGCAAACTCAATATAATGTTTCCGGATCTAAATGCATGTTATTTATGTCAGACCTGTGTGTCCCATTTGGACTGTTTGTATGTGTTTTCCCAGTGTGTGCCCATATTTGGTGTTCCTGTTCCTGTTCTTGTTAGTCACGTCATTGTCCTAATCATTCGCACCTGTCTTGTTTTGATTGGTTTGTCTGTGTATATAAAGTTGGTTGTCCCCTTGGTGTCTTGTTGGTCATTGTATTGTTACTCCGTTGTTGCTCGTCGTGGTTGCTAGTTCCCTGCTGTCTCCCTGTGTTTGTTTTATGTTCACTTTGGATTATTTAAATAAACTGCACCTATTGGATCTCCGCTCTCCTCCTGCTTCATTCCCCGCACACGACGACTACCCGTGACAGAATCACCAACAACAAGATGCACTGGGCTGAGGAATTTCTGTGGAATATCCAACAGGCGGACAGGCCGTTGGAACAATACGTGGAGGAGTTCCTTGGCATTGTTCATTTGGTGAGTTGGAGCGACGCTATGATCAACGCGTGTTTCCATATAGGGCTAACTGATGTTAAGCTGTTATGTTCCATTACCCCTGACGATTGCTGCAGCCCCGTAGCGGAATTTGTCAATTTTGTCCTTGGTCTGTGTAATTCCAATTTCTATGTCGATGTGGAAGATTCAAACCTTCCCTCTATATGTAAACACGCGGCCGCTCCAGCTCGCCAACAGCCAGCTTCCTCCACGTGCTTTTCCAACGAGCTCTCTCCCTCCGGTCCTCCCTCGCTCATTCCAGTTCTCCATAGTTCCTCCCTCATCCTCAGCCCAGAGCCCGCGGCCAGCGCTTGGACTCCTGCCGCGCCCGCGGCCAGCGCTCGGCCTCCCGCCGCGCCCGCGGCTCGCAAGAAGCGCCGTAAGGACTCAGCTGCAATTACAGAGTCAAGGCAAGTGGCTGCTGCGTGCACGGAGTCCCGTCAAGTTGCAGCTGCTTCTCCTGAGTCCAGTCCTGTTGCAGCTGCGTCTCCTGTGTCAAGTAAAACTGCAGCTGCGTCCGTGGAGTCAAGTCAAGTTGCAGCTGCATCTACAGAGTCAAGTCAAGCTGCAGCTGCGTTTCCTGAGTCAAGTCAAGCTGCAGCTGCGTCTTCTGAAGCAAGTCAAGTTGCAGCTGTGCGAGTCAAGTCAGGTTGCAGCGTTTCCTGAATCAAGTCAAGTTGCAGTCAGTATAATGGCAGCTGCGTTTCCTGAGTCAAGTCAAGCTGCAGCTGCGTCTACTGAGTCAAGTCAAGCTGCAGCTGCGTTTCCTGAGTCACGTCAAGTTGCAGCTGCATCTACAGAGTCAAGTCAAGTTGCAGCAGCGTTTCCCGAGTCAAGTCAGGTTGCAGCTGCGTCTCCTGTGTCAAGTATAATTGCAGCTGCGTTTCCTGAATCAAGTCAAGCTGCAGCTGTGTCTTGAGGCAAGTCAAGTTGCAGCTGCACTACCTGAGTCAAGCCAAGTTGCAGCTGCATCTTCTGAATTAAGTCAAGCTCCAGCGCGCCCTCCAGAGGCGGAGCTGCCTCCAGCGTGCCCTCCAGAGGCGGAGCTGCCTCCAGAATCCACTCCAGAAATCCCTATCACCTGAGGTGTCAGCCCAGGCTGTAGAGCCTCCTAGGGTGGCGGCGTTCTGCTATGAACTATCTGCTTCTCCCCCATTTCTCTCTACTTCCTCTATCCCTGCTCTCCCCAGGTTCCTGTCCTCGACGCAGTTGCCTGCTCTACCCTGGAGGGCTTCAGCGCGCTCTCCAGCGCGCCCTCCAGCGCGCCCTCCAGCGCGCTCTCCAGCGCGCCAGCACCTCCAGAGCGTCTCCTAAGGCCTTTGCCTCCGCCGGCGCCTTCCTGAGTCAGCGCTACCCGAGCACCTTCCTGTGTTAGCACCTACAAAACCTGGCCTTTCCGTGATCTCCTGGGCAGATTACGCCCTAATTCTCCCCAAGAAAATTTTGGGGGGGGGCTACCCCCTCGAACTTGGACTGTGTATTCAGACCTGTGTGTCCCATTTGGACTGTTTGTATGTGTTTTCCCAGTGTGTGCCCATATTTGGTCTTCCTGTTCTTGTTAGTCACGTCATTGTCCTAATCATTCGCACCTGTCTTGTTTTGATTTGGTTTGTGTATATAAGGTTGGTTGTCCCCTTGGTGTCTTGTCGGTGATTGTATTCTTACTCCGTTGTTGCTCGTCGTGGTTGCTAGTTCCCTGCTGTCTCCCTGTGTTTGTTTTATGTTCACTTTGGATTATTTAAATAAACTGCACCTATTGGATCTCCGCTCGCCTCCTGCTTCATTCCCCGCACACGACGACTACCCGTGACAATTTACAACTAAATGAACATGCATTATAGTTTGAATTAACCTTAAGAATGCTTGTTTGACTCACCCAAGTAAACCTAACGACATCTTTAAATGTAATATCACAATTACTTATTTACTTTTGTCTTTGAAAATGTTTAAAATGTACTGCTGATGCACTGACATAGTAAACTAAAATATACTTTATTTAAAATTTACTTTAATGTCATTTATATTTAAAATTGCAAGTCGTGTATTTAAATATTTGTAATTGCGCACATTTATAATGATGAAGTTGTAATTTAGTACATTTAAAATATTTAAACTTTAGGGCTGTCAAATGATTAATCACATCTATTCGCATACAAAATGAAAGTTTAAGTTTGCCTAATATACGTGTGTGTACTGTGTTTAATTATGTAAATATAAATACAAACCCATTCATGTATATATTTAAGAAATATTTACATGTATTTATTTATATTTTTATATAATTTATATTATATATAAATAAACACATTTCTCTCAAATATGTACATTAATTTGTGTGTGTGTGTGTGTATATATATATATATATGTACAGTGCCCTCCACTAATATTGGCACCCTTGGTAAATATGAGCAAAGGTGGCTGTAAGAATAAATCTGCATTGTTTATCCTTTTAATCTTTCATTCAAAAAATTCACAATATTCTAACCTATCATTTAAGTAAAACCATGGAAAGCAGGGGGAAAATCTCTTTATAAAATAAATGTTTTTCTGTAGTTCATGTTGACCACAATTATTGGCACCCAATTATTGCAATGTCCTTTATTCAAGATAACAGCTCTGTGTTTTCTTCTTTAATGCCTGAAGAGTTTGGAGAACACCTGACAAGAGATCAGAGACCATTCCTTCATACAGAAACTCTTCAGATCCTTTAGTTTCCCAGCTCCATGCTGGTGCTTCTTCTCTTCAGTTCACCTCACGCATTTTCTATAGGGTTCAGGTCAGGCAACTGGGACGGCCATGGCACAAGCTTCATTTTATGCTCAGTGACACATTTTTGTGTTGATTTTGATGTTTGATTTGGATCACTGTCCTGATGGAAGATCCAACCACAGCTCATTATAGAACTTCTAACAGATGCAGTCAGGTTTACATTTTTTATCTGTTGGTATTTGCTAGAATCTGATGTGTCTCATGTGTCTGAACAAGATGTCCAGGACCTCTGGCAGGAAAATAAGCCCACAACATTAAAGATCCAGCAGTATATTTAACCGTGGGCATGGGGTACTTTTTGTACCAAACCCATCTTGAGTGTTTGCTGCCAGAAAGCTCTTTTTTTTAGTTTCATCTGACCACAGAAGCCATTCCCATTTGAAATTCAAGTTGTGTCTGACAACTGAATATGCTGGAGTTTGTTTTTGGATGAGCAAGGAGGATTTTTCTTAAAACTGTCCTGAACAACATGTGGTGACGTAGGGGCTATTTGAATTTTTTTTTTTTTTAAGTCTTTTGGCCCCAAGACTCAACTAATCTCTGCAATTCTCCTACTGTGATCCTTGGAGAGTCTTTGGACACTTAAACTCTCCTCCTCACCATGCATTAGGACGATATAGACACACGTCCTTTTCCAGGCAGATTTGTAACATCTTTAGTTTAATTTGAATTCCTAATTATTGTCCTAATGATGGAAATTGGGATTTTCAATCCTTTAGCTCTTTTCTTACAGCCACTTTTTATTTTGTGAAGCTCAACAATCTTGTTCTGCACATCAGAACTATATTATTTGGTTTTATTCCTTGTGATGGATGATTAAGGAAATTTGGCCTTTGTGCTCCTCATATTTATAATCCTGCGAAACAGGAAGTTATTGCTGGACAATATCATACTCCTAGTCATTCTAGTGTGTTAAATAAATGCAAATATGAATGGGAATATACTTCAGAGATATTTTACTCATTATAATTTCTAAGGGTGCCAATAATTGTGCCCAACATGCATATGAGAAAACCATTTATTTCATAACGTAAGTTTCCCCCCACTTTTAATTGTTTTACTTCAATGAAAGGTTAGCATTTTGTGAATTTTTTGAATGTAAGATCATAAAGATAAACAAAGCAGATTTATTTTCATAGCTGTCTTTGCTCATATTTACCAAGGGTGCCAATACTAGTGGAGGGGACTGTATATATAATAATAATAATAATTACGCACAGTACAAATACATATATTAGACTAACTCAAACTTTTATTTTGTATGCGATTAATTTCGATTAAACGTTTGACAGGCCTAAAACTTTAAATGTCATATTGAGTAACACTACAGTTAAAATGATAATAACCAAGTCCTTGACATGTGCTTTAATATGTTAATCAACACATGAAAATAAGTGTAGTTCTTTAAAACTTGACAAAAGATTATGAAAACAATGATTTAAAAAGTACTCATTCAAAAATGTTCTGTCATCACTGACTCTCCCTCATGTGGTACAAGCCTTTACAAAATTCTTAATTTCTGTTGAACACAAAAGAAGATATTTTTAAGAATGTTGGTAAGCAAACAGTTGACAGTAGCCATTGACTACCGTAGTATTTTTTCCCCATACTCTGGAAGTCAGTGGCTACCAGCAACTGTTTGGTTACCAACATTCTTAAAAATGTCTTCTTTTGTGTTGCTTTTTAAAAGTGCACTTAAGTGTGTTAAGAAACATGTATTTATTTATTTATAAGATGGAACGTTCATTACAAGCACACATTCAATAAGCACATTTATTTTTCACAAGAGCAGGGCTGTTTTCACTCTTGGCATCCAGTGGAGAAATAGTGGCAAAACTGATTTTAAACCATTTTTTATCCATGGTTATAACAGGTTAAATATGTAAATAACCAAAAGGGAGCAGTCTGAACGAACTCTCTTTAAATATATATAGATATACAACATCTTCCAAATCTTGTAGAAAAATACTTTTTCCTTGTGGCCTCAAAAACCTCAAAGGCTGAGAGCATTAGATGTGTACCTCAAATCTAATCACAAACGTTTGTACAGTATGGATATAACTAAATCTTTTAAATCACATCTCTCTTTAACCGCTAGAGGGCACTCTTTGACAGACTCAACAATCTTGCAGGAGCTCTTGACGGAAAAGTTCACCCCAACTTGAAAATTCGGTCATTGTTTACTCCACTCATGGTGTTTCAAACATATATGACCTCCTTTATTTATGTATTTATGTATTTGTGTTATGTATAACACAAACGAAGAAGCTAGGATTACAGATGCAGTCACCATTCACTTTTTTTAAGATGCAATGAAAATGGATAGTGACTGCAGCTGCCAGTCCCTCACATTCTGCCTAGCTTTTATGTTCCACAGAAGAAACGTTTGGACTGACATGAAGGGAAGTAAATGAATTACTGGATAAACTACCTGCAAGGATATTCAAGTAAAAGGTAAAGCGAGTCAACACATAAGTGTACTTCTTTAAAGCATAACACAAGATCATTAAAACATAGTGATGTAAGTGAAATGTAGTAGTAAAAAAAGTTTCATTTGAGATCAAAAACGTTTTATATTGTATAAGTGTGTAAATGAAACACTTGTCATGAAAGTAAGTCTAAGTTCAGTAAAATGGCCTTTTACTTATACATTATACACATTTTATACAATACACAATTTTGAAAGCAACACATAAAAAGCAAATATTTCATTAATTCATTGTAGGGTGAAAAATGCACTTACTTTTTCCCCTGTCTGTTGTCTTTTATGTCAACAGTGTTTGATATGGTGTGTTCTTGCGGTGCCATCTGTCACAATATTACTTAGTTGGACACTGTTTCAGTATGCACTTTTCCCCAGTTTCTTAGATTTCATTATTCAGTTCAGGTCTGTATTAATCCTTGTTTGCTTGAGTATTTAAGTTGTTGGTCTCATTTAAGTTGGATGTGTTGTTGCTGTTCTCTTTATGTGGATCAATTACCTGTGGATTTATTAAAGACAACCTTCTGCATTCATTGTGTGCGTCTACGTTCTATGACACCATTTCTTGGCAGAAGATCTGACTCAGATAAGATAAGTGTCATGTTTTCAAAATCTGTATTTTGGACTTTTTTTTACCCTCACCATGGACCTCCCTGCTGTTCACCTCCTGTGCCTTGAACAGGGAGATCACTCCTTCGAGGAACATTTAGAGCAGGCATGGGCAAACTCGGTCCTGGGGAGTTTAACTCCAACCCTGATCAAACACACCTGAACAAGCTAATCAATGTCTTCAGGATTACTAAAAGGCTACAAACAGGTGAGTTTTATCAAGGTTGGAGTTAAACTCTGCAGGACACTGGCTCTTCAGGGCCAAGTTTGCCCAGGCCTGATTTAGAGGATTTTCTCACATGTTTTTGATCGATGGTCTCAACACTGCCACAAGAGCACAGTTATCCGGGAAGGGTCCACGAGGAGTTTCATGGAATCCTTAGAGTGGGTGCTGGCGTTATGTGGATTGTCTCTTACCGTTGGACACATTGGACTCATCGACGACAATGCCAGACCCACTCACTACTCAGTGCCCAGCCAACCCGATCTTAAGGCAATTTGTCAATATTTTATGAGGTGGCAAATTCATTCGAATTCATATGACCTCACTTCTAAGTTCATATGATTTGTAAAAAATCGTATGTATTTTACGAAGGGGCAAATTTGCAGGAATTTGTATGAAGGACCACCCCTAAACCTATCCCTCACAGAAGTTGTACAAAATTGTACAAGTGAGGTCGTATGAATTCGTACATATTAGGCACCTTGTATGAATTGGTTGTGTCCGCCTAACCAAAACCACCAAGACTGTGAGGATCAGCAGCATGAGCCCACCCCAGCCCAACGGAGCTGAACATCGCCACAAAGCAATGCATGTCTTACCAGGTGTGCGTGCCAACTGCACCATCTATTGCTGAGGGAGTGCCGGTGGAATATGAAAGATTGGAAGTGAGCCTCGCCCAGACTCCCACCACTGAGAGTAACTTTCAGGTCAATGCACTGGGGAACTGTTTTGACTCCGGAGAGGTTGATTCTCTGCCCCCATGGCTCTTGCCTGAACCTGCCTAATATCCTCCTCTCCTCTTTTGTTGGTCCTGCCCAACCTCCCTCTCCCACCACCTCTCCAAAACACCACTAATCAGCAGTATTTTCTATAGTCTCCAGCCATTCCTACCACCCATCAACCTCTCAGTACCATCTTAGCCTCCTCTTAGTAGTGTGGATACACTTTGGTAGTGCTGGGATCTATCTCCTCCTGGGTGTGAAAGCTTGTGGCTCCACCTCCAGCCTCAGAGTGCTCCGTTCCATCTCGACCTGTCACCCTGGCTCCTGTGCTTGTGCTCCTTCCTCCCTCGACTTCAGCAGGGACCATGGGTGCCCAAACTCGGTCCTGGAAGGCCAGTGTCCTGCAAAGTTTAGGTCCAACCCCAAAACCAGCTAATCAAGCTCTTAATATGCATGCTAGAAACTTCCAGACAGGTGTGTTGAGGCAAGCTGGATCTAAACTCTGCAGGACACTGGGCCTCCAGGACCTAGTTTGGGGACCCCTGCCATAGGGCTTTCGGCCTTGCTGGGCTCCCTCGGACTGCCGGCTTCACATCGGTCGGACATTACACTGCCTGATCCTAGAGCTCCGTTTAGCTCTGCCTTTACTCAGACTCTGCCTCTGCCCTTGATCGCTTCAGCTACACCTCTGCCCTCTGGATCCCTGCTTACTTCTCAAGGGGTCATTGCTGCGGTCTTTGTTGCAGTGGTCTAGGTTATTGGTGTCCCTTCACTTCATAGGCTGTCTGGCTGCACGGCGGGTTCCATCTCCATCGTCACCATTGCCTCCGGTCGTCCCCATGGTCTCGTCTGTTTGTCTTCTATGGCTTCTCTTTGCAGCAACGCCGCTGTGGAGTGCAGCTCTGGCTGCACGCTGGATCATTCCACCACCTGCACCACCCTGGACTTTTTTGTTCGGCCCTCTCCTGGTCCTTCGTCTTCCAGCTAAGCCTCCTCATGTCTGTTTTCGCCATCCCTTTGTCAGTCCCTTTTTGCTATCCCATTGCCACCTCTTTATTCTCCTCTTTTATGGCACAAGGTTGCACCTACTTCAGGGGTGTCCAAACTTGGTCCTGGAGTTTCTAGCATGCCTAGTAAGAGCTTGATTAACTGGTGTACAGTGTTTCACTTTTTCCATGTTGAGTTTCATGTCATGGTTGTGGTTCTGTTCATTGTTGTTTGGTCCCATCTAAGTTAGATGTGTTAATGCTGTTGTCTTTATGTGAATCAATTACCTGTGGATTTATTAAAGACCACCTTCTGTCTTCGTCTTTGTGCGTGTGTACTTTCTACAACACCGTTCCGTGACGCAGTCAGCTAATCAGTGAGTTTGTTATATAATTATGCTACAGCAGAGTTATTAGGCATTTATTGCTCCGGTGTCATTCAGGGTCAGAAATCCTGTGTCTGGAAGCAAGTAAGATTTTGCACTCTAGTTGCCATTAAAATGAATGAAAATGCTAATCTCCACTACCTACTGCTAATCTCCGACAACATATTTCAGCCACCGGAAACACCAGAGCCAGAGCCCCGCTCACCAGACACCTTATCCCTCTCTCCAGCATCTCCACTTCTAAGCTTCTCACAGAAAATGGAGGAACTGGTATATGCTGGAACCAGACTCTCCCACTCTTTTGCTGCAAGCCCCCAGATATCAAGTAAAAAACGGCGGGCACCACAACCACCAAAGCCTGTGGGCCCAGCTCGCCCTCCTCCTCCTTCAAGAGCTCTCCGGCCGCTGCCACAACGCCAGGGCCCAAACCCTCCTCCATCCGCTCTAGGTGAACCAAAAACAACTGATAACAACTCTCAGTGATATGTGTCGGGTCCCCGCTACGATAGCAGCAACACTCAGGAATGTTTACATAACAAGCGGGAACCCAGTGTGCCTGTAGCTTTCTCTATCTCTGTTTTATCACGTGATAGAAAGTCTAAGGCCTTCTCAAGCCGTACAGCTGACCCATCTAATCTGCGGCCTATTAGGTATCAAACTAAGACTGCTCTAGAGACAAAAAGTAATGGCATCAAGTTAGCATTTTTAAACATTCGCTCACTAAAAAATAAATCATTTCTGATCAATGACTTAATAACCACATACAACCTGGATTTTATGTTTCTAATTGAAACATGGCTTGAAGACAGCTGCAGTGCAACAGTCCTCAATGAAACAGCCCCTCCTAACTTTACTTTCATTAATGTCTGCAGAGCTGTTAGGAGAGGTGGAGGTGTAGCTGCTCTATTTAAAGATGTCTATCTATGTAAGCAAGTGTCATTTGGTCAGTACTTGTCTTTTGAATATGTAGGGATTGTGCTGAAAGGTGCTCCACGAATTCTATTTATCATTATTTACAGGCCTCCAAAATACTCTCCAGCCTTTGTTGAAGAGTTCACAGAACGGTTATCAATGATTTCCTCAGATGATTTCCTGATTTGCTATTGCAGGGGATTTTAATTTTCACATAGAAAATGCAGAAATCAAAACTACAAAAGAAATTATGACCGTTTTAAACACTTTTGACCTGATTCAGCATGTGCATGGACCCACACACAATCGTGGACATACTCTTGATTTACTCATTAGTAAGGGTCTAAACATTTCATCCATTGTCATTAAGGACGTAGCACTATCTGATCACTTCTGTATTTTATTTGATATATTGATCTCTGCTACCACTGAATCTAGATCTGTCTCTGTCAGAAAGAGATGTATTAACAAAAACACTAGTGTGCTGTTTATGAAGGCTATATCTTCAATGCCAAGCATTTCTGCAGACTCTGTTGATCTTCTCCTGGAGTCCTTTGACTCAAAAGTTAAGAATGTCATTGATGACATTGCACCAGTGAAAGTCAGTAAGACGACTGGCAGACAAAAATCATGTTGGAGAAAATCAACAGCAGTACAGAGTATGAAAAGACAATGCAGAAAAGCTGAGCGGATGTGGCGGAAGATGAAACTTGAAATTCACTATAGCATCTATAAAGACAGCTTCCATGCTTTCAATGTGGAACTAGCCACAGCAAGACAGAAGTTCTTCTCAAACCTTATAAACAGTAACCTAAACAACACTCGAACTCTTTTTGCTACTGTTGAGAGACTAACAAACCCCCCACAACAGATTCCCAGTGAAATGCTCTCTGACAGCAAATGCAATGACTTTGCCTCCTTCTTTTCAGAGAAGATCAATAATATCAGAAAGGTGATTAGCACATCCTCAAGTTATGCAGAGGTTAGACAGATACGACCGCAATTTCAAAAAGAAGTCACTTTGTCTGTTTTTGAAGCAATTGATAGCGAAACTTTGGAAGAAATAGTACAGCACCTTAAATCCTCAACCTGCAACCTTGACACACTTCCCACATCTTTTTTCAAAAGTGTGTTTAACTGTTTAGAAGCAGATCTCTTAGAAGTGGTGAACACCTCACTTCTTTCTGGGACTTTTCCAAACTCTCTGAAAACTGCAGTTGTTAAGCCCCTTCTGAAAAAGAGCAATCTTGATAATACCATATTGAGCAACTATAGACCAATATCTAATCTTCCTTTTATAGGCAAGATTATTGAAAAGGTAGTTTTCAATCAGTTGAACAATTACTTAAACTCAAATGGATACCTGGACAATTTTCAATCTGGTTTCTGACCGCATCACAGCACAGAGACGGCACTTGTTAAGATAATGAATGATATTCACTTAAATTCTGATTCTTGCAAAATATCACTGCTGGTACTACTAGATCTTAGTGCTGCGTTTGACACTGTCTATCATAACATTCTTCTAGAGAGACTGGAAAACTGGGTTGGGCTTTCTGGGATGGCTCTCAATTGGTTCAGGTCATACTTAGAAGGGAGAGGTTATTATGTGGGTATAGGAGAGCATCAGTCTAAGTGGACGTCCATGACATGTGGTGTCCCTCAAGGCTCAATTCTTGCGCCACTCTTGTTTATCCTGTATATGCTCCCACTAAGTCAGATAATGAGAAAGAACCAAATTGCCTATCACAGCTATGCTGATTCTGGAGTCAGACGTTAGTTTCAGTAGTCATGTCAAAGCAGTAACTAAATCAGCATACTAAACATTGCAAGAATTAGATGTTTTGTTTCCAGTCAAGACTTGGAGAAACTTGTTCATGCCTTTATCACAAGCAGGGTGGATTATTGTAATGGTCTCCTCACTAGCCTTCCCAAGAAAACCATTAGACAGCTGCAGCTCGTCCAGAACGCTGCTGCCAGGATTCTGACTAGAACCAGAAAATCTGAGCATATCACACCAGTCCTCAGGTCCCTACACTGGCTTCCAGTTATATTTAGAATTGATTTTAAAGTACTTTTACTCATTTATAAATCACTCAATGGCCTAGGACCTAAATACATAGCAGATATGCTCACTGAATATAAACCTAACAGACCACTCAGATCATTAGGATCGAGTCAGTTAAAAATACCAAGGGTTCACACAAAACAAGGGGAATCCGCTTTTAGCTATTATGCTGCCCGCAGTTGGAATCAGCTTCCAGAAGAGATCAAATGTGCTAAAACATTAGCTACATTTAAATCTAGACTCAAAACTCATCTGTTTAGCTGTGCATTTACTGAATGAGCACTGTGCTTCATCCGAACTGATTGCATTATGTATAATCATTTTCTGTTTTTAACTGTCTTAAATTTATTTTAAATAAATTTTTTAATCATTTTTAAATGATCAAATCAATCGTTTTTTACATTTTACATTTTTTTTGTTTTATTGTTGTGATCATTGTTTTTATGATTGTTCTACTTCCTTTTTTGTTTTTATGATTATTCTACTTCCTTTTATGTAAAGCACTTTGAATTACCTTTGTGTATGAAATGTGCTATATAAATAAACTTGCCTTGCCTTGCCTTGCCTATTATAGACCTCCAGCTAAAAGGGAATGTTCTCAGAACTTTGGCTAATGTTCTGGTAAGATTCTTTCAAATATTCTTCCAATAATGTTAATAGAATGTTCATTCAGACCATGCCAGGGGTCCTAGAGAACTGAGGTCCTGCAGATATTAGCTCCAACCCAACCCTAATAAAACACACCTGAACAAGCTAATTAATGTCTTCAGAATTACTAACTAGGGCTAGAGGCAGGTGAGGTTTTTTTAATCAAGGTTGGAGCTGAACTCTGCAGGACAGCAGCTCTCTAGGACCGAACTTGCCTACCCCTGCACTATGCTAACTCTGCATATAAGTTCACTAATGTGTGTGGATTTGTGTTCCTAGCTCAAGTCACAGAGCAGGACTCTGTTCTAAACTCAAGAATTCCCAACTTGGGACCAGACTTGCTCCTCATAAATCAGACCAAAGCGCATATATTCTACACAAACACCAAACACAAAGACCCTTCATCACATATTAGCAAACATCAGCTGAGGTCAATGTGGTTCACTGTCAGTGGTCTGGGATGTGTTTATAGAAGAAACTTGAAAAGATTGATCCCGTTTGTTGTGTGCAGAAAGCCTCTTTCCCATGAGCCACACTAACACTTAACCCCATACACACACACATATACACAGCACTCGTCTCTTCTCTGGTTTAACGGAGGTTTCCAGGGCTCTGCTGCTTCCACAAACAGTTCTTACCACACAGACTCTCCACGGTTCAGCCACGGTGGAAAACTGTTCTGACAGTAATCGCTTCACACACACCAGCCGTCACACACACACACACACTTGTCATCTCAAGGCAGTGCAAAAACCAAATGAATGTAGAGAGAGTGGGGAACGCTGGGAATTCATATTTTTCCACGTCAGGACTTCATTTGATCTCGCCTTGGTGTTGAGTTAGTGGTAGCAATTTCCAGTCAAGGTTACCCATCAACACTAATTTATCAGCTCGTGCTGGTTTACCCAAGTGCTCTCTCTCTCTTTATAATTTCACCGCTCACACACAAACACACACAAACAGATTCAAGCTTTGGATAGAAAAGTCATCACTGTGATTAATCGGAGATGGATCATTATTCAAAATCTTCTGGTTGGGGGTCTATGGCAGCCCATAGAGCCATGTGGTAAAAGATGAAAATTGTTTTATTGACTAGGATGTCAATAATAATGTAGTCTAAAATCACAAATCATTATTTTTTCCAGATTTTGGCAACATTTTGGCTGACTGAAATTAGAATTGGTCCATGTAAATTGGTGGAAAAAGTTTGGCTTGCTGATAGTGCCACCTGCTGCTTAAAAGCTGTAAATTAATTTTTTTATCTGTTGTTTTATACTTTTGGAATAAAACAGTTTTGAATAAAACACTTTTTGAGTCATATTTATTGAGTTGTACATGATGTTGCTAATGTGCTTGGGCTTTTTATTTGCAGCTATTTTGAATCACTTTAGTGCAATTAGTATGAAAAGTGTATGATAGTGTTTTAAAATCTATTCTGATTTTGTATTATTTATTTTAATATATTTGACTTGTTTAATTTCAATTTTTTGTGTCAACATCTAAATTATGCATTTAAACGACATAACCAAACCTAATTAATTCTCAATGAAAAGCTGCATTCCAATCAGTTCATTTCCATCTCTCGCAAACCCACAAAAATAATATAGAAAGAAATATAAGCTACTTTTATACAAGAAAACAGATAAATTTACAACAAACCCATTCCTTTAGCATGAATACCTTACAACTGGAGCTCATACATCCAAGTGTCCATACAGCATAACAGCATGCTCCCTGCACTCTCTCAGTGCACGTGTTTGAAAATGAACGCAGGCCGTTGCGTCAGGAGTTTATTACTGGATTGCCAACTGAAGTTGATAGCTATTTCTCTTCTATATTTTCTTAAGATGATCATGACCTGAGTAGTACTGAGAAACTGCTGTTACAAATTACGCAAGGATAGTATATAAGAGAGAATAATAAAACAGAACTGTTTTTGCTCATTCTGTACCACCAAAAGTAAATAAATAAGCACATATGTGCTCTATTAACACAACTTGACTGATAAACTCATACCTAAAGCCCGGGATGACGAGAAAGCAGGCATTCAGTAGTGTGCTGTTTGTTTGGACCAACAGAGGGCATTGGTCTTACTACCACGCTATGGTTTTGCTATCCAAAACTGGACCACAATGCACAAGTGCAAGAGTCTCAACATCTTGAAAGTAAGGCACACTTATAAGCACCCAATACATCTGTACTTATACAAAAATTAAGTTTAACCATCGACTGGCTGCTTTCCCTCCAAGTAGTGAAGAGAGAAAGCGTGCACAGAAAGCTCACATGACGCGTTTTTAAAAAACATTTCATTTCAATCTGCAGAAAGTTTTCGTGTGCCATTGTAATTTCACCTGGATATATCACAAAAGGGGAAAAAAAGACACACAAAATCACAATTTCCATTTCATACAGACTTTAAGGACATAAAGTATTACACCGTCGTACAAGTCAATGATTTATACAAGTCAGTAACTGTATCAATGATACAGTGGCGATTGGAGTAAAAATTTTCCCAGTTTTCATTTTAGAAATTTGATCACCTTACAAGAAGAAAGCCCGTCAGATTAGATCTGATCATTTTCAGGTGAGGCCACCACACACACCACACAGGAGTAAAACTAGCTGATAAGAATAAATAATTCTCATTAAACGGCTGAACTTTGATCGTCTACAGCATGAATATTAGAAAGAAAACTCTTTATCAGATGATGAAGCATGGCTCATAGCATTCAAGTGAGATTACAGGCGATGATGATTAAGGTGGCCTAGCCAGCTGCGTGATTTGGCTTTCCTTTCATTTATCACTCGGCTGATGATGGGATGAACTTACACACACACACACAATAACTAATACACACACAATAATAATAATATACACTTACATACCCACAAATGCACATGCACACTTACTGTAAATCCTGCCAGACCACAAGGTGCGCATTACAAACACACACCAGAAAATGATATCATGTATCATGGTAATACTTTTCCAAAGCTGTTTTAGAAAACTTCGTAATTACATTCTGTGATGACTTTTCATAATGTGTCTTAGCGTAAGTTAGCTGAAGTTTCAACTAAAGCCCAAAGTATACTTCATTTTTGTACATGTACACTAGCATGGTTTTCAAAGTATACTCCATTTGATGACGTGCACAAACGCGGGTGGTTGACACATGCGCTCCAGAAAGCTGCATACACGTCCACGTCCTTTTTCACCCATAAGTTATGCCTGATAACAAATACTTCTGAACTCTTTTAATCCAAAGCTGAGCTGTCTCTCTCTCTTTTTTTCTTTTAAGTTATATTTATGGGCTTTTTACACCTTTATTATGAGGAAAGTACTGGGAGGAGAGAGGAACAGGATCGGCAAAGGACCTCGAGACAGGATTTGAACTCGGGTCACCGTGAGCACAGTTGTACTATATGTCTGTTGTTGTTGCAGTCTCCACTATTTTGTTCTTTAGTTTAATTCTCTACTGTGAAACAACAGCCCAGGACAGTGTTTTGCCACCTTGTGGAACAACTGATTACTGCAAAACAAATTCAATGCGCATGTGCGACCTGTACATACAAAGTATACGGGGTTACAAAAATTATACTATTCTGTTGATGAAATTCACATCATGTGCACTAGAACTAGCAAATACGAGACACTTCTAAACCCATTTATGGGTAATAATTTAATTAATGATTAACAAATAAAAAACATATAAAACAGACAAGTGGAAAAAAAAACAAAAACAAACAAAACAAAAAAACTTGGCTAAATGAATGTTAGATCCCTATAAAAGTGCTTTTTATAATTGATATGATCACAGATTATAACCTAGATCTTCTCTTGTTGACAGAAACCTGGCTAAAACCAGATGACTACTTCAAAGGAGTCTACCCTCCAAGATTACTGTTATGAAATGAGCTGCGTCCAAAGGGTAAAGGGCAAAGTGTTGCTACTATTTATAGAAACATTTTCAGTATTCCTTAGAGGTCTGGTTTAAAGTATAAGTTGTTGGAAGTAATGGTGCTTTATATAACATTACCTAGAAAGTGTTAATGATAAATCCCTTTTGACATTTGTACTGGCTACTGTATACAGGTGACCAGGGCACCACACAGACTTTATCATAGCATTTGCTGGTTTTCTGAGTTAATGCACTGGGATTAGCATTTTTAGACATTCTAAACTTTATTGGAGTTAGAAAACATGTGTCAGGACCTACCCAGCTAACATGGAACGTTCTTTAAAGGTTACTGTTTTTTTCAAATCTGATTGGTTAATCACAATGTTGTTCCAGGGTCAACAAAGATGTTGATCCAGGAATATGTTGTACTTCGTAAAATCAGGTTCTGCGTTGGTTTTCATGCTTTACATGTTAGCCTTGGGATATATGATCAGGAAACATGTTAGCTTTCATCGTTATGCTGATGATACTCAGCTCTACATTTCTTCGCGGCTTAACAAAATATAACCATTTATGAATATAACCAACGAATATAAAAAACCTGGATGACTAGTAATTTCTTACTGCTAAATTCTGAAAAAAATTAGACTACAAACCTCTGCATGTAATAACCCTAGAACACTGTCTAACCTTGATGACTGCTCTATGGAGTTCTTTGTCATCATTTTGCAGGAACCTACGTTGTGTGCTACTTGATATGATCTTTCCTTAAAAGCGGTTTTTTTTTTTTTTTTTTTTTTAGCATTTGTAACACCACATTTTTCCTTATTAAAATATATATCTAAGTTACATTCACATTTAGTCATTTAGCAGGCACTTTTATCCAAAGGGACTTACAAATGAGGATAATGGAAGCAATCAAAATCTCAAAATCAGTTAAAAATTTGTTAATTATATAATAAATAAAAAGAAAACATGTTTTCATGTTGTTTGAACATTAATGTGTGTTGGCAGTGTATGTACAAATCTACCCTATAATGATAAAAATCCATGCAGTGGTTTTTAATTAATCTGTACAAATAATATCCCCTTTTTCAAATCGAGCCGTTCTCAGATGCCTGTTGCTGTACCTTCACACCGACAGAGGCCGCTCCCACAATAGTTGACTGACATGAGCTCTTACCTTAGACAAGCTGTAACAGTCCATAAACTTTCCATGTTTTGATGCCAGAGCGGGGATGTAAGTTAGACAAGAATATCTCAGATTGAGCGATTGAGGTGTTGTGTTGCTGGATGTAATAATGAACATAGTGGTCATAATTTACTCCCGACATCTGAGCTGCTGAAGATGCAGTAGATTACGTTAGTTTGTGAAGTGAATGCGCCTCCTGATCTACATATATCCATTGTAGGGGATCTACAGAAGTCAATTTTGCTCAAAGGGAATCATTTAAGATTGAACAGAATCTCCGTTTTACAGCGGACCAATAAATCGGCCAGTGATTAATTTGGCGAGCCGTATAACACCAATTCTGTACTGGACTAATATCCAAAATATAGTGAAAACACTATTTATTAGCACGGTAACAAGGTCGGCAGTTTAAGACATTAATTTATAAGCACAAAACACAAGATACTTCTCTTTTCAATATGAATAGGAATTTATTGGAAAAACCTAAGACATAAACTAATCTAACACATAGACGCGCATTCACACATTCATACAAGTTGCAGAAAGAGAGAGAGAGATGAGGAAAGAATGAGTTTAGAAGAGTGAAAATGTGAAATCCCAAGTTTATAGCATAAGTATATGCAATTGCTTAGACCTGAACAACCATCAATCATTTAATTAACCCTCGTGTTGAGTTTCTCAATGAGGTTATTAAACGTTATATTAAATGCACCAGTTCAGCTAGAATCACAGGTGTCCTGTGGTTTTAAACTCAGCTTTGGACACATCCCAAAATGGTGTCTTGACCAATTAGATGTTGTCTTAACTCGGGATATTGCTATGTTTCTCCTCCCAAAACATAAATCAGCATGTTATCTTATCAGTCACATGGTCAGAATTTTCCCGCTCTTGCAGAGTATAATTTGGCCATGATTCCTATAACATGAATACAACGCATTTGACAATGAATTGATTGGGGGAAACATTCAAAGCATGAATTTTCAAACTCATACATACCAAACATGAATATAAACCCTTAAGCTATTCAATAGTTATTAAAAAGGACATACACAACGAGTGATTAGAACATAATAGACAAATGTGTGGGTGACATACATAGTAGGGAGTTATTCAATGGTCTGATGTTCATTCCTAAGTCCTTTTAAGCATCATTTTGGTGCATATTTAGGTAAAATGGACAGTCTCTGCCATTCTGTGAACTAAGGGCATGTTCCAAGGAACAAAGGAATTTAGAAGGAACTTGGTCTGGTTCTTGTCTTGGGTGGGGGAGCACCACCCAACAAAGTTTCCTCATGTGATGGTCCTGATGTGATGCATCTTTGACCATTAATCTTGGGTTTCTCGCCCCAATATTGACAATCTCCTTCCTGAATTGGGATTATCAATAATTGTGTTCTTCTTGTTTTAATGTTGCAAGTTGTTCAAAGCTGTGAAAGTTGGTTGGTTAGGCTTACTTCTGTCTGGCTGGCGCCAGGGTTTCCTGGACAGATTTATGACGTGGTCCTGGCCCCTTTGTGGAATTTGGCTCTTTGGTTTCAACCAAATGTTCTGATCGAATCTTCTATTTGTCTGATTCGCTCTGATACCCTACACCATCTATGTTCACGCGAATCATTCATGATCCAGCTTCACTTACAGCAGAAGTGAGTATAAGCGTTTTTTATGAATCTTTGCGATCGCCTTTCCTTATAAGGTGGTAGTTAGGACGTTTTGCGGCTAAACGCGGCTAAATGCGGCTAATGTAAACAAGACCGTCTTTCCACAGAGAGAGGAGATGGGCGGGGTGATCAGAGCTCATTTGATGATTTTTGCAGAGCTGATTTTGGCGTTTTTAGGTCAAAACCATTGAGAATTTTTAATCAAAGTATACTAGAGACCTTTCATTAAGACCCTAAAGAATCATATCAACTTGTTGAAAATGGGCATCCGATGACCCCTTTAAGCATAGAATTTGAATAGAAAGTGCTGGAGTTAGAGGGTCAAATAAAGGTGGAACAGATGTGTTTTTAGCCGAAGATGACAAAGGGCTCAGCTGCTCGGATTAAGTTCATTCCACCAGGAGGGAACGTTTTAGCTGTTTTTGAAGGAGTTATGGTTGATGAGCCTAACTGGATGGCAAAATTGTCATGAAACGATGGGTTTGATGGAACCACAAGCAGTTCTGCAAGGTTGAGTTGAAGATGGTGGTCTTTCATCCAGTAAGAAATGTCTGTTAAACAAGCTGAGATGTGAGCAGTTATCGTTGTATCATCAGGAAGGAATGAGAGGTAGATTTGAGTGTCATTAGCATAGCAGTGATATGAAAAGCCATGAATGACAGAACCTAGTGATGCCATTTAGACAGAGAAGAGAAGTGGTCCAAGAACTGAGCCCTGAGGCACTCTAGTAGTTAGATGTTGTGACTTGGACACCTCAACTCTCCAGGATACCTTAAAGGACCTATCTGAGCGGTAAAACTCAAACCACTGGAGTGCGGTTCCTGAGATGCCCTTTGCCAATAGGGTTGACAGGAGAATCTGGTGGTTAACCCTCTGGGGTCTGAGGGTGTTTTGGGGCCCTGGAGAAGTTTTGACATGCCCTGACATTTGTGCTTTTTTTCAGTATCTTATCTTATCTTCAGTATCAGTGGCTCCGCCACTGTTGCCACTGTCGCTTTTGGCTTGCTTAGTTGGGGACACTTAATTTTTGGCAATATTGTCGACTTGCACAAACACTATTTGAGGAGAGCTGAACTGTGCTGGACAATGGCATCATATCCAACTAAATGCAATTATAAAATATGATTCTATAGTTTGCACTGCTTCAATTTGAGAGAAACCTTGGCGTTTTTCTCCCAATATTGACAGTTTCGAAGTGAAGCATTGTAACAGTGATCACTTGATGCTAATTATAAAGCTAAATGAAATCATGTGGTTTAGTGCTTATGAAGGGTTCTTGAGCCAAACATAAATCGATAAGAAGTGTGTTTTAGGAACAGGACAGACTGTTCCTTTTAAGAAAGTTAAAGATTGAGAAAAAAAGAGCACGAAAGGCAGATGCAGTTGTCGTGATCCATTTATCGTAGCGCAGTGCTGACTCTCAGCGGTGTGTCCACATTCCTGAACACTGTCTGGCTCAAAGTCAAGAGCAACAATGCTGCAACAGCATTCTTCCATTACTTCTGCTAAACCCAGAGAAGATTCTTTACGCCCTTCCTTCTGCCCCTCTCAGCTCTGCTATAGTGTTGTCTTGCCCTCTGAGGCCGAATTATGATCCTCCCGAGAAACCAGTGTGTTCTCATAAATCGCTTAGCTAAAGAGCCACAGCAAATCGCTGTTTGGCTGAGGGGCTACACAGCTCTGTTTGTTTTTCTACTGTGTTAGCCTCATTCTCCACGGCAGATAATTTGTGAACTGATTTATGCGGCGGACATGTGCACTGGGGTTGTATGAGTGCGTTTTGGTGATTTCCTCACAGGATGTTCCTCTGTCTCTTCTCTGAGTAGAAACCATTACTCTAAGAAATATCCCACCAGGTGGCCCATCAGTACTTTCCAAAGCCACTGTTTCCAACAAGTGTATATGTATGTTTAAGATATCAGCACACATTCTGAACCATGAAAAACTATAAAAGTTCTACAGTACATCCATAAGTCACCTAAAGTCATTGAATAGCTATGTGTAAGTAACAGACCACAATTAATTTCAGCGTTTAAGTTGAAATTGATCTTCATCTATACTAAATTTGAGCTAGTGAAAGTTAAGAGTTATAATGGGAAGTATGATTTACATTTTGCATTGAAATATAGATTAATGTTGAAATTGAAATTTAAACCAGAAGTGATGCATCTTCATGCATTATTGGAACGCTTGTGTGTAGGAAGGAGCCATAGGATGACAAAATATAACAAACGGGCTTTAATAATAAAATCCAACAAGGGTACATCAAGACAGGAGCAGCAGCGAAACACACATGAACATAACGTTAAGATCGGATGACACAGAACTGAATACAACTTACAAAGGGGTGCTAACGATACAAAGACAGGTGTGGGTGATTAACCAATAAAGACTTAACAAGGAACGGAACAGGAAAGACCATATAAGGGCACTGAAGGGAGAAACCAACAAAACAGTCCACAGGGGTGTGACATTACTCCCCTCTCCCGGAAGGCATGTCTCGCGCCATAACATATACACGGGGGAGGGGGGGTGGGTGCCCTGGAGGCTGGTGCAGGGCAGACACAGGGCGGAGAAAAGGAAGGCCTCCAGGATCAGGAAGCTTGGGAAGCCATGGCGAATCAGGAAGCTCAGGGAGCCATGGCGGATCAGGGAGCTCAGGGAGCCATGGCGGAGCACACAGACCGGGAGGCCATGGCTGAGCAGACAGTTCATGCATATGGCCCCCCCCCCAAAAATTTTCTTGGGGAAAATTAGGGTACTACAAGCCCGGGAGAGTACAAGAGGACCGGGCTCTGGAGGGCGCTCTGAAGGCGCGGGCTCTGAAGGGCGTTCAGGAGGCGCGGGCTCTGGGAGGTGCTCTGGAGGCGTGGGCTCTGGAGGAGCGGGCTCTGGACGGTGCTCAGGAGGGCTGGACGGGACCAGCGGAGATGTAGGAGAAGGAGAGAGGATGGGGCATCAAACCCCATAGGGAGTGCCAGGTCCATAATATTCTCAATGATATTGTGGCTTGCCACATGAGAGGCCTTGAGCGCGGGGCGGCGACCAGCAGGCTTGAGCGCGGGGCGATGGCCGGCGGCCTTAAACGGGCCACGGCCTGAGTTCTTGAGCAGATGGAGGCTTGGAAAATGTGGGGGTACTTGGGGCTGGGCAGATGGTCCAAGCCATTGGTGCGGTATGTGGGGGTTCCCGGCGAGGAGTGAGCCGACAGAACAAAAATTTACAGATAATTTACTCCCCGTTGTCATCCAAAATGTTCATGCCTTTTTTTCTTCAGTCGTAAAGTAATTATGCTTTTTGAGGAAAACATTTCAGGAATTATCTCCATGTAGTGGAGTTCTATGGTGCCTGTGAGTTTGAACTTCCAAAATGCAGTTTAAATGCAGCATCAAAGGGCTCTAAACAATTGCAGCCGAGGAATAGGGGTCTTAGCAAAACGATCAGTCATTTTCTAAAAAAAAATCTTATTTACTTTTTAACCTCAAATGCTTGTATTATCTAGCTCTGCCATGTGCATGCATACTCTGTGTAATCTGGGTCAAGACAGGGTATGTCGAAAACTCCCTCCAACTTTCTCCTCCAACTTCAAAATCATCCTACTTCACTGCAGAAGTACCGATCCAGTGTTTGCAAAGTGAACATGCAAAGAAGGTCAACCGCCCTTTACAAAAAAAAAGGTAAAACAGTGATGTAGGGCCATTTTAAAGTTGGAGGAGAAAATGAGATGGGAGTATTTTAACATACCCTAACTGTATTTACCCGGATTACACAGAATACACATGCGCATCGCAGAGCTAGACAAGACGAGAATTTGAGGTTAATAAGTATACAAATTTAATATTTTTTTAGATTGATTGTTTTGCTAGATCCTCCTTTCTCGGCTGGGATTGTTTAGAGCCTTTTGAAGCTGCATTTAAACTGCATTTTGGACGTTCAAACTCACGGGCACCATAGAAGTCCACTATATGGAGGTACTTCCTGAAATGTTTTCCTCAAAAAAACATAATTTCTTTACGACTGAAGAAAGAAAGGCATGAACATCTTGGATGACAACAGGGTGAGTACATTATCTGTAAATTTTTGTTCTGGAATTGAACTTTTTTAAAATTTTGATCTGAACCTTACACAATGCTGTCTTATGAAAGACGTTTTGAGCACAAGTCATGTGGACTGCGTTTATGGTGGTGATGTTTGGAGCCTGAAAGCTGCATTTACTTTATTTGTATTGAAAAGAGCAAAATGTTTCCATTTTGTGTTCAACATGAGAAAGTAAGTCATGCAGGTTGGAACAACACAAGGGTGAATAAATGATGGCAATTTTCATTGCTGGGTGAGCTGTTCCTTTTAATGCATTTTTAATGTACTTCTTCCTTACAAAAAGAAACACACTGGTTACGTTTTTTACATCAACCACAGATGCTCGTCTTAAAAAGGAAAAGCAAATCTAAAACATGTCAACACCAGCAAACCATCCATCCATAACCTCTAGACATTTTCTATTTTCCACCCTCAGGTGACCCTCAGCAGCACTTAGTAAATCATCTTCTCCAAGGAGAGCAACATTGAGCTTTTCTGTCAGGGATTGGACTCTCAGACAGACACATTTCCTGTCCTTTAAGCCTGTCCAGAGAGCTGAATTTATCTGTTTCAGCTCTCAACGATGGCGGGAATCCCATAGAGGAAGCCCAGCTATAACTACACTCTAAAAACTTTACGTTTCTTTACCAAGATAAATATTCAGATAGAACTCCATTTCATTTAATTAATAGTTGTTTCCATTTATTTTATTTGCTATCAGAGCTGTTTTTAAGGGACAATATGAGTATTGGTCAGTATTTGTTAAGCCATTTTAAAGTGTTTTGGTTTCTAGAATGTTGTTGTGGTGTAATTAAGTGGTGTTTATGTTATTTGCAACCCAGGCTCACTGAAAATACATACAGTACTTGTGGCGATGTTTCTGCAACACAGATATTACAAAACTTTTCATGGCAGTTTTAAAGTGAAATGACCAGTGAATGGCACTAAAACACTCACTTTTAATATATTGCTTCAGGCATGTATTGTAGCAGTTCAGAATTCAAATGTGCAGGGAGTGTCACTAAAAGATTAATACTTTTTTATTTTGGAAAATAACATACCCCCTACACCAGTGGTTCTCAACTCCAGTCCTCAGGGCCCACTGCTGATTCACACCTGATTCAGATCATCAGCTCGTTAGGAGAAATATCCATGAACTGAACTGAGTGTGTCAGATTCAGAAACATACAAAATGTGCAGAGGAGTTGGGTGCCAAGAATTGGAGTTGAGAACCACTGCCCTACACCATACCCAACCCTAAACCTACCCAATAGCATTAACAAATGCAAAGTTATATAAAAATGCATTTGCTAATGCAACAGTGCTATTTTAACCCTCTTAACTCACCAGTAGCTTCCTAGTAACCCTTCAAACCTTGATTAGCTTGTTCAGGTGTAATTGATTAGGGTTGAAGCAAAACTCTGCAGGGCTCTCCAGGACAGAAGAGCGCCACCCCTGAAATAGAGTGTAGTTCGTAATATGGTGTAATATCTCATTTGTATTCCCTACCACTAGATGGCAGATATGCAGTACTTTTATTCTAGACCAAAATTATGTCATGTTCCCATTCAACAACATGTTTGAAGAAATAGCAGAGCAAGTGAGCTATCGTGTCATTCATGCGAGGCAGTTCAGTTCATAGCGTGCGAGTAAATTGTGAGATTTGTGAGAGAAAATCGCCAAATGGCTAATAAAAAGTTGCACTGTGAGGAGTTGTACTTTTCTGATCATTTGGAATGAGGATAAAAAGACAAAATAAAGCATGCAAATAAGTTCAAACATCAATTCAATATCTACTCTTTCCTTAATATTGTGAAATTCAAGATGGCCGCCCCTGATGATGTCAAAATATGCAAATTAGACGAGTATATTTACACCCCACATAAACTTTTGGTAATGTCCAACATTTTTCTAATTTACAGTACATCTCTATCTTTAAGCCCTTTTAACCCTGGTGAAAAAAACAGCATATGCTGGTAGGTATGTTTTGATGCTGGGCTGCTGGGATGCTGGTTAGGTATGTTTTGATGCTGGTTTAAGCTGGTCCTTAGCTGGTTTATGCTGGTCCTTTGCTGGTTTATGCTGGTCATGTTGCTGAGCAAGGACCAGCATAAACCAGCAAAGGACCAGCATAAACCAGCAAAGGACCAGCTTAAATCAACACCAAAACATACCTAACCAGCATCAAAACATACTTACCAGCATATGCTGTTTTTTTCACCAGGGAAGCCACAAGCTTTAGAAATCTTGATGTCAAAATCCAGCATTTTTCCAAAAAAAAAAAAAAAACACTGGCAGCTAAAAGGTTAACTTCATTATAAGTGGGGTTTGAGCTGTTTTGTTGAGTTTCATGGGATTCATAACGAAGCGCTTCATCACACAAGTGCAATGCCGTATCGGGTGCGCTATCAAGCAATCTTACTGCGCTATAATACCCATACATATGAAGCTGTATATGTGATGCTAACGTTCATTAGTATCAGTTTTCAAATCTCACAGCATGTTTAAATTGTTTAGAAGTCATAACATAATATTGTTCAAGGAATTGTGCAAAAAAATTAGGCTTTCTTAATTGTAACTTTGGCCTTGTAAATCATACATTTGCTGACGCAACCATTCACACATACTTTGTGTGAAAAAGAATAAAAGTTGTCTTGCCGCTAGTGTTAATTTCAACTAAAAACTGCAGCAATGTATAGGTACGTTTTTTGAGTTTTGCAGAAGTGTTGATATTTCAAATGAGCCTGGGAAGGTTATTTTGGTATATTATGTCTTTTAGTTAAAGAGCAAAATGCATTTGAAGTGTGCATTGATTGGACTAGCCTAAAATATTTTAGCCAAAGAAGCAAAATGAATGATTCCATTGTTTTCACATTTTATTTCTGATTTGGTATTATTGAAACTGGAATCTTGACAAATTGTTTTCTTTTTTCTTGGATTTAGGCAGTTGTTGAATGAACTGATTCACTTTAAAAGGAGCCCCAGCCTTTCCCCCGTCATCTCTCCATCTTACCTCTCTCTGTGTGTTTGCATTCTCTTCATCATGAGTGTAATTATATTCAGCTGATGAGGTCTGGCACCTGAGATGCAGCAAAAAGAGAGAGAGCGACATTTTGACAAGTGCGTCTCAGTGTGTGTTCGGTCTCATTTTTGGTAGACTGTGATTCAAACACTCTTGGCTCTTGCCAGCAGCCGTCTCTCTGAGTTTGAACTCTCAACTTCATTCTGTGCATGTGAATGAGAGTCAGGGTGGGAAAGTCAGGATCAGTCCATGCAGATCAACATCCTGAGACAAGCTTTGTTTCTCCTCAGCCGGTCTGGAGCCTGAAAGTTATTAGCAATAATTACTGCCCCAGATGTTGGACACATCTGTCAAGAAGTTCATCAGATGGCTTTGAGGAAATTCCTGCAAAATGATAAAACAGTAATCACGCAATGATGAGATTAACAACAGGTTAGATAATAATCTGTGCTTTTATTCATCCATCCATCCATCCAATAAAAGATACATTCACCTTGCCATGTATTCATTGAAATATTTGTCTCTTCATCCATGCATTCATCCATCCATCTGTTCATTCAGTCATCCACCCATACATATATTTATCCATCTAACTATCCATCCATTCATCCATCTGTTAATTCAAATATTAATCCATATTAAGTCATCCATATATCCATTATGTCAAGCATTCATCTTTTCATTCATGCATCTATCATCCATCCGCCCATCCGTCCATCCATCCATCCATCCATCCAAACGTCCTTTCAGAACAACTTAAATTTTGAAGAGCGTTTTTAACGTAAGATGACATTATAATAAAGCCATTTTAATCCTTGACAGGTGGGTTGGTCTTTTGTGATTACAGAAATGTAGGATGAAA
The DNA here is from genome assembly GCA_012976165.1 of Labeo catla. NCBI lineage: Eukaryota > Metazoa > Chordata > Actinopteri > Cypriniformes > Cyprinidae > Labeo > Labeo catla. Next base: position 182,163 of record VONZ01000188.1, read on the forward strand.
TGTAAAAAGAGAGAGAGCAGACCCAGGCAGTCCAGATGAACATGTAATTGAAGCATTACTTTATCTGGTCCTTTGACCCCTACCCCCCAAAACCAAACAGACCAGTCAGAACCAGACCAAAGGTCACCACAGTCCCACCTGGTGAGCCAAAGGCACTGGCACTAACGCAAATACTAGTATAATCACTTTATCTGGCTTGCCTATGTTTTCCTCCACATTGTAATTGGAGCAGAGTGTGTTTTGCTATCATGTGTCTCTTCCTGATTGGACGCCTGTGGTGAGGTCACCGTCGCTGATCCCTCTGTAAAAATGAACCTGGGAAGAGAGTGAGACGGGGAAACTGAGACTCATAGAGCTGTCTGTCACTGCTGTCTGAGTGCAGGAAATGAGGAAAAAAGAAAAAAACGAAAAAAGGAGGAATTCATAACATGGGCTTCATCCCCTCGTAGGCTAATTGGCGGTGCTACATGAAGGAGATTTCAATCCAAATAAACACAGTGTCCCCAAGGCCTTTCAGAGAGAGCTTAACCTACAGATATTAACCTTAAAGAATACTCATCCTCTCACTTTACCTCCTCTCTTCCTTTTCTATAGCTGTGTTTTAGTTGTGGAACGTTGACCGAATGTTTTGTGCAGTGTCTCCACTGAGAAACACAAAATAGCATAACTGTTTAATTAAAATCTTACGTTTTTATAGTGGGGTCATAGTTTTAATGATCACATCTGGAATAGACCATTTCATAATTTGTTGGTTTGCAAAGTGCCGTCATTGTTCCCTGGAATGTTTTAGGTTAGCTGTCAAACAACAGCGGGAGGTGAATTGCTCATAGCAGAGTCCTGCACGTAATGTGAAAAATAAATAAATTTATATAGATGTTGTGGCCACAAATTAGGAATTTGCTACCAATGGGTGCTGATAGCCTTGTGGCAGCTGTAATACGTCAGTGATATAAGCACATATGACGTAGGAGTAGAATCCAAACAAGAAGTTTTTTAGTGATAATCTACAACGAAAATACACAGGAGAATAATAATAATCCACAAGGAAGAATATGCTGGAGATCACCAAACAACACTAACTACAAACAATACCAGACAAAGGAAACTGTGAGAACACTTAAATAGAAGCAAAGGAACAATCAAAGAGAAATGAAGCACGTGAAATAAATTAGTAACTAAGGAACCATATAAGGAAACTTAGGATGGCCACACACTATAAGATTTAAAGGTAGATTTTAAGCCAAATTTGCACCCCCAAACGATCGGGAGGTGTGGCCCGATTCTTGTTTCAAATGTTCCGGCACAGGTTTATGACAGAAGACCCGACCCACAAACAGTACTAATGCGTGTTCCCCCTCCGTTTTGTTTATACGTTTTTTTCAGTGTTTTTTTGTTTCCGTTGTTCCCCATGGATCCCCTCGCCTGGCCTGAATACCTCCTCGTCCTGCTGGAGCAGGGGCAGAGATTACTTGAGGGCCATACCAGACTGTTCCTGGTCCTGGCGAGTCTCACCAGCTACCCGGACATCACGCTCTGTGCGTTCTATGATGCCAGTTTGAACACCGCGTGCACTGGTGAGAAAAGGATCTCCATTCCCTGTCTGTTCCCAGGAGAATCTCACCAGTTCCACTCCTGACCCAGTGCCCAGCCCACCATTGCCCCGTAGTGCGGAGCATAAGTCTGAGCCCACCAATGATGGAGAGCCAGAGCCTTCCACGACTAACGAGCCATTATATCAAGGAGCGACAGAACTGTGGATCGCCACGGAGGCAGAGCTGTGATTACCATCAGACCAGCTGCGAGAGCCGGCCACCATGGCCGCCATGAGGAAGAATGCCGTGGTCTATGAGATCGCGGAGAAGAGCTCTGCCCACTGCAACATGGCTGAGGGTGAGATGTCAATGGAACTGGGTAAAAGAAAAGTGGAAGGAAACCTAATAGACTGGGATGTTGACCTGCCCCCTCTCCTCCTTCTTCGAAGCCCTCTGTCACCCCTGTTCCCACGTCCAGCCCACAGTGGGCTGCAGTTCCTGAGTTTAGCCCTCTCCACCGTGGCCCAGCAGTCCACTGGCTCCACCGGGCTCCCTCCAGCTCTGCCTTGGTCTGTCGTCGACCATCCTGCGCCATGGGACTCCACTTCTCTGGCTGTGCCTCATCCTTCTGTCCCTCCGGCTCCGTCAGGCTCCTCCATCGCTTCGGGTCCACCTTGGTCCTTTGTCGCTTCGGCTCCACCACGGCCATTCGGAGGCCTCCGCATCGGTCACCAGAGGCATTAGTTCCACCCTGGCCCTTTCGGATCCTTCTCATCACCCTGGCTCCTCGGTTCTCCGTCTCTGCCTCGGGCTCCTCCGCCATCTGCTCTGCCGGCGTTGGTCGGCCCCCTGGAATCGTCAACCCTTCCTCCTCCATGGGACCTCCCTCCGTCAGCTCCACCGTGGGTCGTCATCGTGGCTGTGGCCTGGGTCCTCCCTGGCTCCTCCCCCCATCTAGTCTGCCCTGGTTCCTCCTGTCATCTCCCTGGCTCCTCTTGTTTCCCCCTTGGCTCCTCCCTCCATAGTCTCCACCCTGGACTCCCTGTTTCGTTGTGCTTTCGCCCCTGTTTCTTTTCCTGTGTTTCTTTTCCTGATTTGGTCATGTTCCTGTTCTCGTTTCATCTGATTAGTCATTCTGTGCACCTGTGTTCCTCTTACTTCTTAAGTTCCAGTCTGTGCATTCCTCCTTTGTCGGGTCTACTATGTGATGTACGTGTGTCTTATCCTGTTCCTTGTGTGGATTTACCCTGAATGTTGGATTTATTAAATACTGTTTTGCTTATCATTGTCTCTGTCAGCACATACATGATAGTTTTGAAGCACCCATATTCTTTTTTATACTTCTTTTTTTCACTGTGAAACAGAACACGCACCAGGAGAACCAGTTGACAACGTTGATTGTTTTCCATTTGTTTTTCTTCTCGAGTCTCGTTTGAATTCGTGAGTCTCCATCATGGGTCACTGCGAAATCGCTCCTACAAGTGTGTGGTCTCGCGATCTGGTCGAATCATCTAGTGTGCGTATTCAGAGGATTATAAGCCTAAAAATCAGTTGAAACTGTCTTGATGTCTGTGGCTTCCAATAGTTTTTAAAATCAGTTGAGATTTGAAAATCGTCCAGTATGTTGCTAGCTTAAGACAGCCAAATAAGAGATTATCAGTAACCATGGAAACTAACAATAGGAAACAATAAAAAAAATGAACAGACTAAACCGTGACAGCAGCATACTAACATTTAGCATCGTTGCGCTTTGGGAGTCCCAGCTTGTGGACTTTACTTGATGCCATCCCCTTTTCTCTCTTCCGCTTCGCTTCCTGTCAATTTACAATCCTATGAAATAAAGATAAAAATGGCAAAAAAACCTCCCACAATTATTCATTAGTTTGCATTAAGTTGCACAAACTTAATTTGTGGCTGGAAGCTTTGTATATGCATGAAACTAATGAAAAAAGCACTAGAAGTGTTAAAGGGGTCATTGGATACAAAATTCACTTTTACATGTTGTTTAAACATAAACATGTGTTGGCAGTGTATGTACACATCCATTCTATAATGGTAAAAATCCACCCTAGTGGTTTTTATTTAATGCGCCTCCCGATCTACATAAATGTATCCATGTTTGCGCGAATCAATCAAGATTCTGCTTCACCTACAGCAGAAGTGAGTATAAGGTTTTGTTTCCCTAATAACATGCTAGTTAGCAAGTCTCTCAGAGCACGGCTTGTCAATAAAATAAATAAAGTACTGATAGGATGCAACATTGTGGCTTTTATTTGTAATTTTCAGTCAAAGGGCAACTGCATCTTTGTTCTCTCCACTTTAGCTTTGATAGCCTTTGAGGCTTTTAGTAGACCACAGCTACTGAAAGAGCTTACAAACAGCAGAGACAACTCTGGTGAAAAAAACAGCATATGCTGGTATGTTTTGATGCTCGGATACTGGTTAGGTAGGTTTTGATGCTAGTTTAAGCTGGTCCTTTGCTGGTTTATGCTGGTCCTTAGCTGGTCGTGTTGCTATTCAAGGACCAGCATAAACCAGCAAAGGACCAGCTTAAACCAGCATCAAAACCTACCTAACCAGCATATGGTGTTTTTTTCACCAGGGAAGAAACACTAGCCTGGCAAGATGTAAAACATGCCAATGCTTGTCATGATGCTGCAGCCACTGAAGGAGTTTCTCAGCACTGATTTCACTCAATATCTGGGGGCATTTAGACTCAGTGATACCGCATTTGGTTTAAACCTATGCTTATATCCATCGCCATTTGTAAGCTCTTTCAGGAGCTGTGCTCATCATATCATAATTTATTTTCTGAGTTGCTTATTCCGAATTGTGTTGTGGTAAAAATAACATCAGGTAGAGTTTATAGACCAGACGGAGTTGTCAGTGACTCCTGTTGAGAAGTGTAATGAGTGGCCGCCATGGCTGATCCATCGTGTAGTGTGCACACAACAGAAACTAGATGGTACCTCAGACAGTCATGTAAGATGAGAAGAACAGCAATCTGATGACTTTCAATATCGTGCAGTGTGTTCTCGGCAGTATTAGTTGCTGGATGACTCATTGACCAGTCAGTCGTTGTGGCCTAATTGAAACTTATGCTTCATTTATTTAGACTACTATTGTCTCTTTGTCTGACAAAATGGTGGAAGGAAACAACACATCTGTTTTGTCTTTTATGGAAAAAAACATCAAATCTCTTTCCAGACTCTGAATAGATGCACAAAGAAATATTTACCACAGTAACACTTGATTCAGAATGATCCTGTTTGCTACTACCTGCTGATTTAGCGATGAAACCTAGTGTTTCCCAACCCTGTTTCTGGAGGCATACCATCAATACACATTTTGGATGTCCCACTTATCTGACCTATTTATTTCAGACCTGTGTCTGAATATTCTTCCCTAATACACAGAGCAGTTCATGGAGTCTTTACTAATGAGCTAATGAGTTGAATCTGGTGTGTTTTCTTAGGAAGAGTTTGGAAAAAAAAAAAAAAAAAGGAAATGTGTACTGTTCATGTACCCTCAGGAAGAGGTTTGGGAAACATTGCTGTAATCTACAGAAAGAGTCATTAAGCAAATCTTGTTTAGTGAACAGATTCAAAAGAGTCACTGGTATAAATCAAGTCTATTACTTTTCTCCACAAGAAACATGAACCCACTCCTTTCTGTCTTTGATGCTGTTTTCCATCTCAACGTATCTCCATAATTGCGTCTTTTCATTTTAATCTTTCACTCTACATCTGTTTCAGCACTTCTGTCTTCGTTTCTTACGGCCTGTCTTTGACACTCATTCTCACCCCTTTCCTCAATCTAAATGGGCAGCTTTGTGGGGTAATTGGTGCCATTTGGTCACCTTGAAACTCCTGTGGTGTCACATTGAGGCTTAATTCATGACTACCCCTCAGCACTCCCTCTTTTCCTTTCTTTTTTGCCTTTTTCTTCAAAGACACCCCCCGTCATCCCACCCTGCTGGTCTGCGACTCTTCATGTCCCGCAGTTCAGTGGAGTCCTAACCAAAACCGTGTTGGACAAATTAAGTGGGTTTTCTCTGCTTCTCTGGCTTACATCACAGAACTATAAACATGAAATGCTTTGGTCATTTAAGAACCAAATCTCCGCAAAAGCCCACTGCTGATTATCTCTGTTTTTTAAACTCATATATCAGACTTACATTTGCTCTCCAAGGACAAACAAGAACTTTAACATGTCACTTTTAACTTTAAAATGCGTATGTCAGACTCTAGAGGAGAAAATGGAGTTAATCCTAAATATCCCTTTTGGATAAAAATGCACTCACACAGAAGATCTCTTCAAACCTTTCTCAAAGGACATACATGGTGGGTTTTCTCTCTCTCCCATGTATGTTGGCATCTTTGTCTTCACATTTTGATATTTAAGATTATACTTTTTTATTCTTAGACATAGAATTAGGCATCACAGAAGTCAGAATAACAGATACAGGCATAGGGATAAACAGAACCATAAATAAAGTCTAATTTGTATAAATTCTAGATTTTTATGGTTAGTTTTCTTCTCGTAACTGGTAGTGTATGGTGCTAGCAACATCAAGATCACTAGTTTAGTTCCCATGAATGAATGCTCATTCTAATAAAAACTGTATAGCTTGAAAGTTGAAATAAAGTATATCTTTTAATCAGAGCTGGGTAGTAACTGATTACATGTAATCTGGATTACATAATCAGATACCAAAAATTAACTTGTAATTAGATTGCATTACATTTTAAAATGCTCATAATCAGATTACAGTTACTTTTTATGGACTACATAATTTCATATGATTTGTCCACCTTTTTCCTGAGTAACCGATGAGTGCATGATGGATTCTAACTTCCATTTGGGTTCTCTCGTGTTCCGGTCTTAAGTTAAAATACTGTGTGAAATAATAAAAAAATGTGTTAAAATAATGTGTACTCTTATCATTTTGTGAACAAAATCCCACGAACTTCGCCTGATCGGGAGCTACATATATGTGTACGCATCTGTCTTCAATGCAGCAAACCTTGCGTCGCTTCATGTCATCTTCTCACTCATTAAACTATGACAGGTGAGTTACTGCAAAAAAAAAAAAACAAGTAAAGTAAAGTGAAAAAGTAAAGTGATGAAACCATGGCACCATGTGTTCCAGTTAGGCGAGACTTTCGTGTTCAGGAAAATGTGGATACAATGGCAGTAAATTATTTATAATTTATTGATTTATCCTAATTATTTTTCGTTTTCTTTCAATTTTTCTTTCTAAATGACCCTACCACTTATATACAGTTTGGTAAACCCTACTGTAAGGTAATGTTTAAAGACAAAATGAAACGGAAGTTGCAATAGTCTTTTTTCCACCTATTGTGACGTATATCCGAGTGAAATAGCTTCTGGAATGTAAGGTGGGATTTTACTCTTCACCAGGAATTTGATTGACAAGCGACCTGACCAATCATAATGCAGAATCTGCCAATTTCTCAGACAAACAACCCAACAACAGGAGAGTTAAATTATAGTCAGTCATCTTTCTGTGGCTGAGACAATATAAATCTAATGTTCATTCATGTTTATTTCATGCTATAACTTGTAGTAAAGAGGAAGAGATGATCTGTTCCTGCTTAAACTGCTTAAAGGCAATTGCATTCTTAAGCCACATATCATCACTAGGTTAGAAATACATTGCAGAGCAAAGAGGACAGTGACAACGCACTGACAGACAAGACAGAGCAGGTTACTTTAGGTATGAAACAAAATCTCAGCTTTCAGATTTTGTAATTTTTTAATTTTAAAGAAATTCAAACAATAAATATAATTTTTGGGGCTCTTTAATTTGACAGATCACTGTAGCTTCTCAGTTCTAGCGGTTCAAACATTAATCGATCTCTTCCTGCTATTTATAGCATGTAATACACATGAATGAACATCAGATGGTATGTTGTGTCAACTGCGGAAAGATATCAATACATCATTTTAAAGTTTGACTCTACTGATGTTAATCTATTAACTTTCCTGGTTTGTTTGTCAAAGAAATTGGCATTATGATTGGTGAGATTGCCTGTCAATGAAACTACCAGGTGCTAAAGGCCTGGTCATTGGACAGTCAACATAGTCCATACCCTTTTTCTAGCCAATAATCGAATCAATATGGTATACAACAATCCCATTCAAGTCTATGTGATAAATGAGTTTGGTCAAAATTTATCTAGATGTTATCAAAAAGTAGTCAGACTTCATTACACTCAAAAAAATTACTCTTTGAATGAACATAAAAAAATCATGGAAAGGATTTCCACATGATTAACTTGCTTTATTTCAGCATTATGCAATTATGTTATTCCAAATTAATGTACTTACGTTGGGTCAACTTAATTTATTAAGTTTGATTCAACTTATTTACTATGGTTGGGCACAGCTTAATTTAATAGTGTCAGCCCAACTAATTAGCAATGTTTTGGACCAACTAATTTATTTAAGTTAGCCTAACAAAAGTGCTTAATGCTGAAAGAAAGCCATTTAATCACATGGAAATCCTTTCCATGATTTAATTACATTACTTCAAAGAATAGCTTTTGAGTTGAATAAATTAAAACCTTTTTAACAAAGTCTAATGGTGGAAACAACACACAACAAATGAGAAAAGGTGCAATCAAATTGTATTTCCAAAATTATAATGCACATTGTTTTACACAGTTGAATTGCTTGTTGATAACACAAGGAAATATATCTCAAGTTTGTTATGAGAATACAGGGAAATGGGCCCTCTCACTTGCATCCCACTTAATCTACTCTTAACATTTGCACTTTGTACATCTTGCACCTGTGGTTTTATGTGATTGTGAACTCACACAGAAGTTAATAAAAAATATTTACCAAAGTTAGAACATTTTTTGCATAAATATATATTTAAATTTTTTACATTAAAATATTTGAAACGTAGGGACATTTTTTAAACAAGTTTCAACAACGTCTACAGTATGGTTGGCATCAAGGGTAAAAACAAGACAAATGGAGATCTTAAAATAAAGTTTAACTCCCAAAATTTGTAAATGTTTAAACTAAAAATTAAACATAGCTTAGTCTTAAAGGGATAGGCTGAACTATCCCTGTAATTTTTTATGAGAAACTGAAAAAATAATTCAGCATACAGCTTTCCTTAAGTGCCAATAGACTGGACCTTGCATCAGAGAGAACATTTTTTAATAAAAACAGAGCACAAAAAACCCCCAGATGAACTCAACACTGATATGGGAAACGGGGCCCTGTCTTTATACTCACATTACCCTTCAAGATTTGCACTTACACCTGTAGTTCCTAAACAACAAAACAGAAGGTACAAGTTTTCTGGTGTAGCTTTTGCTATGGCGATGTTTCTTAACGGGAAAGCAGTGTTTTGAGAACTTGTGCTTTGTTGGATAGTTTGTTTGCATCCAATTCCATAATGATCTTCTGCAGAACCTCAAAAGTGTACTTGAGCTCCTGGGGGTAGCTCAGGTTTAGCGCGTAGACAAGCCCCAGCAACATCACCACAGCAAAAGCTACATTGCCCAACTCACTCATCACTTCCACCCCCTCCAGGACAATACCAACATCCGCGGGGTCATCGCCAGGCTCTGCACCTTCTTGTCGAATGACAAAGATTCCAAATACTGTCTCCGCTATGGCCATTTGAGTGCTTTCATCGACATCCTGTGACAAAAAATAAAATGAACAAGGACAAAGATTTTTTTTACTGATGTGCATTACATGCATATTTATAGCACACAATCTTTACAGTATTACTGTTAAACAGCTATCACTAACTTAGGAAAGAGTGCAAATATATAAATTAGAGATGCATCACTTTGCATCAATTTTAAATCAACGCCATACATAAAATGTATTTATCATAACACAGTTTAAATTTGATGTTATTTTCACCAAACCTGGTTTTCCATTAAATTAGGCAGCATATATTAATATTAAGTCAGACTATTTTCTTTACTTTAGGCAAAAATGCTGAGTAGAATAACATCCTTGACCATACTTCTGGTCACTTTTAAAAGCTAAGGAAGGGTGTATTATTCCATGGTATTCAAACCAATTATCTAGCCTTTCCAGGGTCAAAATTAAGGAAAATATACATACTGACCTAGTAAAATTAGAATCACTAGAACCTAAAATATATGAAAGTCTAATGTTATCAGTACATTACAGAAAATAATGAACTTTATCACAATATGCTAATTTTTTGAAAAGGACCTGTATGTTTTTGCGTACATTTCGACTACCTTTACCAGGGCTCGACTTTTTGACTCGTTTAGAATCGCCTTTGAACGCTTCAGAGTGGCTGTCTACCAGCATTCACAAACATGTCTATAAAACAACACTCAACGTTCGTGTTCAAAACTGTGCAACTCACCGAGTGGTTAGTGGTGTTCGTTGATTATTAAAAACAAATAGCGTAGCGAAATACAGTTTCTGTCGTGTTTTATTTGGCATTTTGTAAAATCCCATTGATTTCTGTTGGAGAACTCAGTGCTCGTTGATATTACTGCGCTTCAGACTCAAATATCGAGCGAAAGTTTATACGCGGTTGTGAGGTATCTGAAAAAATAGTTCCACTATAGCAAATAACACGGATTGAAATCATACATTGCGCCTATATATTTGTTTTTAATCATCAACGAACACCACTAACCACTCAGTGAGTTGCACAGTTTTGAAAACGAATGTTAAGGGTTGTTTTAAGTACATGTTTATGAGTGCCAACTATCGTCACGTATGTTAGCATGAATGTGCCAGCATAACATTAACGGCCTGAGTACAAAAATAACAAACAAGCATGACCAAATATTGCTGAAAATGATGGACAGTCTGCTGATGACTTTATACACATCGTTTTGTAGATGGATGAAAACAGATTTTATCTTACCTTTTCCAAATGAACTCCAGGCACGCCAGGTAAGTTCTTCATGTGATAATCTCATTTTCCGAAGCCCGCGGTTTGTCATCTCGCGTGATCTCGCTAATCCATTTTCGGTGCAAGATCAGTCTGACTATATTGAATCACGTTATCTCAACATGACTGAATTTAACAAATGTTAATTTGTTGAATTTCATGCTTATCCTACATTATGTTATCACGTTCACCTTTGAAACATGAAATAATTTTGTTAAAATTACACGTTACGCTTGTTTTAATGTAATAACCAGCTAATTTCCTTTTTTTGAGTGTACTTAATATGTGTAATCCAGATTATGTTACTAACTACAATTTTAGAATAGAATTTGTAATGAGTAACAGACTTCAATTTATAAGTAATCTACCCAGCAATGATTTCAATAGAGGCCTCTGTCATATGCATAAGTATAAGCGTAATAAATTATTGCAAAATAAATCTGTCAGGTTGAAGAAAGCATGAAATATTGATTTGGGTTGAAATTGTTATGTGAGACGAAAGAGAGACCTGGAGCTACTAAACTTTTTAGCCTTAAATCTCCTTGTGTCAGTGTCTGATAAACCATCTTATGAATTTTAAAAACAAACCTACTAATTTTTGGAAATCTGACAAAGCGTTTCCATTGCCAGTCATCCTAAAACATAGAAGGAGAAATCTGAGGTTTGAGTCATAGTGTTTCTGAAGATCAGATGTATCTAAGCCCTTTTTTTAGTAATGAAATGTTTCTTTAATCTCCTTTCTGTTCTTTACAAAATCTGTCTATTACATCCTTCAGGCTTGGGTCGCCCACCATAACAGCACTATTGCTCAACATGAAGCATTAACTTCAGAATACTATTTAACCTGTCATGATATTTTGTCATGGTTGTTTGGTCACCTCAGTCTTAATCGTGATGCTGCTCATTGTTATTAGAGTGTCAGTACTACACATATGTGAGCTGCATGACTTTTTACTGCATGTTGATATGCCCATACATGTTTCAGATTTTTTCCTTAGATGGTTGTTTTGTTTGAAATCATACCAGAGTGGCAAAATTTAAAACTTGTTTTAGCACAATGATTGCATGTTGGTTGTGTAGGCTGACTTTTGCAACTTTACAAACATCCATTTTAGGTGTTCACGATGAGTATAGTTATACAGCCACAGAGTTTAAACTCTGAGTAGAGTTCGGTGTGATGCTGGACTGTTTTGAATTTAAAGTGAGCTTGTACGCAGCTGCTCAGGGCACCTGGCTCATGTAAAGTTAAATTGAAACAGGCTTATCGTATGGTGGCTCTGACTTCAAAACCACAACCTGGTAATAAGCCTAAATGCTAACTCGCTAACAGCTAATTACCAACCAATCAACTGTCAGGGTTAAGCTCAGGGTTAAGATCTGAGGTTTGAAAAGAAACCTACTGAATTAACAGACTGCGATTTCATCTGACCTGAGGAGCATGGAGGGTTTTTTTTTTTTTATGGAGTAGGTGAAAAGAGCTATATAAGAGGAATAGATTATAGATTTGGAAAGAGGAAAATACATAAGGACTATAGATTTTTACTTTTTACAAAAGAAAACGTGCTGCCTGTGCAAAACTCATCATCATGATGTTGTTGCCTGGAAAGTACTAAATGTTTGCTCAGGTGGTTTTTTAAGTGTTTTTTTTTTTTTTATCCAGGTAACTGATTACATTTAATCTGGAATATGTCATCAGATTCCTAAAATGAAGTACTTGTAGTTGGATTATAAATTAAATTTTAAAGTGCCCATAATCAGATTACAGTTACTTTCTATGGATTACATGATTACGTCATATCACATATATTCAGTTACACTTTATTTTAAGGTGTCCCTGTTACAGTGTAATTATATATTTAAGTACTGAGTAATATTAACTAGCTACAGTTGTGCTCAAAATTTACATTTACCTTACAGAATATGCTAAATGTTAATAATTTTAACAAAAAAGAGGGATCATGACAACTGTATGTTATTTTTATTTAGTCTGTCCTGAATAAACTATTTAGGATAACAGATTTTTATATACACACTCCACAAGACAAAATAATAACTGCATTTATATAAATAAAAGGGTTCAAATATGCATAGGACTCATGAACAACTATCACAAAACATAAAACAGTTGTGGATCATCCAGAAACAAGGTATGCTTTGAAAGGTCATATATATAAATTCATTATTCTGTCTTGTGGAGTATATAAACATCTGTTATGTTAAATAGTTGATTCAGTAATAAATAAGAAATAACACAGTTTTCATGATCCCTCTTAACATTTAGCATATTCTGCAAGAAATATGTATTTTATGAGCACAACTGTAAATGTACTTACTATATGGTTAGGGTTAGGATTAGAGTTTAGTTTACTTGCATGTAATTATGCATAGTTTATTGTTATTATAAGTCAAGTCAAGTCACCTTTATTATATATCCTTTAACAATACAGAATTGTGACAAGGCGCCAATATTAAATAGGAAATAGTACATCAACAAGGGCAACAGTAAACACTCAGTTTCAAGTAAAGGTAGTTAATCAAATACAATAAAATAAAATACAATAGTGTGTGAAGAGAAAGTGTCCCCAGCTAAGCAAGCCAGGCTGACAGCGCAAGGAACCAAAACCCATCGGTGACAAATGGAGAAAAACCTTGGAACCAGGCCAGTTCTCTCTGGCCCTGGACTCACCTGGTTCCCGTGGTCTTGGCCCAGTCTAGGTGGAGGATTGGGATCCGTCTCTCTCATCTAGTGGATGTGGTCTCCGCTGACATTCAGTGCTGTAGGTCGTCTCTAGGTGCTGATCCACCGTCCTAGGCTGGGCTACGGACTGGATCCGGGGACTGCAGTGACCATCTGATCTGGATACTGGACTGGAAAAACAACCTATATAATAGTATGTACATGTAAAATGTGTAACAAAGACACCTTAAAATGAAGTGTTACTCATTATTTATAATGTATTTATTCACCCCAAATTCATTTTTCTCTCTCACATGTTCCTTTCTAAAAAATCCTACCTTATATTAGCCTACATTTGGAACGTTTTCCAGTTTTATGGCTGCACACCCAGTTACCACTCAGGTGACTACAATTACACAGAAAATGGAAAGGCCATACAATTTCTTTTAGTTTAACATTTTATGATTTAATTATTAGCTTTTTCATCAGCTCCCAGTGTGGGAAACCTTGATGTATTGCAATGTTTAATGCACTTCTTGTTGATGATAAAGAATGGAAAGTATTTTCTTACAAGTTAGATCAAAGTAATCAAAAAGTAATATAAACTCATGATATGTAATTTATAACGCCTATGTAATTTGTAATCAGTAATTGACTACAATCTATGCTAGGGATTTGGGTTGCTAGGTTGTTTTACTGTTTCTACAAAGCCAAATCTAAAGAGGCAACACAAAACTTCTATGATATTCTGATCTTAGTGACTCGATGAGATTCCTTCGACTTTTATTGTCCACCAGACCCTGCTGATCCTGTTGCATAAAAAAAAAAAAAATAGCTCACATCTCCTTAAAAATTAATAATACATAATAAGAGGGTGGTTTAGGGGTAAAATGTATTAATGTAATGTAAAATGTATTAAAATGTATTAATTAAAAAAATTGTGCTTCAGTGTTCTAAAGAAAATACAGAGAACATTTTACTAATAAAACCAAGAGACATGTTTTCCTCATTTTTTAAAGAAAACGTAAGCAGCTTTGAGGCTCAAATTGAGGAACTGATTAAGTTAATAAAATTATGGAAAGAAAGCTACCTATTTATTTTAAGGGAATTAGCTCAATTATGCTGTTTTTTTTTTTTTTATTTTGACAGTGATTATTAGCATGCTTTGGATATAGCTGGATATGGAGAATAAATATTGAAATTATGTGCTATTGTATGTGTTTTTGAGTGATGGGAAACACCTGTTAATATTTAATGTCCAGTTATGTTTGAGACATTTGAAAGAGTTTCTGTTATGTTGAAGTTTCTATTGTTACCATTGTGCAAAAACATAGAGCTTATGGTTAGGTTGTGGATAACTGCATGGTCTAACACTATAAAGCATGATGCTTTGTTCAATGAGCAGTAGCTTTGCTAACACCAGTGCAGTTACAAGTTTTCCCTATTTGAGCTGACTAGCTGTAAATCAAAGTCAAATACAAACAGGCCTTACTCTAAATAACAGTTTATCTATAAATGTAAATGGTTTTTATATTTACAAATGCATGCAAAGAATTAAATGTGTCTTGATCTGATGCATAAGGCGTACAAATGAAAGCATTGCAGTACCCTATACATCGAAAAGTTATGCTACAGAGGTTCCCTAAACATTAAAATGTGACGCCATGGGTCAATATGTAACGAGTTGCGAGTGAGAACTTGTTGGGAAGGTCTGTATGCCAAACTTTTTAGTTTTTACTACAACTGTTGTCGTGTAAACATAGCCTAACAAAGAAAATATAATTGAAAATGAATGTGTGTGAATGAGAACCCAGTGATCTTCCCTCTTTCCCTCTTTCCCTCTTCTTAATGCAATAGAGGCCTTGTACAGAAATATGGCTTTGATAAAAGTGAGAACAGTCTCGTTTTCAAATGGATTGCATACTGAATGCAACAGTAGCCATCAGCATGGTTAGCACACTCCAGACATGATGTACTAGCTTTGCTCACCAAGGCCATTGCCTCTCTCCTCCATCTACCCATCTATCCTTCCCACAATCCATCTTTATCTGTCCTTCCATCCATCTGTCTCTTCAAACGAGAGCACGGTCTCACGGTTCCTGCTGGTGGATCCTTGAGTTTGATTTATAATTGCTCAGCTGCTGAGATGTTCTCAGAAAGATGTATTCCATCTTGTCGCTGTCTTCCTTCATCTTTCTTCCCATCTGATAAAATGGATCTGACTGATATTAGCAGGTCACTGGAGACCATACACAAATCTACTTTCTTATTGGTTTAACTGTTAAAAAACCAAATCAAAATGTATTTTCATAACAAAAAAAGTACATTTTTGACTTGCAAAAATAGTGTTGTTTTATAATTAAAAACCTTGTAAACTTATACTGGTTTGATGTGGTCTGACCTCACAACTTACAATTACAGACAAACACAACCTGACTAATATAACAACATGCAAACTATTGAACATTTCACATTTTTATTGAACTGAGTATTGATTGACAGTGCAGTGTGGAGTAAGTACAGTCATGGCCAAAAATATCGGCACCCTTGCAATTCTGTCAGAAAATGCAACACTTCTCTCAGAAAATTATTCCACCTGCAAATGTTTTGCCATTCACATGCTTAATGTTTTTGTTTGCACTGCAACGACACACACACAAAAACAGAGAAGAAAAGTCAAACTTGATAAAATTTCACACAGACAAAATTAATGGACTGGACAAAATTATTGGCACCTTGTCAAAATTGTAAGAAATAATTGCCTTTCAAGTACGTGATGCTCCTGTAATTTGTATTTAGACACACCTAGTAATCACACTTGTAACCAGTTAAAATGGAGAAAAGTTGACTCAACTTTTGTGTGTTGTGTTGTCAAACTGAGCATGGAGAAAAGAAAGAAGTGTAAAGAGTTGTCTGTGGATTTAAAAGAAAAAAAAAAAACGTGGGAAAACATGGACAATCCCAAGGCTAAAAGTCCATCTCCAGAGATCTTAATGTTCCTGTGTCCACTGTGGGCATTATCATCAAGAGGTTTACAGCCTATGGCACTGTAACTAACCTCCCTGGACGTGGATGGAAGAGCAAAATTAATGAAAAAATACAACAAAGGATTGTTCCAATGGTGGATAAAGAAATTCAAGCTGATCTGCAGACACGGTACAACAGTGTCAGCTCGCACTATCCGTCGCCATCTGAATGAAAAGGGACGCTATGGTAGGAGACCCAGGAGGACACCACTGCTGACACAAAGGCATAAAAAAGCAAGACTGGAGTTTGCCAAAACTTATGTAACTTATGTGAGCTTTTTGGTAATAGACATCATGGCACTGTTTACAGAAAAAGAAATGAGGCCTTCAAAGAAAAGAACACAGTCCCTACAGTCAAACATGGTGGAGGTTCAATGATGTTTTGGGGTTGCTTTGCTGCTTCTGGCACTGGAATCCTTGACTGTGTGAACGGTATCATGATTGAGCTCTAATTAAACACACCAGATCAAGGTCTTCAGGATTACATGAAAACTAACTTGTATTGTAGCTCTAGTCATGAACTGTTGTATTGACATTCTCCTTTAAATTGTCTTGATACACTTTTGGATTCATTATTCCTTCAATCACTGCAAAGTCCATACCCGAAAGCAACAAGTTGTGAACCTCTCCTTCATAGTAGAGATCAGGTTTTGGTGTCTGTGTGGTTTTTGTTCCTCTAAACAAGTTTTGTCTCAACTGTCCACATAGTTTCCCCGAAGTTTTGTGGAACAACCAGGCATGGACAAACATGAGACACTCAATATTTCTGGCAGCAGTGCTTTCCCATGTTTAGAGTTTTCCAGATTTGTACACAGGGTATCTTACTATAGTTTAAAAGAGCATCTAGGTTTTTAGCAGTGCTATGGTTGCCTTTTCCAACTTTTATACTCTTTGTCTTTCATCATTACAATCGATTATAGTGGATATTTCACTTGCTTTAAATGTAGAATGGCAGCAAATGTATTGACTGCAGAGAGCAAGCAACTCAGTGGAAGTAGATGTGAACTAGACAGAGCTAGATCTCCCATTATTATCAAGCTGTCTAGACTTTAATCACTTATAGTGAGAGAGATCTAATTTTCACCATTTGCTTGCAGTGCAGACAGCATGTTAAACACTTTTAATTCACAAAGCTTTTGCAATTCATTTACTAATAAATCTTTTTAAATTCAGCAGTCACTGTTTTGTATGGAAGCTGTTCCCACCACTGAATAAGAAATAAAGGCAATTGTGATGTTTTTTCTCACAATTGTGGGTTTACATCTCTTTTCTCAGGATTGTGAGATATAAACTGACAGCTGCGAGTTACAAAGTCAGAATTTAAAAATTTGAACTCACAATCTGTTTTTTTTTTCCTGCAATTATGAGTTTATATCTTCCAATTCTGACCTTTTTTCTAGCAATTATGACTTTTTTTCTCACAATTCTGACCTTTTTTCTAGCAATTCTGACTTTTTTTCTCACAATTCTGACTTTTTTTCTTGCAATTTCGCCTCTTTCCTCACAGTTTTATATCTCACAATTCTGCCTTTTTCCTCACAATTGCAAGTTTATATCTCACAATTCTGAAATTCTATCTTTTCTCCTCACACACTAAAAAACAAAACAAAACAAAAAAATAATTTGTTGAGTCAACTTAAAATAATTTATCACTCTGCTGCCTTAAAATTTTAAGTTTAGTCAACTCAAATAAGTCTAGTCAACTTGAAATGTTAAGTTGTACTAAGTGACAACTAAAATTTTGAGTTGATTAAACAAACAAACAAACAAACAAAAAAGGTTTGTTAAACTTAAATGCTGGGCTTGTTACCCAGCTGCCTTAAAATTTTAAGTTGAATTAACTCAAATAAGTTGTCACTTAGTACAGCTTAACATTTAAAGTTGTTTTCTTTTTTGAGTTGGCTGAACTCAAAATTTTAAGAAAGCCAGGTTAATTATTTTAAGTTGACTTTTTACAGTGCAATTGCAATTTTATATCTCACAATTCTGACCTTTTTTCTCACAGTTCTGACTTCTTTACTTACAAGTATATATCTCACTTTTTTTCCTCATAATTTTGCCTTTTTCTTCACAATTCCAAGTTTATATCTTACAAATCTGCCTTTTTTCGTACAATTGCAAGTTTATTTCTCACAATTCTGTTTTTGTGATATAAACTCCCAATTGCAAGTTCTAAAATCTAAATTCTAATTAAGTAAATGTTATAAAGCCAGAATTGCAAGATATAAACTCACAATTCTGAGAAAAAAGTCACAAATGAGAGATATAAACTCTGCATTTCTGACTTTATAACTTGCATTTGCTAGTTTATATTGTGTAAGTCGGAATTGTGAGATAAAACGTCGCAATTACCCTTTCTTTATCAAATGAAGATTAAGTTTTATTAATATTACCAACTGATTTTAATTCACATTCCCTTTGTGTTTTATAAAGTTGCTTTCAGTGCTGTAATATGCCTTTCAAAGCCAGTATCTGATACTATAGCTGTATTGGTATTTTTATTGTACAGATTTTTATTAAAATTCAAGGTACATCACTTTAGCTACCTGCTTAGGTAGAGGTCATAAACACAATGCACCTCATGCATAAAACAAGCAGAACAAATATCTGTGTAAACTGTTTTTATGTAATTTGTTGCACTGAGCTGAATGAAGCAGTTTACCCAAGAATGGTATTAGGAGCGATTTGCACGCAGATTCGTTCTGCTCATGTTTCATGACTGAGGGCTAATATACTTTGTTGTTGTTGAGAGGCTTTGGTAAGACAGTGCCAAGATCATAATGCAAATGCAGATGTGTGTGAGTTTTATTACCATCACTACAGTCTCTGACACCCAAACCCAGCCAACAAAAACTCACTCTAAATATTTGGAAAGCAAAATGCAGTTGTTATTAATGTGTGTGGAGAATACTAAAGCATCACTCTGTATACAGTAAATCAGCACCTGACTAAACATGGCCTCGGCCAGCTAAGTGTGGGATTATGGGTAATAATGTCAGTTTGTGCGGGTAACGCCGTATTTGGTTTTGTGTGTGAGTGAAATGCAAAAACGTGTAAAAACTTTTACATTTCAATACATCTGTCAAGCTCAGAACACATGGTCCTAATTATTAGCACATTTCTGCATTGTTACTGTGAATGTGAGTGTGCTCACTGTGTGTGTGAAATAGTTTGTTTATAACTTTCAGTAGATGATTTTAGACGGCTGTCTGAGTGTGAAATGCTATACGACACGTGTGTGTGTGTGTGCGTCTGCTCAGGATTTTTGTCCCTTTGGCCGCATGTGTTCATTTCATAATGGGACCATTGAGCCCCTCCGTCTCACCTCACACTTTCCTCTGACACCTGCAACACCCTGCAAATTGGCAGGCGGGACGGATTTAATAAACTCCAGCAGGAGGACAGTGTAAATCACTCCCTCACGGCACTAATACCACCACATTACGCCCCCAGAGCGCAGAGGGCAGCCCGCTTCCCCTCACGTCCATGACTCATATAATCACTTCACCAGAGACCCAAACGCTTGCTACCAGTGCTTCAGCACTGGGAAACTTTGAAAGCAAACACAGAATCTGGTCATTTAAGCCACAAATGTCTGAAAATGATTGCATTAGATAACAAAATGTGACCCTGGACCACAAAACCAGTCTTGTATATTTGCAGCAATAGCCAAAATACATTGTGTGGGTCAAAATTATTGATTTTTCTTGTATGCCAAAAATCATTAGGATATTAAGTCAAGATCATATGCAATTTTGTAAATTTTCTATCTTAATTTATCAAAACTTAATTTTTGATTAGTAATATGCATTGCTAAGAACTTTATTTGGACAATTTTAAAGGCAATTTTCTCAATATTTAGATTTATTTTGCACCCTCAGATTCCAGATTTTCAAATAGTTGTATCTCGGCCAAATATTGTCCTGTCCTAACAAACCATACATCAGTGGAAAGCTTCTTTATACAAATTTAATGATGTACAATTTGAAAGAAAAGATCCTTATGACTGTCTTCATGGTCCAGGGTCACAAATAGCATTTTTTTTTTTTTTTAAGCTTTGTAGTTTTTTTAGGTACTGAATGATAAAACAAATTCATACACTGCTTAAAATAGAGTGACACGGACCTGCAAAGTGAATACACAAATTTCAAAAACAAGGTTATTTTCATTAAAGGGTTAGGTCACCCAAAAATGAAAATTCTGTCATACTCACCCTCATGTCGTTCCAAACCCGTAAGACCTTCGTTCATCTTTGGAACACAAATTAAGATATTCTAGATTAAATCTGAGAGCTTTCTGACCCTTTATAAACACCAAGGGTCCTACCACTTTCAAAGTCCAAAAAGGTACCAAGAACATCAACAAAATAGTCCATGTGACATCAGTGTTTAAATCGTAATTTTATGAAGCTACTTTTGTGTGTGTGCAAAACCTCAAATAACAATTTTATTTAACAATTCTACTCATTTGCATCACCCTAGCACCATTTTTGAAGAGTTCCACGATGCATGCAGGCGCTTTGATCTGCAAAAAATAAAGTATCAAATAAAGTAAATAAATACATAAATATATAAAAAACAACAACACAACAAAATTACTAAAATTTAAACTCATATTAAATGGAATCAGAAAATCTATAAAAATAAACTAATTATAAATATTAAGCATTATATCAGTATATCAGTGATAAAACAAGGAGGGCTCTTTGCATTTAGTGTAAATAGACACTCTGTAAAATAATAATAATAATAATAATAATAATAATAATAACAATAACATTGATTCTGAATAAATGTGTTTGAGAATGACTAACAATGTAATTTATCTAAATATTTATTTACATTTAGTCATTTAGTGGACACATTTATCCAAAGTGACTTACAAATGAGGACAATTTAAATGCACATTTTTTTTTATATATAATTTTATTACATGGCTTTCAAGAATTCTTGATTCTGATTGGTCAATAGCAGCATTTAGTTCTCAAACTTTTTTAGCTGAACTGTATATTTTTCTGTTTTCCCTGAAAACTATGCATTGATTTTGCAATAATCACTGGATGGCTGTACATACATATTGTATTCTGTGTGTTTACAGAAGTATATTATGTCATAATGACTCAACATTCATAAATCTGTCTTTGACACTTACTGAGACATGATATATAATATATGTGACCCTGGACCACAAAACCAGTCATAAGTAGCACGGGTATATTTGTAGCAATAGCCAATAATACATTGTATGGGTCGAAATTATTGATGTTATTTTTCTTTTATGCCAAAAATCATTAGGATATTAAGTAACAATCATGTTCCATAAAGATATTTTGTAAATTTTCTACAGTAAATACACCACAACTTGCATTGCATTGCTAAGAAATTCATTTGGACAACTTTAAAAGTGATTTTCTTAATTTTTTTGCACCCTCAGATTCCAGATTTTCAAATAGTTGTATCTCGGCCAAACATTGTCCTAACAAACCATACATCAAGAGAGAGCTTATTTACAATTTACATCTCTGTATAAATTTCAATTTAAAAAAATTGACCCTTATGACTGGTTTTGTATTCCAAAGTCACATATAATAATATAATAATATATTAATAATGTTATATTATTATATGTCTGCACTGTTTATACACATTTTTGTATTTTTCTGCACTGGAATCTCCCGTCACCAAGACGAATTCTTTGTTTGTGAACAAACAATAAAGCTCTTTTTGATTCAGATTCAAGGGTTGTCAGTGTTTGACAATTTGAAATTTTTGTTTGTGTCAATGATATTTACACATTTTGGAGTGTGGCTTGAGTGTGGCCAAATATTTTTAGTGGTCACTGTACATGCCACAGATTCTTTTCGGAGAGTTTACAGGGATAGTTCACCCTGCCATCATTTACTTAACCTCATGCCGTTCCAAACCTGAATGACTTACTTTCTCCTGTGGAACATAAAAGAAGATATGGTTTTCAGGGACAACTACACAGGTCAGTGAAAATAACATGTCTTCAGCAAATATATGTAAATCATAGTTCTGGTGTGTTCATCTGATGTTAAATCTGTCAAACATGCAGCTAAATATATTTGTAGCTAAGGTCAGCCTACTTAAACATAGTAACTTATTCAATGATATACATTTGTGCTGAACCAGCAGCTGCTGGGCTTTAGATCCACCGGACAGAATCCTCACAAAGACCTCACTGTGATTCTACAGACACGACCTGCGCTGCACTTCATATAAGCTAATACCCTCAAAGGTCTGTGGTCAGAAAGATTTTGTTTAAATGTTTTTGAAAGGTCTCTTATGCTCACCAAGGCTACTTTTTTTTAAATACCAGCTTTCTATTTGAAGGGTCAGTATCACTGGGCCTTTTGGTGTCCTGTACATAAATAATTAATTTGCCATGATAACATAAAATGACAATGAAAAGGGGTGTTTTATTAGGCTAAGTTTTTATATTCATAACAAAAGCATTACTTGGTTCATTAAGAGGATGCGTGTTATTTTGCTATGTCCCATGCACTGCTCATTAAATTTGAATGAGAGTAGAAGTATAGTCAGTCATACAATTTTAACATTTTGTTCTCCTATTAAAGGAGAAGTCCACTTCCAGAACAACAATTTACAAATAATTTACGCACCCCCTTATCATCCAAGATTCATGTCTTTCTGTCTTCAGTCGTAAAGAAATTATGGTTTTTGAGGAAAGCATTTCAGGATTTCTGTCCATATAATGGACTTCATTGGTGCCCCAAATTTGAACTTCCGAAATGTAGTTTAAATGCAGCTTCAAAGGCTCTAAATGATCCCAGCTGAGGAAGAAGAGTCTTATCTAGCGAAATGATCGGTCATTGTTTTCAAAAAATAAAAATTTGTATACTTTTTAAGCACAAAAGCTCGTGTAGCACAGGCTCTGGGATGCACGTCCACGGGTCATTCTTGAACGATTTGTTCATTTTGGGGAGTGATTCGTTCAGTCGCACATGTGCAACATCCTATTAGATTCTGTACTGGAATTAGTTCACCTGTTTCAAGTCTTCGGGTTTTTCGAGTCATTTGTTCATCTTATGGGGCTGTCACGTGGTGCCGATTTTGCTAAAATGAACGAAATGACTCGAAAAAAGATTCATTCATTTTGCTGAACAAGACTCAAAGGTCCGAGTCGGTAAAGTGATCCGAACTTCCCATCACTACTACGAATCACGTCTAAGTTCATCGTCTGTGTACTCCAGCTAAAAAAGGTAGAGTATGTCGAAAAAAATCCATGTTATTTTCTCCTACAACTTCAGAATCATCCAACATCGTTGTACCTTTTTGTCTGTAAAAAAGTGTTTGACTTACTTGCACTTTCTTAGTCTTTGCGCGTTCACTTTGTAAACACTGGGTCTGTGGTTCCGCCTACGTTCCGCGTGACCTTTCGACGTGATTCAATAGTACGTGAACGCACATCCCAGAGCCTGTGCTACACGAGCTTGTGTGCTTAAAAAGTATACACATTTTTATTTTCTGAAAAAATGAGTGATCGTTTCGCTAGATAAGACCCTTCTTCCTCGGCTGGGATCGTTTAGAGCCCTTTGAAGCTGCATTTTGAAAGTTCAAAATCGGGGCACCAATGAAGTCCATTATATGGACAGAAATCCTGAAATGTTTTCCTCAAAAACCATAATTTCTTCACGACTGAAGACAGAAAAACATGAACATCTTGGATGACAAGGGGGTGAGTACATTATTTGTGAATTGTTGTTCTGGAAGTGGACTTCTCCTTTAAGGTTACACTTTATTTTGATAGTCCACTTTAGACTTTCTACTGACAGTAAGTAACTTTGCAAATGCATGTCAACTAGTCATTAGAGTATTAGTAGACTGTCTGCTTATCTTCTAACACTCTTCTAAACTTTGCAAGTATATGTCAACTTATTCTACTAACCCCAAACCTAACCCAACAAAACAAAAATTTACAGATAATTTACTCTCTCCCTTGTCATTCAAGATGTTCATGTCTTTCTTTCTTTAGTCAACAAAAAATTATGTTTAAATGCAGCTTCAAAGGGGGGTTATAAACAATCCCAGCTTTAAAGATTAGTAGATTTTAATATACCAAATTCTCTTCAACAACCAGACTAACTATTTAGCGAGTCACAGTTTGTTGTAAGCTAATATGCTAACTGAAGCTCAAAATGTCCACCCTGTCATTGTTCCGAAATGTCCACCCTGTCGGCCACTTAGACTTGATAGGGTGGACATACACATAATAGGGTGGTTATATTATTTTTTTCGCAGTTAAATAAATGTTTCATTGTCATATTTTGTCATGGTTTGTGTGTTTTGCTTTATGTGTCCACCCTGTCGTGTGCTGGTCCACCCTGTCATTTTGATTTTTTAAAATAATATGTTAAATAATAATTCAATTATATCTGTATAATCTAGTGTGTTCAGTAGCTAGGTGTGGGGCAATAACATGCAAACAAAAAACTGCATCCAAATATCAGTTTTCTCCAAATAAAAAAAAAAAAAAATACATGTGCGAAGTTTCTTTAAAAACACATGGTTTACATAAAATCTTTGATGTATTTATAATTTGAAAGCAATCAAATAACCCTGTTTCAGGCTTAATATTACAATGAATACGTATTTTACAGTAATATATAGTAGTCAACAATTGAAGTGGATCAAAACATTTAATCAAAGTTATCCTAAAACCAAAACAATACCTGTTCTTGTCTTGGGACAACTTTAATTAATTTTTTTGATCCACTTCAAATGGTGACTACTATATACTGTATGTACATGACAGGGTGGGCATACCTTATGGTTTATCCTTCGAATAATGGCCAATAATTATTAAAAAAAAAGGGAGCTCAGCTAATATGTTTCTATAGTACTTCAGTGTCTACTATTTATGACATGACATAAAGTGAATGGGGAATTAAAACTACAATTTTTGAGTATTGTGAGGGTTGAATGGCACTTTATGGTGATATTTAATAAAAAATAATAAAAAAAATAAATAAATAAATAAAATAATAAAATAAATGATGACATATAATAATATTTATTTATTCGCTAATAAAGCAAAGAGAAATTGAAAACAGGATGGATATGTAAAATAAAAGCAGCATTATAATTAAAGAAAAAAAATACAATTCCATGCTTTTGCTGATGTGTTATAAATATCTGTAATAACTCAGTAGTGAAAGTTGCCTTCAGCTCTTTCTCTTTTTGTACCTGTGAGAACAAAGTCCTTCTCAGGTTTCAGTTTATTTATTTATATACTCCTTCTTTGAGTGGTCCAGTGTCAGCGGGGTCATGAGTGTGTGGTGTTCCTGATTTCTGAAATACTGTAGACTCTGTGTGTGTTTCTTTGAAGCATGTGCTAGTGATTTCAGTGTGTATTCAACACTCGGAGAGGATCAAATGTTTTGGTTGTCTGGTTCCCGGGACCACTCGTGTCAAACAGAGCCCCCGTGAGATGATTGGTTGTGATATAAATCTATGTTGATGAAAAGGAGGAATGCCGGACTCTGGTTGGCTGATCGGCATCCTGTGGTCTCACCGAAACGCCTGCTTCGTTTTCATCAGATTTGGACGAGGTTATCCAGCGAACAGTCCCGCAGCGGCGGATACTCGGCCCCTTCTCATTTCATAATTGGATCTGGACCATCTGTAAAATCTTATTTCGAAACTTTTCTTGGGTGTGAAGTTTATGCAGGACATTTGCCTGCCGAGAGAGGTGTGGGGCTGTCCAGTTTCCGATCGTCCATAGCAGGTGCAGAATTCAGTGTTGTCTGTGTAGTTCTGCAGTGTTTGCGCAGAGCCTGTCTTTTCCAGGGAAATTTCACTGCGTGCCTCTCTGTTTGTACGGATGCATGGTGACGGTTCTCCCAGAGGCCAGTGATAGAAGCTGTGAGGAATGACATGCCATGGCCAAGGTCTTCAATTTGTGGGAATGATGATTTCTAGATTGACATCAAGTTTCCCATGATTTTCTTCTTCTTTTTTAATGTTAGTTTAGTATGATTCAGATCTTGTCCAGCTGAGGATACGTGTTTGGTGTATAGAAACACCAAAATCTTGGTTCCAAAGCTAGCGAGCTGCTTCACATAGACAGCTGCCTTCTTAAGGTATATAATAATTATTACATACTCTAAGAAACTTCAAATAGTGCTTTTAGTGTGGACAACAAAAGAGAATTTACAGAATAATATTGGGGTTATATGATGCCTATCGAAGATAATCATAACCATTGTCCATTGCATATACAGACTGATTATTTTTCTTCTCACTAACATGTGTATATTAAAACCAAATAGAACTTGGTAGTTTAGCTTATCGCCTTGAAAAATTCATAGATATTACTGTCAGTACATACTGCTGTTAAAACTTTCAGTAACACTTTACAATACGTGTGCACAAATATGCATTAATTCATGCACAGATAATCATGAGTTCATGTATAATTCATGAAGAACTAAACCATTTATTACTAATTACTGTATCAGCAACAAACGAACATTCTATATGATTCATAGGTTAAGTAATCAATAAATTACTTAATCATGGTAATGGTTAAGTGTGGTTCGGATTGACCATGGGTGGGAGTGATGTGTGGCCGGGGACCTTGTAGCTTCAGCTGGTGACAGTTTTTGCCCTGGATTTCTTTCCACTGGCTGGCTCAGAACTACATGTCTTGCTTTTTTAATGCATCACACATTAGTTGACATACATGCACATCTATCATGAAGTTAACAATAAATGCAGGAGGGGAAAAAAAAAACAGTTATACATACACATAGGGTAAGTGTGACGTGGGAATGGTGGCCTGCATCACACATTTTAATGCATCACACATTAGTTGACATATGCATATCATGAATTTAACAATAACTGTAGGAAAGGGAGGAAAAAGATAAACAAAAAAAAAAAAAAACACAAATAGGGTAAGCAAGACGTGTGTGTGGCGGCCCGGGTGTGGGACTTTGGACCCTGTGCCCCGCAGCACCTCTCCTTAATGGCCATCGTAGGGTGACATGGGCATGGGTTTAACTAGGCAGTGCTCACGGAGGGCCCAGAGGCAGCTCTATAATATCGTACCGTTTATTAGCTTTATTATTATTTATCATTATTACTATTGTTGTTGGGGTTGTTTTTTATTAATACTACTAATAAAAAATTTAAAATACTATTATTATAATTATTATTATTATTATTATTATTATTGTCGTCATCCTCTTCTTGATCCTCAAACCTCCCCTCGTTTATTTTAAATGTTACTATTGCTACTAATTATTATTATTATTTTTACTGCCATTTGTCATCTTCCTCACCCTCCAACTATCCACTCATTTACATTGAATTGAGTTTATTATCATTATGGCTTCTACTATTTCTGTTATGATTACTATCCATACCCTCCATTCTCCAATTTTTGTCACTATTAATACTATTGTTATCACCATTATTACTATTATTATTGTCATCATCGTTATTATTGTTTTCTATTACTGTTATGTATGTTGTACCTTTCTACATGTTCCTTTGTTTATATACTTCCAACCTCGACACCCAGTTACACCACTTACACACACATACACACACACACCCACACAAATCATGTTGGCTGTCATGTATGCTCTGTTGACCTTTTGTATTTGATTTATCACCTGTAAATAGTATATTTATTGGCAATAAAACACAACAACAAAAATTACTTAATCATTATTTTATGACTTTACTTGTTGAGGCACAGGACTATTAAGTAATTCTAAATCCATAGCAATAATGACATATTACTTAACAATTAACAATAAATAGTTCTGTGCCTCAACAAGTAAAGTCATAAAATAATGATATCTTTCCAAATCATTTGCTAATGATTAATTAAAGCAGATAACTGGAAGTTGAAATGCATGGCTTCAACCCACTGTGGTAATTAACACATGAATTTACACTATTAGTTAATATAATATGTTATTAGGGAACTAATACGTTATGACACATTTAACTAATAACAGTTTTTTTTATTACGTAATCTATGAATCATATAGAATGTGCATTAGTTGCTGATGCAGTAATCATTAATAAATAGTTTAGTTCTTCAAGAATTGTACTTTAACTTGCATTAGTTAAGCATGAATTAATGCATATTTGTGCACCCGTATTGTAAAGTGTTACCAAACTTTCTCTGTTAAGAGGATCCAATGAGACAAAATTTGCAGATTGGTCATGTGACATTCAATATATACCCCAACGAATATAAAAATACATGGCTAACACAAACTTTGCAGTATTTAATACATTTTATCCATTGAATTTCCGGTGTATGCTACCATGTAAAATGTGTTACCCTGTCTGTTTTTTGTTTGTTTGTTTGTTTGTTTGTTTGTTTTACTTAAAATTATCCTTCATAAGGTAAAGACCAATCTGTGAAAATGTAACCTTGATGTCTTTAACATTACCTAAAGCCATGCCAAAAATGTAAATCATAATAAAATGAATTGTTAAAATCAAACTTTGTTAAAATCATAATTCGATTTTGAGACTTTAGTCTTGATTTCACAGACAGGGTCACATTTCGGATCATTAAGATTAATACTTATTTCACCAAGGCTTTATTTGATAAAATAAAAAATAATAAAATAAAATATTATTTATTATCTTTAAATTATTATGGATTATTTATACTATTATATAAAATAAATGAAATGTTTTCTATTGTAATATATTTTAAATAGCAATTTATTCTTGTTTTGCAAAGTTGAATTTTCAGTTACACTTTATTTTAAGGTGTCCTTGTTACAGTGTGTCACACCCCTGTGGACTGTTTATGTTGGTTTCTCCCTCTTGTGCCCATATTTGGTTGTTCCTGTTTCCTGTCCTCGTTTAATCATCATTAGTTAACCTTGTATCACCTGTGCCTTAATTATGTTCCTCGTAATCACTCGTCTTTATAAGTTGCATTCAGTTCAATGTTTGTGTTCTGGTCTCGTCAATGTATGTGTGTTTCTACCCTCCTGCTGTGGATTTTCCTGTTTTGGAATTACCTGTGGATTATAATACAGACTTTATCTTTGACCTTCATCTTTGTTTGCCCCTTCCTCACACGATACGTGACACAGTGTAACTATACATTTAAGTACGGAGTAATATTAGTTAACTACATGTACTTACTATAGGGTTAGGATTAGGGTTTGGCTTTGGGTTACTTGCATGTAATTATGCATAATTAATTGTTATTACAATATTAAGTACATGTAACATGTGTAACAGACACCTTAAAATAAAGTGTCACCGAATTTTCATCAACCATTGCTGAAGTCTTTATTTTTTCTTCAAGTCATGGTTCATTTTTTCATGAATCTTTGATGAACAGAAAGTTTATTTGAACTATAAATCCTTTGCAACATTGTAAAAGTATTTACAGGAATTAATTTGATATCTAATGCCTCCTTGTTGAATAAGCTTACTGGAACAAATGAGATAACAAAAGAAAATGTTTATTATAAGTAGTTTAAATTTCATTCAGGATCAAGTATGAATCAGCAGATTTCAGCATAACTACAGTTTACCTAATACTTGTGTGTGCAGTGCATTTTAATGCTTATTTTAGACCCTGGACCACAAAATCAGTCATAAGGGCCAATTTTTTGAATTTGAGATTTATACATCATCATGAAAGCTGAATAAATAAGCTTTTAATTGATATATGGTTTGTCAGGATCTGGAATCTGAGGGTGCAAAAAAAAAAATCAAAATATTGAGAAAATCTTTAATCTTTAAAGTTGTCCAAAAAGTTCTTAGCAATGCATATTACTAACCAAAAATTAAGTTTTGATATATTTACGGTAGGGAAATTACAAAATGTCTTTGTGGAACATGATCTTTACTTAATATCTTAATGATTTTTGGCATAAAAGAAAAATCTGTCATTTTGACCCATAAAATGTATTGTTGGCTATTGCTACAAATATTCCCGTGCTACGTAAAACTGGTTTTGTGGCCCAGGGTCACATTTGAGGATCATGTTGTTAGCTTAGCAATGTGCTAATGTAAAACTCTTCAGTTAGATTGTAAAGGCAGCTGCCTAGTTAGGGGCCGCTCACCAGCTTTTGGAACAGAGCTGTAGTGGCACAGCATGTTTCCAAAGCTAGTCCAGTGTGTCTGGTCTATGTAGCTGTTTGGCTGGTCTTCCCTTGCTCCATGTCCTTTATGACCAGCTGCTGCAGAAAGGACCCATGAGCCCACTCACTTTGAAAATGATACCTGCTGACTTTTAACCGGCCAGTGAAAGCGCTCGGCCTCGCTCAGTATGATTGGTCGATGACAGGCGCGACACGTCAGCGATGAATCACCCAGCCGTGTTTTACAAGGGCGGAACCAAAACAGAAGTTTTTATATTCCAATTTATAGCCCATGGAATCTGAGAGGGATGCATCGGCAACGTTCGCATGGCAAGGCGAGCCGCTGCGGTCAGAATAAACCCTGTTTATTTTGCCTGTTTATCGAGGGTGTCTAAATCTTCCATTCATGCACCAACTTTGCAGTGACTGTGACTGAAACTCTCGTCTGATGCCTCGCTGAAGGCTGCTGTTGGCTTTGGCCATCTGGGTCGGGTTGTATTGTTTACAGAGCAAATGACAGACTGCTGCTCCGCTGCTTGGATGGTGTTTTTATGGTGATGCATGACCAGTTCGGTTGCAGGCTCTGGCCAGTGTGTCCTACAGAGCACTAAGAATTCACTGAAACAATCATTCATACAGAGAACTTGCCCTGTTGAGTTTATGATCAGTTAAAATAGCAATTAACCCTATTAATCAATGAGGAGCATCATGCAGTTATTTTTTAATCCATTAGATGGCAGTAGCAGGTCATTGTGGGGCACATGTGTTAAATGCAGATGAACGCTCTTGCTATTTTCAGAAAAGCACATCACTGTTTCTACAATATACCATATCTACTATGCTAGTTTTCTGTATGCATAGAATATCCTATTTTGCCAAAACAGCACACTGAGCAAGATGCTGTATCCCACAATACAATGTACTTGATGTGACCTTTCATTTCCAGTGTGACAAATGAATTCAAATTAATATCAGCTTTGATTTTTAGTCTCTAATTTGACTCATTATTATGTTAGATAGCATTTTGTAGACAGATTTTAAGTAAATGTATGCTAAATTGCAAAATGACCTATAAAAACTTAAAAAATGACCAATAATATCTAGTGTTTCAAAAATATAGTTGGAATATGTGCCTCCAACTACTTTTTGGCAAAACAGGTACCTCTACATATAATTCATTGCCATTTCCAGCTGAAATGAACACTAGGAGCAGTAAAACAGAACTTTTATATCTTTTCACACAAATTGTGATGTCAGGGGCAGATTGTGGATTAACAAAACTCATTGCACAATACTTTAACCTCAAGACACTTTTACCATTGTGTAAGATTTGAAAAATGATCACATTTTGATGTTTGCATCACAAAATCAAAATCACTTTTCTGACATAGTAAACTTGCTCGATAGCGCACCCGGTAAAGCATTGCAATTGCGATCCAAAGCTCGATTATGAATCTTGTGAGACTTTCGACACAACACTCAATAAAAGATCTAATTTGTATCTTATTTACTGCTTCAGCAAATGCATTTTTTATCTCACGTTTGCTATTTACACTGTAGGTTAGGTTTGGGGTCAGGTTCTGTGTAGGTGGTTTACATTTCTCCAGCATAAAACATTGCCACATTCTTATTCATGTTTAAAACATTGTTTGCACCACTCACTGTACATATCATAGTAAAAGTGTTGCTAAACATTCAAGAAGCAATGCAATATTAATTTTTGCAGAAATGTGGCCACAAGCATGTTTTACAGTGAGCCTGGGTTGCAGTTTACAGTGCATATTGTGCAGTTTTCAGTGTAAAGTAAGCTAATGAGCACAATCCTGTAGGAATATCGGTGTCTGTGCCCTTACCAAACCCAATGCTTACAAACCTCCAATGGGACACAGAATGACCCCCAAATCAGATTTACCGCTGCAGGCTAAACAAGCAAAAGCCCAATGCGTTTCATCTCCGTCACTCCTTTGAATGCGTGAAATCCTGCGCAACATGCAGGAAGGGTGGAATAAGACCTGGTTTGTTTATGATTAAGAGTTAATTTGTGAAAAGTCTGGAAGAAGGGAGTTTCTTTAGGCTAGGTCACTCTCTTTACAGTGGCTTACTTCATACGGGCCGCAGACGTCACACACTTTTAAACACACTCTCCAGACCCATCGATGTGCTGGCTAAGTAAGTCCAGAAGGTTGACGGTCTGATGTCATCTCCCGCACTAATGAATTTGTCTTGGACAGAATCTGGTCCATGTTTGACACAGACAAACAGAGCCCTTAAACCAGCGACACACAGACGTAACAAATGCAGGCACGTGGACTTCAAAAGTTGGATCAGTCAAATAATATCATCTAGATCTTTGTGTCTTTAGGTCACATATTAAGTCACAGTGGATTCAGTGTCGTCCAGATCAGCAAGATTTCATTAAAAACTGGTTGTTTTTCATTAAAAGAAAACTGATCTTGTCAAACTGCATGAGGCCTGGTATCCTGAGCTTTTATACAGTTGAATGAGAATAATGCAATATTTAAAAAAATAAACACATGCAAATGATTGATAAACAGGCCGAGGATATGGATATTGGATATAATATTTTTGAATATATATATTATAATATATTGTATTCTCACTGGGCATCGTTTTTTTGTTTTTTTTTTTCTCATCTAACCAGCAGAGGGCACATTATTATCCTTTCCCAATCACTCTGCCCAACCTTAACCTTATAAATACTTGATCAATTTAAAAATTGGAACAGTAAATACATGTAACGTGTAACAAGGAGACCTTAAAATAAAGTGTTACCAAAAAAAGTTTCCTAGGAGTTTTTCTCCTGAACAATTTGGGCAAAATTTGGTCCTTCAACTTAGTTAACTGTGTGACAGGTCTGTTGATTAGCATATATAGAGCAAAACATGTGGTCTTGGAGTGTATTGACACTGACCACAGTTTAATAACCACCAACTTTTAGATAAATAAATACATCTCTCTATAGAAGAAATAATATAGAAAAAATAATACAGATAATAATATCATAGAGAGGACCCCACCAAACACTTATGACTGTGACAAAGTCAGTAAATCTCTTCAAGTATCAAGTAATTTGACCCTTTTACAGCAAGGTCAAGGTTAGTTCAAGTTGTAAAGTAAGATGTGGTGTGACTCCCAAAAAACCTAACTGTAATAATTATTAAAACTGTAAAACTTTAAAAATGTATTTAGATAGCTTTTTGACAGTGTTTATTTTTTAGTATAGTATTGCTACATAGTATTATTATTGCACTTTATGAAAAACAAAAATAATTATTTTGTATTTTTACATTACCAATGCAATCAATATTCTAGTTATTAAAGCTATGAATCTCATTAAGTTAGTATTTTACATTTATTAAAATAATATCTCAAGGCAGTAACATAAAAATAAATAAATAAATGAATGAATGAATGAATGAATGAATGAATGAATGAATGAATGAATGAATAAAATTAAGCAGGGATGCACCGAAATGGAAATTCTGGGCTGCAATTTTTTAAATAATATAAAGTAATTTTGTAAGACTTTTTAATTTTAAAAAGTAAAAATAAAATAAAATAATTAATTTTTGTTCAATAAATATATTGTAATTAAAATGTTAATATATATATATATATATATATATATATATATATATATATATATGTATAGTTTTTTTTTTTTTTAAATACAGAAACAGTAAAAGTAAAAATAATTTTAAAAAGTAAAGATTCTAAAAGCACTGAAGGAGCTCCTTTAGTAATTTAATATAGATTCACAGTAGTAACAACAAATGATATTTGATTATGATATGATTAATATCATGTTTTTGAATATGATGGTTTCATTCTAAACATGGTGATTATTTCTAAGATGGACACACAACATAATATATGATATTTACCATCTGAATCTAACAATGTCATGTCAATAAATGGAAAAGTCAGCTTTCTAGTAATTATCATGTTAATATTGTGCTTTTTAGCCCCAACAGCAGGGGCGCTTTTTACCACAAATACCATACTTTTACATATTATTTCACTATTTAAAAACTGCTGTTTTAATTATCTTAAACAAAACTAAAAATCATTAACAAGACATTAGTCTCAAGATATATTCAAGAATTTTAGCAATTCTCATTTGCTACTTAAATCTACAACATTTTTAAAAACATCAAATATTAGATCAAGTATATGCAAAATCGGCTTTGCGCTGCTGCCCGAGATCGTGCCAAGGATCAGACAAGCTTTCACGTGCATCTTGAAATGTGGATGTTTTGGAAAGTGCTACAACATTTTTTTTTCTGCCATCTAGTGGTATAGAGGAAAATAATATCAAAGTCGCCTTTCACCCTATTATATATATTTTATATAATATAAAAACCGAAAACCTAAAATGCCGTGCATTTTGGTGCATCCCTAATTTTAAGCCATTTTATTTCTGCTATTCTTTAGTTAACTTTTAATAGTTAACCTTTAGCTGTTTTTGAATTCTTCAGATCATCTGTCTTAATGCTCAGTAAAAATATGGGTCACAGAAACTGATATTTACTTAAAATTTCACCAAGCTGATTACTCACTAAAGCTTCCACAAATCATGTTTTCATGTCATTTTCAGTCTTATTTTGATGTAACAAAGTGGTTATATCTAAGTGTGTGAGTTGTTTGCTTACTTTTTTAAATTAGTCTTCACATTACCGGCTTTATATTGTTCATTCAGACTGATTCGCTATCGTGGAATGTGCAAGAACACAAGAGGCGGGATTTATAGAATGAACCAATCACAGCCGAACATAACCAGTCATATCACAGTGGAGGCATTGCCTCTTCTCATGTGACTCTCCCCCATTTATTTTCAATATACCCCCCCAAACCCACCACATGCTTAACGCCCCATTCACACGTCAGCATTAATGCTTCTCATTTACTTTGAATGGAGTGACGTCAAGCGTTGCCGAACCGAATTATAGGTCTATTGCGACAGAAGTTAAACATTTTTCAACTTTTCAGGCGTCAGCAAATCAGATCGCCTCATGCAAATAAACTAGTCCAGACACTAGCGTGAAGCTTCAGACACGCCCTCCGTGAAGCGTTAGTGCTGACGCCACAAGTGAATGGGGCGTTAGCGGCTCTGTTAAAACTCAATGGGCTCATGGGAGGCGAGAGATGTTTCTTTAGAGTGATTTATAAACCTTTTGATGTTATATCTTGTAATATAATCATTGTTTTATTTTAGTACTACGATTTTTTCCCCTCATCCAATAGTTTGAGGAAAAACTGCCTCCCTTGCCTCCTTGGAAGAAACGCCCCTGATATATATGTATTTATAAACAATAACATACTATGGTAATGCAGTAAACTTGTAAAGGCAGAGATATGTAAATAGCAGTTAAATGTATGTGTCAGTGAATATGTGTAATACATATGAGTGCATATAATAAGGAAAATATGCTGTCCTTTTCTTTATTGTAGACACTCTAATTTGTGATTGACCCAGGTGTTCACACGTAATTACAGTAACCTGATTAAAACATCAATAACAAATGATAACTAGGGCAACACCGAAACTTTGGTGAGAATGATTCTGATTTTATTACTTTCAGTGTAAACAGTGACTGATAATGGACAGTATCACGTTTTGTGCAGCCTATCTGACACGGAAAAATTAATAGGTGCAACAGCATAAACAAAGAAACAAACATGAACAAACATACTGTGTAATACATACTAGAAAAATAAATATTTAAATATAATAAATATTATATTAAATAATATTATTATAATATAATATTATAATAAATATTATATTATATTATATTATATTAAATATAAAGATAAATATTGTATATTACATATGATATATGTATATACTGAATGAATTACCCATTTGAATGAATTGGTTGAATCAGTGACTCATTAAGACACTGACTTGCCGTCACCTACTGGTGGTTTGGTTTCATATTTAAAAGTATTGGATTTTTCTAATATTTCAGAATTATATGTTAAAAAGTAAAACATTAATATTATACCCAGTGTTGGGGGTAACGCGAGTTATGTAATCTGATTACTTTTTTTAAGTTAATAGTAAAATAACGCATTACTTTAAGAAAATATCTGAGTTACTTTTTCAAATAAGTAACACCAGTTACTTTTTTTTCTCCTATTTATTAATCGAAAGCTCTTTTGTCCCCATGTTGAGAGAAATCGGGTGTAAGATGTAACTTTATTTCTAGAATAAATGTTAATTCATCTCACTCACAAAAAAAACTGATTCACTATTCCTCAAAATAAATTAAAAGAAGTAAAATGCAACTCAGAATATGACGCAAACCTGCCATAATTAAATGTTAAATAACAAATATATAAATAATAAAGATGTTTTTTAATCCCATTTTATTAACCAGTGTTCCAATTCAGCCATACTAATAAGTAAAAATTATTTAAGATAAACTAACATTTGTTCTTCTTCTAAATGCATCTAAATGGCACTTTCAATGCAGCTTGGTGACAACCATACAGTGTACAGAATCTAATTATTCTAACTAAAATGTTTTGATAAAATTTAAGAATTTGTCGTAAATAATGACACATGCATTTAGTAAGGCTAGGACTTACTAAAAGACTGCCCTTAATAAAGTTGAAAAGTGTCCTAGAAATCAACTGAAGGCAAATATCACAAATATGCTGATTAAAGTAAGACCTTATAGAGCAGTGATGAGACTTTTGCTTCAGAATGGTTTACATTTACACCAAACAAACACACAAAAAAAGGGCTTTTTTGCCTCGGAGAAGTAACTTTTTTCCTCAGACAAGTGAATGACTGATTCATGTCAAGGCTTAATGTTGAGCCCTGTGTTAGGTAAATTCAAACAGTCAACTCTCATTGTAAATGTCTCCCAGTTGTTTTGTCACTGCACATTGCTGTCAGTATGAATGCCCTTTTATTGTTAGGCTGAATTATTGCAGTGTTGCATGACTTGAACGCTTCGTAGAGCTTTAAAACATTGTCTTCTCTCACTGTTCTCACATTTGTCACTCACTGTGACCTGAAGGTCTTCTCTTGTTTATGACTTAACTGTTGTATCAGGTTTTTAACCCTCAGTTCACGACCTAAAGTTGTTGCTGGTCTGTGACCTCTTACATATTGCGTGCTTGTAACCCACAGCGGCCTACGAAGCGTTATATAAATAAAATTGGCTTGACTTGAATTGATGACCTCACGTCTGTGTGGTGAAGATCAATATGGAGTTTATTGGGTACCAGAACCCATAACCACATACTACGCTTTCTCTCAGACAGCTTTGAGAAATTACTGCGTATCCGACACAATTGTGTTTGTACAATTGGAAACCCGACCTTCGGATTTCACCGACAAGAGGCCCAAGATGGAAAAACAAGCCTAAACTCTCAGTTTTCACCATCATCTTGGATTGTTTTCCCTTCTGTTGAGGTTTGAGGAGCTTGGTTCTTTGACACGATAGATGTTCTCACCACTTACCGAGGACCGTGATGAGACACGGCCTCTCGAATGCTAAGCCTGGTTTTCATGTTCTTGTAAGCTACACCTAAATTACCCAGGATTGCTTCCAGAGGCAGATCTTTAGGCTCTCTATGAGAGAAAGCGAGCGAGCGTGTTACATATACACCACTGAGGATTGAATCCAGAAACAAGTCGTTCTTGTTTTCAGTGAAATATCTTCATAAATTTGCCGGCACTTAACTTTTTGTATACATCTGCATTCGTATGTGCGCACATGTGAGTAAGCCATCGCTAAATTGCTGTGCGGATCTCTTCCAAAGCCTTCGTAATGAAATGCAGACTATTTCATCACTCTGTAAACTAATAAACGGGAACAACACAGCAGCCCGCGCTCCTAATCAAACCTGACGACAAGTGACAGGAGGCCATTAGCCTCCCATTCACCAAATGAACATCCTGCTCTGAGCAAGGCCAACAGGCACGCCGGCGGGGCCTCCCAGATCCTTCATGGAAGCCATTATATGCCCTGTCCGACACCCGGTCGTGCCCTGACAAGGGGAGCGGGGTCAGAGGTCAACTCGACCATTAGCAGGCTATTACAGAGCTTCACTTCATATATCTAAGACTCAGACAGAGCCACAGAACTGAGAAGAAACTGTGTGAGCGGTGCTGGGGAAACAGTGAAATATTGAATTAACAGTAAGTCACTAATAAAACGTATTTAAAAGTGTATGTTTTGTATGGAACAAATCAAATGTATATTTGTGTTTGATTGTATTGTGTTTATGTGTTTTCGAGTGTCTTAATGGTAAGTGTCTTTTTTAAAAAATATTTATTCTTGATGATTCTCAATACTGCAATACATTATTTTATGTTTTTATCAGTATAAATTAAATGCAGTACAACAATTACTTGTATGATGTATAATACTATAAATAGAACTTCTTTAATAACATCAGACAAGATCATTTTTTTTCAAATTGTGAAATTTTCATGAAATGTTTCATGAAATTTACCAATTTAATTAAGTAAAATATTACTAATATTTTAACATTTCACATTAAAATGTTGAATTTAGTAAGATTTTCTTTTAAATAAATGATGATGATGATTATCATTATTATTATTATTATTATTATTATTTTTATTATTATTTCAGCAAGAATACATTGAACTGTAAAGACATTTCAAATAAATAGTGTTGTTATTAACTTTCTATTCATCAAAGAAAAGAAAAGAAAAAAGATCTAAAGTAATGATGAAAATTCAGTTCTGCATCACAGAATAAGTAACATTTTAAAAACAATTATTTTTATACTGTATTATACTTTAAACTATACAATTTTGAAGATAAAATGCAGCCTCAGTGAGCATAAGTGACTTCTTTCAAAAGTACAAAAATATTTAAAAATCCTACCAACCCCAAACATTATTTATTTATTTACACACACAAAATAATGAGCATCACAATTACTCTTAAGATGCATGAACTATTTTATTTTATTTTATTTTATTTTATTTTATTTTATTGCATTTTATTGCATTTTATTGCATTTTATTGCATTTTATTTTATTGCATTGCACTGGTTATTTTTTTAAAGCTTCCAAATAAACCAATTATTTACACACACAAAATAATGAGCATCACAATTACTCTTAAGATGAATTAACTGTTTTATTTATTTATTTATTTATTTATTTATTTATTGCACTGTTTTTTTTCCAACACTACATCTGTATTAACATCACTACTTTTTACAAAAAAAAAAAAAAAAAAAAAAAAAATTACTGGAAATCCTATATTATTGGAAAACCATTTTACTAAGAAATATGTCAGATTATTGGAATGACTGTGTTTCATTTTGCCTAAGTCAGTAGCATTTCTACTTGTGGTTAGTTACTCCCTTGTTTAAGAAAGAGACTGATTATTTTAAGAGCAGTAAAAAAAAAAAATACCAATTTAGACATGCTAAAACTATTTAATGTGATAATAAGATGGAAAAAGTCTTTTAGAGGAAACATGTTCTCATGTTCTTCAATAAGATTAGTGTTCTCTAGTAAACACACTCTTACAACTAACATCTCTAGTCTAACAATTATACGTATAATTAGCTGATTATTGCTCTGTATTAGAAATGTAAACACAGACGTATAAAGCGGAGTCTCTGAGAGCATGTGGCTGGGTTATATAATAACGAGTTATGCGAGCTGGTCTACTCTTCACCCCAGAACCCTTTCCCACAACAATCTCACTGATCTCTGTAAGCTTTACTTCTCATTTACAGGCTTAAAATCGCTTTAAAACTGATCTGAGATCAACCCTAGCGGCCCCGGGAGGATTAGAGCAGCAAAAGGAAGATTTGAGAGGAATGAGAGACTGAAATGAGCTCAGAGGTGAAAAGTGACGCTCGAATCCCAGCTGTTGGGTTAAATATAGTGGCGTGCTTTGGGCATCTCTGGGAGACTTGTGAAATACAGGCCTGGATGTTGTCACAGTCGCTGTTTGTGTAGGAAGGTGAGACCCTAACTCAATATTCAAGGCTTAGAAGGGCGACTGGGACAGGCAGCATTGGATCAGGAATGCCAATGGGAGGAGGAGGGGTGGGTCAGAGAGGTTGTTTCGGATCAGAGAGACTCGTGGACGTGGGTGACTGACATGTCAGACATGTAAACACACTTTTATAGTGCCAGTTAATGACGCAAGCATGATTTTACTGTGGGAATCTCTCACCGGCTTCCTGACACCCTTATACACTCACAGATGTATTTACATTTACATTTTATATTGCAGACAAACATAAAAATTGTAATGAAGCTCACATCTTCATAGTTGATTCGTAGATCATTCATACTATTAATATTTCCACAAGTTGACTGAAGTTTGTGTGTGCGTGTGTGTACCTCCTCCATTTCTCCTTAATTATGGGGGTCGTAATCGCCATGCCTGAAGTGTCACAGTGTGTAAAGGTTTATTATGGCTGACATGTGGTTTGAGAGACGGGCTACAAGGGGTGGAGGGGGAGGATAAACATTCTTTTATAACTTTTTCTTTTTCATTCACAGTTTCTTTTTTTTTTACTTTCTTTGTTGGCTTTCTTTGAGAGGCATCTCACTCACACACACAACTGTTATTTAATATTATTTATGTACATTTTTTTTTTTTTTAATTAATTTTTTAATTTGCTATTAAATTCTCAGTTTCCATTTTAATTTTAGTCACATTTTCAGTAATTTTATTATGTTCTTTTTTAATTTTTTTTTGTTTTGTTTAATTACTGACTATTTTGTTTTATTTTTAGTTCTGTTTTAGTGTTAAAGGCACATCTGCCCTATAATGATAAAAATCCATGCAGTGGTTTTTAATTAATCTGTAAAAATAATATCCCCTTTTTCAAATCGAGCCGTTCTCAGAGGCCTGTCGTTGTGGCATCACACCCACAGAGGCCGCTCCCACGACAGTTGATTGACATGAGCGTCTTACCTCAGATCAGCTGTAACAGTCCAACTTCCATGTTTTGATGCTGGAGCAGGGATGTAAGTTAGACAAGAATATCTCAGATTGAGTGATTGAGGTGTTGTGTTGCTGGATGTAATAATGAACATAGTGGTCATCATTTACTCCCGACATCTGAGCCGCTGAAGATGCAGTGGATTACGTTTGTTTGTGAAGGAAATGCAGCTCCTGATATACTTATATCCTTTTATGAATCTTTGCAATTGCCTTTCCTAATTTTAATGTGCCAGTTAGCAAGTTTAGTGGCTAAACACGGCTAAATGCGGCTAAAGTAAACAGGCTCGTCACTCCACAGAGAGAAGAGAGGGGCGGGGCGAGCAGAGCTCATTTGCATTTAAAGCAGCCTCGACCAGAATGGGATGATTTTTGCAGAGTTGATTTTGGCAAGGTAAAAAGGGTGTTGTTTTACACTACCATTGAGAATTTTTAATCAAATTATAGACTTTTCATTAAGACCCTAAAGAATCATATCAACTTGTGATTAGTTCACTCCAGGAAAAAAAAAAAAAAAATTGGTAATTTACTCACCCTCATGTCATCCTAAATGTTAATGTCTTTCTTTCTTCAGTTGAACAGAAATTAATGTTTTTGAGGAAAACATTCCGGGATTTTTCTGCATATAGTGGACTTCAATGGGGATCAGTGGGTTGAAGGTCCAAACTGCAACTTCAAAAGGTTCTACATGATCCCAGCCAAGAAATAAGCATCTTATCTAGCGAAATCAGTAATTTTCTAAAAAAAAAAAATACATACATAAATAAAATTTCTATACTTTTTAACCACAAATGATCGTCTTGCACTTGTTCTGTGACGCGCGTCTACGACTCCACACATTACGTAATCATGTAATCCCTTGTGCTGTGTGCAAACCAAATGCTAAGCAAATATTCTCACTGCATTATCACCAATTTTCCGCTCGTGTTGAAATTTTTCAACTTGCCCAGAAGCAATATTGCACATATTACCAATTTGCATAATTTGTGTCACCCGAATTTGCGTCTATTTGCGTTTTTGCATTGACTTTGTATGTAATTTACTTGTGGAAATAATTACATTCGCTTTTGGTGTGCACACACCATTTTTCCTCAGCTGGGATCGCGTAGAGTCTTTTGAAGCTGCAATGAAACTGCAATTTGGACCTTCAACCTGTTGGCTCACATTGAAGTCCACTATATAGAGAAAAATCCTGGAATGTTTTCCTTTAAAACCTTAATTTCTTTTCGACTGAAGAAAGAAAGATATGAACATCTTGGATGACATGGGGGTGAGTAATAGGACATTTTTTTTATTCTGAAGTGAACTAATCCTTTTTCCTAATCCTTCCTAATCAAGTTTTTCCATTTTTAGGGTACATTTACACAACAACTAAAAATGGAAAAGTTGATCCTTTGCATTTTTTTTGCAAAGTTTCATGTACAGATGGCAATGTTGTCAAAGAGTCATTCTATATTTAGGTGTACATTTCATGTCAGCAAGAAATTCAGGAAATCAGTATTGTTTTTTGATAAATTAACTAGGTGGTTGAATAATATATCCCCTTAATGTGCTAAATTAATTATTTGCCAAGCTTAAGCTCTAATTACTTTTTAAATATGTTAATGAAAATTAACATTTGATTCATTATTTTGTCATCTTCATAAATGAAGTACCACATGTGGTAACAAGGTTTTTGAGTCTGTTCATCAGAGTTTTTGAGGTTATCTGTCTAACTGATTTAAAAATATGAATTTGGGGCTTCATAATGGGCGTTCTGTGGGATGCTATCATGCAGGATGGAACTTCTCTGTAACATAAATCCACAGTATGCTAAATGTAGTGTTAATCACCATCCTTACCCAAGACTTCCATCTCCAGAGATATCTCCATCTTTTTTTTGATGGTTTAGTTCACATTTAAAAGATTTATGACATAAAACCCACACATAACACAGTTGACAAAGTAACACAGTTGACAGGACACATTAGAACAAAAAGAGAAAACTTTCTTTAAGATTAAAAAAAAACTTTTATCTTAACTTTTTCAGTTCTTTTTCATCAGTCATGACCAAGCAGATATATATATATATATATATATATATATATATATATATATATATATATATAATAATAATATATATAATATATAGGTTTAAGTCAATTATGAGTAATTCTGAATGCTTTATAACCCTTGACAAATGTGAATATAATGTGTATATAATATTATGGATACTGAGTTCATAGAAAGTGTGGCCGTGGTTAGATCATGATTTTAGGCAATTGCTATGTAATTTCTGTGTAATGACAATAGTTTATGAATATTTATTTTTATCAACAACACTCAGTGTGAGCATAAATTGACACTAAATTGCCAACATTGTCAACCGTGTTAATCCTTGTCGAAAGTTTACAAGTAACACAGTTGACATTTTGGCCATTTTAGGGCCTTGTGCAAACTGCTGACCTTGGATGAGTTACTACATGACCTTGATTAACTTATGTTTTTATATTCTTTCTCTAAATATGTATAAAAGGGTTCAACAGCAATGTCTGTACTAATAGTGAATCTCTTTAAAAGTTAGTGACAATAACAGCGAACAGGAACAGCATCATTGTTACCTCACTTGTGAGAAATGTCATGTAGTTTTTAAGTTGTTAATTGTCAGAGCAGCTAACAACATTAGCACATATGTTTTAGGCTTTAAGGACCTTTGAAATAACTGAAATCATGTGGTGAAGTAATATAGACATGTAAAGCTGCCTGGAACATTCGCAGTGCATTTCCCTGAAAATAACTGCACACTTTAGAGCGTTCGTCAGCCAATCAGATCCAAGCATTCAAAGGCCCCATACTATAAAAAGAGATACTAACATATTGTTTACAAAATGATAATAATAATGTATTGTTTACAAAAACATGCACTTTGAAACCTGTTTTCAAAAGTTTGCATTTTCAGGGTCTCAAAATGCAGTTGTTGTGTAAATGAACAACTGAAACGCATAAGAA
Organism: Labeo catla; assembly: GCA_012976165.1. NCBI lineage: Eukaryota > Metazoa > Chordata > Actinopteri > Cypriniformes > Cyprinidae > Labeo > Labeo catla. The sequence continues at coordinate 226,431 of VONZ01000188.1, forward strand.
GTTTTCTGTTTTTAGAATCAGAATCAGAATCAGAAAGAGCTTTATTGCCAAGTGCGTTCACACACAAGGAATTGGTCTTGGTGTTAGGAGCTTCCAGTACAGAAAATACAAACATAGTGCAGACATACATAAAGTTAAGGTAATAATAAACACTAATATTAAAAAAGAATATACAATAAATTATAAATAACAGTGGTAATAAAAATATACAGAAAGAAAAAAAAAAAGATGTCCATAGACAGAACTATGAATGTGCATATGTGCTATATACAAAAGTTTTGTTAAGTAAAAACACATGACCAGTACTGAGGTGTGTTAAGTGTGGTTCAGGTGGGATATGGCTTGGGCGAAAAAACTGTTCTTGTGTCTGGCTGTTTTGGTGCATAGCGCTCTGTAGCGTCGGCCAGAGGGCAACAGTTCAACGAGAGAGTGGGCTGGGTGTGAGGGGTCCAGAGTGGTTTTCTTAGCCCTTTTCCTGACTCTGGAGGTGTAAAGATCATGGAGGTTGGGTAGAGGGATACCAATAATCCTCTCAGCAGCCCTGACTGTCCGTTGTAGTCTTCTGATGTCTGTTTTGGTAGCTGAACCAAACCAAACAGTAATAGAGGAACACAGGACAGACTCAATGATGGCCGAGTAGAACTGTTTTAGCAGCTCTTGTGGCAGGTTGAACTTCCTCAGCCGGCGGAGGAAATACAGCCTCTGCTGGGCTTTTTTCACAATAGAGTCAATGTGATTGTCCCACTTCAGGTCCTGAGAGATGTTGGTACCCAGGTAATTTTATTTGAAAATGGTGTCATGTAAACACTTAATTTTCATTAGTTACCAAGGCAAAACATTTTATTTCAATTAAATTCATTTTTGTTTTTTTTTGGTAGCTTTAACTTTAGTTTACAACATGGATAGGCAACGTCGGTCCTGGAGGGCCACTGTCCTGCAGAGTTTAGCTCCAACCCTAATCAAACACACCTGAACAAGCTAATCAAGTTCTTCAGAATTACTAGGGCAGGTGAGGTTTTTTTTTCCAGGGTTGGAGCTAAACTCTGCAGGACATCAGCACTCTAGTGCCAACATTGTCTATCTCCGGTTTACAATAATAACCCTGCTTGGAATATGGTGAACAGGTCACATTCATCCATCCATTCATTCATTCTTTTGGATCTTGGCAGCATCTGTCCCATTTACTTTCTTTGTTAAAAGAGCAGAGGGGAACTTCTTCAAAACATCTTCTTTTGTTTTCCATTTAAAGAATGTCAGATGGGTTTAGAACAACATGTGGGTGAATACATAATGACAGAGTTTTCATTTTTGGATGAGCTAACTTTATGAAGTCCGCTTTAAACTGTATTCAATACAGCAAGTCAACCTGAGCAGAAATGATTCCAGATTTTATCCCACCGTGTCATAAACACCATTCTCCTCCATCTCAGCGCATTTCTCTTCTGAAGGAGTGTGTGTATTTTTATGGAGTGGGCCAATGACTTAATTTGCATCATGTTCTGCTACATGCACACTGACATGCCTCATCACACAACTTTGTTTCATAAAATCTGTTTCAGATTTCTCTCACCTAATAATAGACATAACATCATGCATCCCTTTAGTTACACCCCCCAAACACCAGCCATCAAACAAGCCGCAGTGAGAGTCTTGCCTTTATAAGCCTCTTTAGATCCCTTGTTAGGTTCCTCTTTCTCTCCGTTTGCCAGAAGTTACGTAATACTGTAATGTGTAATCCCACCACTGGGTTTTCACAATTAATATATTTATATGAAAGCTGTGTTAAATCTAGGTGATAAATATCTGATGAATGAGAGAGACTCATTTCGACAAATCCCCTCTCCAGATGCACAATACGTCACGGGGTCCCGGAAGGAGCCGTTTGGCTTCGGGACAGCTCCCTAATGAATACATAATGCTGGTGTAGGCTCGGGACAGAGAGGCCTGGCAGATGAGCAGCTCTCCATAAAGAAACCACATATGAGCCAGAACCATCCGGAGCTCTGTTCCTGGATCCTGCTGTACTTACAAACGCCAGGGATGTGTTTCCCTCGTCTTGAAGAATGCCTCTCGGCTCCCGCCGGCGCTGGTGGGAGTGATTGTGTATTAAACGAGTGTTTGTCATGGCACGGTGCTTGCGGCGAGAGTTGCCGTTCAGAATGAGATGGTTTGCTGGAGTTCAAGAGTGTTTGGATTGGGAATGTTTCACGGAAAGGGTTCTAGCAGAGCTGAGGAAAAGGAAGACGTTCTCTTAAACACGAGGCTCACTACAAGGACCAGGAAGGTCTGCTATCTTTCAGCGTTCACATTCATCTCAATGCAGTTGCTCAACTGCTGAACTGCCAAGACCACCCTGGAAATAAATAATTGAAATCTTTCATCTTTGCTCAAGGAGCAGCAACATTTTTGAGCCAACCATTTGAGCTGCAGTGGCTATATGAAGAGCTATCAACCAGTAGAAGTTTAAAGGCCAGAATTACTAAACTAGGCAAATTAGTGTGAAAGCGCAATTCCAAAAAAGCATCAATGGTAGTGGAAAGTTCTGTGGGTGATCTACTGACATGCGCAAATAAAAGAACACAGACGTGACATCTCATTTTCAAAATGATCAGCGAAATTTATGAGAGAAGAGCAAATTAGCTGAAGGCCACAGACAAGCAAAGCCATTGCTAATCCTCTGGCATTCCAAATAAATTAATACAAGTGGAAACAATTCCCTCCCTTCTACCATTCACTTTCTGTTCTTTGCGGTGCCTTCTCGTGGCAGCAACAAATTGCAGCCATGTCAAGTGCAAAATGGGTTAAGACATGCTTTTTGGGGCAGTAAATAATGATGCAAATACCAGTAAATTGACTAGCGCAAACCTATCTTCCCATAAATTTGGAAAAATAACTGTCAGTGACTTTTCATCTCTAATTTTTCACTGCACATCTTTAGTAAATCCTGACAGTACATTTTTTTAAGCCAAAAGAGGGTTTGCGCTGACACAACCGCTAACATTCAGATCAACCCAGGCTCATTGGAAATACGTGCCTCTACATATATTTCTGGAACACCGTAATTACGTACCTTACTGCACGTTTTGCAGCAGTTTCAAAGTGAAATGTCCAGAGAGTGGTGCTAAAACACGCATTTAATACGTGACCTTGGCATGTTTTTATTACGTTGGTACAGGCACGTATTGCTGCGTTTTTATTACGCTGCTTGAGATACCAATTGCAGCTGTTCAGAATTCAAATATCCGGGACGTCGCTTATTGAAAATATCCCCTACACCAAACCCAACCCTAAACCTAACCGATAGTGTTAACAAATGCAAAACTGATTAAAAAATTTATTTTGTGATGCAGCCGTGCTGTTTTTACTTCCTCATTCAAGTGCAACACCGTGAGCTACCGAACAATGGACTGCATTAGAAAACTCATGCATATAAAGCTATATATGTGATTAGTCTTAGGCTTTATTAATCAAAACTCTGTGTAAATCATACTATGTGTGAAAAGGAATAAAAGTTTTTTTTTTTTTTTTGCCTCTAGCGTTCATTTGCAGTGATTCGTACATATAGGTGGGTCATTCTATAATTAGCGGTACATTTAGAATTTGACAGTGTAAAGAAAAAAAAATTCCTGTCTCCCAAAAACCCAAACCTATGTAACCTTACATAGTATGAAGTGCTATATAAATAAAGGTGATCTGTATATGTGCATAAAATACCATCTATGTTTGCTACTGTCCACCATGTTACCTTTACTGGGTAACACAGTTAAAGTAAATATCATCATACTGTGCAAATTAAGCGGGAATGGCACAAACCGTTTTTTTTAGTGGGTAACTTAGCTGACAATGGTTTTTCAGACACAAATAAAAGTTATATCACAATAAACACTTAGTATATTTAAAGTGCACACCCAAATGTCTTGATAACCTAATCTAACTGAAGGCAAAACTATGAAATTAATTTATATCTAAGGTAATTTTCATGCTTAAATGCAGAGTAGAATGAGCAGCTTTACAAAACCGGACAGCTGAGTACCAGGGTTGTATGTGATACGAACATTACAAAAGATATGGCTTTTTCAACATGTAGTAGTGTGATTGGGACAATTATAATCGCGTACTAGAAAATTAAGCATTGTGGCTTTAAATTGATGAAAATATATTAAAAATATACTTTACGGACATGAGATGTACCCACAATAGTTTGCAGAAATGTACATAGAGGCACATATTTTCAGTGAAAGTATCAGTTTTCAAATCTCGCAGCATGCTGAAGTCCGAACATAATATTGTGCAATGAATTAAGCCACACTCTGGCCCTGTAAGTCATACTTTGTGTAAAAAGGAATAAAAGTTGTCAAGAGTTATAACTAGTGTTAATTTCACTGGGAAACTGCGACAATTCATATGTTTGCAGAAATGTAGGTAGAGGCACGTATTTCCAATGATACTGAGTAGTTTGTTCCACTGATGCTAGCTGAAGGATGCAGTTGGTGTTTTAGGGGTCCTTGTAATTTGCCCCCTGGTGCAGCTAAACTATTATTTGACCAAGTCTCCCAAATCCAAAACTGCAAAGCAATGTAGCAATCAAAGAAATATCAGCTGTAGGCTTGCAAGTGGACTTGTCCATTGGGTGGCTCAAAATGTCTCCCGGTGCAGCTAGGTTCAATGATCACAATAGCACCGCAGTTTTGGGGCGTCCCGGTGGAGCAGAAAAACAGCAGCAAACTCGGCCAATTACTGTACTGCAGGGTGTGAAAACTAGGAAACCAGGGGATCCATTCTGAAGACTGTGCTCTTTTCCTTGCTCTCTCTCTCTCTCTGGATCAAGTCTTAATGCAGTGCTGACCACATAATTCATCTATCCGTTCATGGGAGGCAGAGACAAAGTTCCCAGCACCTCGACTCGAGAGTCATATTTCATCATGAAAGCCTCTGGTGGTGTTTTAAATGCTTTATATTAACTCTCTCTCTCTCTCTCTTTCACGCTCTGTATCTTCTTTTATGTCTTTTTCTTCTTCTTTCTCATTTTGTATGGCGGGTCACAGGTAATTGGTCCAGATTTTTTCGATCACCCTAGAGACGGTCTGACTTGGGCCTTTAATAGGGCCCCTAAAGACAGCACGAAGGGGTTCAAAGGCAAGTGTACAAGACTTAAATAGAACAGTGAAATTAGTCCTCGCTGCGGGAAACGCTTCCGAGAGAACAATGGACCGCACTTATAGATGAAATAAGACCCATACGTGAATAGTTAGGGACTGTAATCAGGGAGAATGGACAAGTTCCCAAAGGAATCGGTCAAGGTTCCTAACAAGGACCTGTAAGCAAAGAAGAAAGAGCAGGAGTTTGAAATGGAGGGTCTCGGTGGACTTGCTCCACTCAAGCATGGTCCGGTTTTCTCCAGCTTCCATTAATTGACTTCACGTTCAACAGACAGGGATAATAAACTATTAATTCGAGGCATTAATTGAGACTTATTCCTGCAAACGTTGCACTTTTATGTTTCTCTGACTGGAGTGGACTTTTGTTTTCTTTGGATGGTCAAGGTTATGATGGCTGGATTGCCATGGTTTCAGAGTAAAGGAATGCAAAGAAGAAAGCGAATTCAACACTGGCTTCTTTTTCCCTGTCGGAGGGACAGAGTCACACAGGGAGGAGGGCCAGGCCGGCGGTCTCTAGGGGCTGTTTTATTGGGGGCTCGCTCACTAAAGCATGTAATTCTGCTGTTGATTTTAGTCCGAGCTGCAGTTGGCGTAGTCAATGGTCCTGTTCAGGCCTTTCTCCATCAGGTCTGTCTCTGGGGGGCAGTGAATGCCTCGTTAAAACGCACGTAAACGACCACAGACAGAGCCAGCTATGCCCCCTGATGCACAGAGTCACTTAAAGCCATTTACTGCCAGGCATAAGTACTTGCGCCATCTATTACCACGCTCAGGCGGGCAGAGACAGCGGTCAGGTGCCTTTACTGCACAGCATGTGTAATGGAACTGATTCTGATATCACAAAACTGCTGTTTTGTAGTGATGAATTATTAATAAGAAAAAAAACAACACTTTAAGAGCACATTTAAGAAGAATTACAGCACATTAGAATGACGTGGTTGCAACGGCCTATAAAAGTACATTAGCATTTGTCCCTCAAATGAGTTAATAAATAAAACACTGTGGTTCTTGTTGGCTGAACACTAAAGAATGCAGGATATTTCAGCAAAACTTACTAACATGAATATGGTGTGTGCATATGATGTATTACAACATTATTTAAAAGATCTGCTGGGTTGGATGAGGCAGTGGGATTAAGTTATGACTGCATTTTTGTATATATATATGTATTTCAATGTATAATGTAGATTTATTATTTTTGGTTGACCAAGTTGGAACGAAGTCAGCTTCTCTGGTTCAGCATAATCCTTGAACGAACTGCCAAGCTTGAGCTGGCAGGCTTGAAAGGACTGTTAAAGAACATCTGATTGAACATTTGTCATTTTGAGATCTGGACATGTCAAGTGCCGTCAGGAGAGAATCCACTTCCAACTTCTGTAGAAAAGATGGATTTAATTCCCCGGTAAGGTTTGATTTACTGGGTGAGGAATGTTTAATATAAACTCAGGGAGAGATAATCGAGTTCCTGAAAAGACCAGTTTGAAATTTTGCACATGCAAAGCTTGGCACTAGAATGTAAAAATGCTTCTTATTTCCACAGTTGAAAGTTTTTCTTTAAAATAGTTCAAAGAGGGAAATTGCTTTCTTTGAATAGAGGAACTGGGATAAGTTAAAATTTACACTCATGGACTATGAAGGTTTTAATTGGGTAAAACATTGTTGATAAAATATCTATTTAGAGGGAAAAATGACAGAGAAAATTACAGCTCGGGATTCTCCATCCAGATGGGGAAGTCTTTTTGGAATTATATATTTTTTCAAATACCTTTGTTGGATACTTTAACTAAAGCTAATTGCCCCTTCATTATGTATACCTTTCATTACGTAGACCTTTTAAAATAATATAACAGCTTGTGGTTCAACTGTCCATCTAACATTAACTCCATTCACGTGACTTGTAAAACCAACATTCAGATAAAAGACATTCAACAATATTTGCAGATGCCGTCCCGTCATGAAATCACAGAACTCCTGTGTAAATGTAATTTAAATGGTGTTAATAAAATGAAACTTTTTCTTTTGTGTACCGAAAACTGCTGAAGATGTGGTTATTTTAATACCAATATCTGATTATGAGGCATCAAAAATGCATCTGTAAGCATTAAGAACAGTTTAATTGCTAAGTGATTAACTATATCCACATTTGCTGACCTTCATCAAATGGGCAGTGACTCTGTTCTGCTTTTCTCTCTAATGAGTTTAATTGTTACAGTGTGAGCGGGGGGTCTGATCAGAGCGGGTCTGACATCTATTAAACCCTGCGCGCTATAGCTGGGATTCCCATTGGAATAGAGCCACCAGAGCGAGCGGGCGTTGCATTCCCACCAGAGAAAGAGAGAAAAGAAAACGCTGACTGAAAATGAGGCGACTAAGGTTGACACCCTGACGCCCTTTTCTTACTCTTGGTCCCACCGGTCAATTAAAACAAGAAAAAACAACAGAGCAGGAAGAGAAAAGGCCCTAATCAAATGGGCTTGGTAGTCCCGGGTAGACAAAAGAGGTCAGAGGGTTTTGTGCGGGGCTCTGAATGCTGGTGGAGTCTCACAGACAGAGCTGCATTTACCGCCCTTACAAAGAGCCAACATGGCCGTTTCCTCATCCTTTAGGGCCGGACTGAAACCCCTATCAAAGCACATGTTAATTTCTCCAAATGAATAGACGTGAGAATTCCCAAAACGTCTTTACAGCGTGTGAAAGAAAGAAACCTGCTAGATAAATGGACAGATTCTGCACATGGACTGACCGCCAGGTGAAAATGATGGGTTGGATCTTTGGTTCCTGAGATACGGCCTGACATGCTATCAGCCTGACGTCAGTTAGCAGATGTTGGTGTTAAAACTTGTGCTGAAATATTTGTGTGTCAATGTAAAATAAGCATCAAGTAAGGATGGAAACAAATGTGGGCCAGCTGAAAAAGAGATTTAAGGAAGAAAACAGTGACATGGTGTGAAAATATGGTCTATTTGGGCTGTCAAGCGATTCATATTTTTAATCTAATTAATTACACAATGTGACATCAAATATTCGTTATAAAAAGTAGCTTAAGTGAGAAATATTTGATTAAACATACAATTTATGAGACAAGCAATGCGGCCTAACATAAACTGTGGAACATAATATAATTTGTTAGATAATTATATAATGAGAAATATCTCTATTTTTTTTTTCTTACAATGGAAGTCAATGGTAACCAAAACAGTTTGGCTGCCAAGATTCTTCAAAGTATCTTTTTATGTTCCCCAAAAATTTGACAGATTATAATAAAATAATTTAAAAATAATTTAAAATTAAATGAAAAAAATTGGGGGGATGAACTATCACTTTATTTATTTTTTTTTAATGTAAAAAAATAATACAGAAATTTGAAATTATATTTTTTTTATGAAAATGATTTATGAAACTGAAACTGCCAGTAGTTGGTTGAAAATGTCTTTTCCACATCTAGTCATTCATTCGATTTGTTCAAACTGCTGATTCATTCAGGAAAGAAGTAAATGACTCTCTTTTTGAACAGGCCATTGAATCATTGACTCACTTGATTCATTTAAAACGAGGATACATTCTGAAACAAAACACCACTGTGTGTTGCACTGAGATGTACAATATTTCTGCTGTGGCTTTATAGGCAGTGTTGGGGTAACACATTACAAGTAACATGAGTTATGGAATCAGATTACTTTTTTCAAGTAATACACAAAAAAAAAAAAAATGTTATTAAAAATAAATAAGCAAGCCCAGTGCAGTTGACAAAAAGCAAAAGTAACGTAATGCATTACTTTTCTTAAAAAGTAACTAAGTAATGCAATTGCTTTCATATATATATATATATAGAGAGAGAGAGAGAGAGAGAGAGAGAATAACAATATTGTAGTGCATTGCTTTTAAAAGTAACTTTCCCTAACACTGTTTATATGTAATATTTTCCTCCAAAAACAGACTATATTGTGTCACCAAGCAACTGTATGAAATGTAAGATGACCTGTAGGTCTGGGTTGGGGCAGGTGCATTATAAATGTTAAACTGTGTTATTTTCATAACTAATTCATTTAATATTTGTGTTAAAGACAGCCCTATTTTTTATCCAAAAACGGCTGAATATTTCCATCAATATTGACCAGGAAACAGATCAAACAGTCAAACAGACATTGACAATTGACTCCAATCCAGGAACCTGCTATAGACAGGCTGTCAGAGACCTTTTGGTGAAATGTGATACAATTTACGGTATATTTGTAATGGCTAAATATATTGATACTTGATACTTATTTTCATAAGAATACACTTTAAAGTTCAAATACCATCTAAAGATCAGCAGAGTGACATTTCTTTGTGGAAGGACTAGGAAAATACGTAAAACCAGCACAAAGAAACACATACAGACCATAATGAAATTTACATGGCTTTTATAGAATTCTCACTTTCAAACCAAAACATTAATTTTAATAAACGTTTCTTCCATGAGGCCAGTGCGTCGGCACGCAGTGAGTTATCGGGTCTCTCTGGGCGTGTGTGCCGGTTCTGGCCCATCTCCATGCAACCTGAGATCAGCAGCTTTCCTCTGCCTGGAAGACGTACGCTGGATTTCTGCTGGCTTGGCCCGGGCCACCCGCACCCGTCTTTATGAGCTCTGGCCTCAGTGCAGAGAGACCCTTAGCCACCGCTAACCCACTCAATTAGCAGACGTGCAGCGCTGAGGAGAGATCTGGCACACAAACCTGGGTTTCCACTCCTGTAGATCCAGAGATGTGGTGAGACTGAGGAAGGGAGACGTTCTGAATCTCTCCGACTGCAGGAGCTAATGGAGATGTTGGCTTGGGAATTCTTCATATACTAGCCACTCAACTATATCAAGATAGACACGTTTGACCAGCTATCATTGTAAGTTTAATGCTAGAATAAAATAGAATCCATCTGCCATTTTTACTTATGCCACAAAAATGCAATATTTTTGATATGATGGCTTGAAAATACAGTTTTATGCAAAAGTTTGGGAACCCCTTGCAGAATCTGTGAAAATGTGAATAAGTTTAACAATATAAGAGAGATCATACAAAATGTATGTTTTTATCTTTTTATTTAGTACTGTCTTGACTCATGAGTAAGATATTTTACATAAAAGATGTTTACATATAGACAAGAAATTATTACAATACCCCCCTGCAAAAGTTTGGGAACGCTTGGTTCTTAATACTTTGTGTGGTTACCTGGATGATCTACGACTGTTTTTTTTTTTTTTGTTTTATTTTGTGATGATTGTTCATGAGTCCCTTGTTTGTTCTGAACAGTTAAACTGAGCACTGTTCTTCAGAAAAATCTTCAGTGATTTGGATCACTGTCCTGATGGAAGATCCAACCACAGCTCATTATAGAACTTCTAACAGATTCAGTCAGGTTTACATTTTTTATCTGTTGGTATTTGCTAGAATCCATGATGCCATGTATCTGAACAAGATGTCCAGGACCTCTGGCAGGAAAATAAGCCCACAACATTAAAGATCCAGCAGTATATTTAACCGTGGGCATGGGGTACTTTTTGTACCAAACCCATCTTGAGTGTTTGCTGCCAGAAAGCTCTTTTTTTTTTTAGTTTCATCTGACCACAGAAGCCATTCCCATTTGAAATTCAAGTTGTGTCTGACAACTGAATATGCTGGAGTTTGTTTTTGGATGAGCAAGGAGGATTTTTCTTAAAACTGTCCTGAACAACATGTGGTGACGTAGGGGCTATTTGAATTTTTTTTTTTTTAAGTCTTTTGGCCCCAAGACTCAACTAATCTCTGCAATTCTCCTACTGTGATCCTTGGAGAGTCTTTGGACACTTAAACTCTCCTCCTCACCATGCATTAGGACGATATAGACACACGTCCTTTTCCAGGCAGATTTGTAACATCTTTAGTTTAATTTGAATTCCTAATTATTGTCCTAATGATGGAAATTGGGATTTTCAATGCTTTAGCTCTTTTCTTACAGCCACTTTCTATTTCGTGAAGCTCAACAATCTTGTTCTGCACATCAGAACTATATTATTTGGTTTTATTCCTTGTGATGGATGATTAAGGAAATTTGGCCTTTGTGCTCCTCATATTTATAATCCTGTGAAACAGGAAGTTATTGCTGGACAATATCATACTCCTAGTCATTCTAGTGTGCTAAATAAATGCAAATATGAATGGGAATATACTTCAGAGATATTTTACTCATTATAATTTTTTTAGGGTGCCAATAATTGTGCCCAACATGCATATGAGAAAATACGAGGGGAAACTTACGTTTATTTCATAACGTAAGTTTCCCCCCACTTTTAATTGTTTTACTTCAATGAAAGGTTAGCATTTTGTGAATTTTTTGAATGTAAGATCATAAAGATAAACAAAGCAGATTTATTTTCATAGCCCTCTTTGCTCATATTTACCAAGGGTGCCAATATTAGTGGAGGGCACTGTATGTAAACATCTTTTATGTAAAATATCTTACTCAGGACGATGCTAAATAAAAACAACAATAAAAAAAACAATCATAGCATGCATTTTGTATAATCTCTCTTTTTTTATCAAAATTATTTATATTTTCACAGATTCTGCAAAGGGTTCCCAAACTTTTGCATAAAACTGTACTTGGTCAGTGCAATTGTGACTCATACCTGACGGCACATGAGTGAATTTGTAACAAGACCACCTTATAGTGAAAATTCATTGCAAAAGTATTTCAAGTTGCAAATAATAAAATAAAACTTTCAAAGTAAAAAGACTAAGTGTGTAGCAGCGGATAAATGAGAAAGGATTGTGTAGTTTAATCTCTATTACTATAAACATTGTTCGAAGATCTTATGTTCCCTTACTCTCACTCCCTTTTTTTCTTTATCTCGCTCTTTGTCTCTTTTATTTTCTTTTCTCTTGCAAACACTCACATTAGTGCATGTGACCTCTCACTTCCCCCATATAAATGATTAAGGATGTCATTAATGTTAGCTGATACCACTGCAGCGCGGTCACTGCAAGACCTCATCCTGCAGAGAGAGCGGGAGAGAGAGACACTCGTCGATCGTTGTTTATACTGCTGATGTCATCACTCCTGCGCTCGGCTCCTGTTTTCCCTTGAAACATTAGATTTGTGCTAAGAGGCACTTTTAAAAATTAAAACAACACGCCATAAAGACTCCAGTGACCCTCCTGTGTGTACAAGCGGCCATTACAGAAACACACAATGAAATTATCCATGGTGTTCAACAACATTGTATCACTGAAAATGTGCTTTCTATGAAGCCTGTTTTCCAGTTGTTCAGCTGTATGTTCTAGTAAATAATTGCAACCACAACTGTAATACAATACTTACCCTATTTGTTTAGAAAATTGTTCCTTAAAACATATGGCAAACTGAAATTTCTTGTTGAATGAAATTTCTTGTTTTAATGCATCATTCTGCACCACTAATGCCACTAAATGGAATTAAATCAAAAATAATTTCTATTTATATATTTCATTTTTATAATTTGGAAAAACAAAACAAAACAATGGGTTGGTGGTTTAGTGTGGAAAGTACATAATACAAGTATTTTGTGATTTAGCATGAGATTAAATTGACTAGTTAAAGATTGAAATCATGTACCCTGTACCAAATGCATGAGAATTGTTAAAACTGGTTGTATGTGAATTGGAATGTGTAGTCACAAACATGCTGAACTTTTATATTTGAATATACAGTGCCCTCCACTAATATTGGCACCCTTGGTAAATATGAGCAAAGACGGCTATGAAAAGAAATCTGCTTTGTTTATCTTTATGATCTTACATTCAAAAAATTCACAAAATGCTAACCTTTCATTGAAGTAAAACAATTAAAAGTGGGGGGAAACTTACGTTATGAAATAAATGTTTTTCTCATATGCATGTTGGGCACAGTTATTGGCAACCTTAGAAATTATAATGAGTAAAATATCTCTGAAGTATATTCCCATTCATATTTGCATTTATTTAGCACACTAGAATGACTAGGAGTATGATATTGTCCAGCAATAACTTCCTGTTTCACAGGATTATAAATATGAGGAGCACAAAGGCCAAATTTCCTTAATCATCCATCACAAGGAATAAAACCAAATAATATAGTTCGGATGTGCAGAACAAGATTGTTGAGCTTCACAAAATAGAAAGTGGCTGTAAGAAAAGAGCTAAAGCATTGAAAATCCCAATTTCCATCATTAGGACAATAATTAGGAATTCAAATTAAACTAAAGATGTTACAAATCTGCCTGGAAAAGGACGTGTGTCTATATCGTCCTAATGCATGGTGAAGAGGAGAGTTTAAGTGTCCAAAGATTCTCCAAGGATCACAGTAGGAGAATTGCAGAGATTAGTTGAGTCTTGGGGCCAAAAGACTAAAAAAAAAAAAATTCAAACAGCCCCTACGTCACCACATGTTGTTCAGGAGGGTTTTAAGAAAAATCCTCCTTGCTCATCCAAAAACAAACTCCAGCATATTCAGTTGTCAGACACAACTTGAATTTCAAATGGGAATGGCTTCTGTGGTCAGATGAAACTAAAAAAAGAGCTTTCTGGCAGCAAACACTCAAGATAGGTTTGGTACAAAAAGTACCCCATGCCCACGGTTAAATATACTGCTGGATCTTTAATGTTGTGGGCTTATTTTCCTGCCAGAGGTCCTGGACATCTTGTTCAGACACATGAGACACATCAGATTCTAGCAAATACCAACAGATAAAAAATGTAAACCTGACTGCATCTGTTAGAAGTTCTATAATGAGCTGTGGTTGGATCTTCCATCAGGACAGTGATCCAAATCAAACATCAAAATCAACACAAAAATGTGTCACTGAGCATAAAATGAAGCTTGTGCCATGGCCGTCACAGTTGCCTGACCTGAACCCTATAGAAAATGCGTGAGCTGAACTGAAGAGAAGAAGCACCAGCATGGAGCTGGGAAACTAAAGGATCTGAAGAGTTTCTGTATGAAGGAATGGTCTCTGATCTCTTGTCAGTTGTTCTCCAAACTCTTCAGGCATTAAAGAAGAAAACACAGAGCTGTTATCTTGAATAAAGGACATTGCAATAATTGGGTGCCAATAATTGTGGTCAACATGAACTAGAGAAAAACATTTATTTCATAAAGAGATTTTCCCCCTGCTTTCCATGGTTTTACTTAAATGATAGGTTAGAATTCTGTGAATTTTTTGAATGAAAGATTAAAAGGATAAACAATGCAGATTTATTCTTACAGCCACCTTTGCTCATATTTACCAAGGGTGCCAATATTAGTGGAGGGCACTGTATGTGTGTTAAAGGCAGATGCAGCACTGACATTGCATCCAGGTGAGAACATTTCAGCCAATAGCATCTTTAATAATTAACTCTGAACCAATGAGCTTAGAATCAGCGACCCTGAACCATTGCACACAAAGACATTCCTGAGCTCTGATTGGTTTGAACATCTGTGTTTGCACTCCTGAATATCTTCATGTTGCACACACACCTGCAGTATGTTCAAGAGCATCTTCACCAGGAAAGATTAGATAGTACCAGCATTATTCCTCTCAGTTGGCTCCACAAATCATCACCTGTCACTGAGGTCCTGTTCCTATAAAGAAAAGTAGCAGTGAATGTAAATTGTGAATGTTAAGGGGCCTTCAGTGTTCACTGCATCTCTTCTCCTCTCGACTTGTGTCTCATCTTAACTCATCTCATTCTCTCCTCTCCTTTTATCATATCTGAACTTTTCTTCTCCTATCATCGTATTTCCTGCCTCTCCTCTCAACTTGTCTCATCTCATTTTATTCTCAGTGCATTCTGACTGTTTTAATTCATTTAAATACAATTTTAAATCATTAAAAAAATTCAAATTCTTTGTTTTTATTGTTGTGATTCTTTTGTGATTCTTTTAATTCATTTTATGTAAAGCACTTTGAATTACCACTGTGTATGAAATGCGCTATATAAATAAACTTTGCCTTACCTTGCCTTGCCTTGCCTTGCATCTTCTGCTCACCTTTTCTTGTCTCTCCGTCTTGTTTCTTCTAATTTCATCTCATTCTCTTCTCTGTTTTTTTTCTGTTATATCTTTCCTCTCCCCTCAGCTTGTCTCCATGTTTCTCATCTAGTGTCTGCTCCTTGCATTTGTTCTTCTCTACTCTTTTTTAAACTCATCTCATCTCATTCTTTCCATTCCTTACATCTTCTCCACTCCTCATCTCGTCTCATCTCATCTTTCCTCTTGTCTTCTCTCGTCTCCTCCTTGTTCCATCTCATTTCATGTAATCTCATTCTTTCCTCTGTTCATTTCCTCTTCTCATCTCATCATGCCTCTCTTCTCATCTTGCCTGGTCTTGCATCTTCTCTTCATCTCGTATTGTCTATCCTCTTGTCTTCTCTCCTTTTCATCTCATCTCATTCTTTTATGTTTCCTTGCATTTTCTCTTCTCAGCATCTTGTCTGTCCTTTTGTCTTCTCTTGTTTAATCTTCTCCGATCCTCTTCTTTGCATTTATTCTCATCTCGTCTCATCTCATCTCATCTCATCTCATCTCATCTCATCTCATCTCATCCTCCCTGTTAACTTGTCTTGTCTATCCTCTTGTCTTATCTCCTTTTCATCTCATCTCATTCTATTTTGTTTCCTTGCATCTTCTCTTCTCAAAATCTTGTTTGTCCTTTTGTCTTCTCTTGTCTGCTCTGATACCCTTTCTCATCTTATCTCATCTCATCTCATCTCACCCTACCTGTTCCTTGCATCTTCTCTTCTCCTCTCCTCACCTTATCTCATCTCATCACATATGGTCTCATGACATCTCATCTAATCTCATCTCATATCACCTCATCTCATCTCATCCTCCTTGTTCCTTGCATCTTCTTCTCACCTCATCTCATATCATGTCATCTCATCTCATCTCATTTTATCTCATCTTATCTCATTTCATCTAATCTCATCTCATCTCATCTTGTCTTATCTCATCCTCCCCGTTCCTTTCATCTTCTCTCTCATCTCATCTCATCTCATCTCATCTCATATCACCTCGTCTCATATCATCCTCCTTGTTCCTTGCATCTTCTTCTCACCTCATCTCATCTCATCTCATCATCCATGTCATTCATCTCATCTCGACTTTATCTCATCTTGTCTCATTTCATCTAATCTCATCATCTCATCTCATCTTGTCTTATCCTCATCCTCCGTTCTTGCATCTTCTCCTCTCCTCATCTCATCTCATCTCTCATCTCATCTCATCTCATATCATACCTCGTCTCATATCATCCTCCTTGTTCCTTGCATCTTCTTCTCTCCTCATCTCATCTCATCTCATATCATATCATGTCATCTCATCTCATTTTATCTCATCTTGTCTCATTTTCTAATCATCTCATCTCATCCTCCTTGTTCCTTGCATCTTCTCTTCTCTTCCCTCATCTCATCTCATTTCATCTAATCTAATCTCATCTCATCTCATCCTCCTTGTCCTTGCATCTTCTCCTCACCTCATCTAATCTCATCTCATTTCATCTAATCTCATCTCATCTCGTCTCATCCTCCTTGTTCCTTACTTCTTCTCCTCACCTCATCTCATATCATCTCAACTGTTCTTGTCTCATCTTGGTTCCTCTCTCTACTTTCACATTCTCTTGTCATCTAATTTCGTCACATTTCTCCTCTTTTCTTGTGTCATCTTGACCTTTCTTGTCTCAACTCTTCTTTTTCAATTCTCTTCATCTCCTTTCCTCTCGCCCTCTCTTCTCCATTCTCTATGTTACTTGTGTCATTTCCACCACCATCTCTCCTCTTGTCTTCTCTCTCCCCTGGTGTCTTTATTAGTAAAAGTTTGTCCTTGTCATGCTTCTAGTTGCAGTATGTGCTGTTTATGGCTTGAGGAGGGACATTCATCATAGGACTTTAATCAGCGCCCTTTAATTCATCCTCTGGCTCTCTTTCTTGTCCTCTGTCTGCGCCCAGTCGCAGATGATTTTGAAATAAAGCTGTTGATTATAATTAGTGATGGCAAGTCCTGCGTTTTCGTGGAGTGATGGATGAGACGTGACACTAATGAGCTGACAGTCTCGGTACAGTCCAGAGATTGGACATGCTCCGGGTTTGGACCTGCCCACGGATCTGACAGCTCTCCGAAAGCCTGAAACTCTTCATAACAGCACAGATGATGTTTTCATACCATCACAGGCTTCGTGATGATTTGTTTAACAGTGTTCTTCATACTTTGGCAGATGCTTTTCCTAGGGCTTGCATTCATGACAGGTTGAGATTATTTATAGGCACTGGGTTGTTTAACGTATTATTAACGGATGCTGGCAGTTTACCGTTTTTCTGCCTGAGGGACCCCTGCATTCCAGATAGCAGAGGAACTAAAGAATGCTCTGGAAAAATTGCATGCATCAGTTTATGGGTAGAAAACTATGGGTAATGACGTGTGTGTGCATGTATTCTGTAGGAATTTGAAAATGACAGGGCAGATCTTCATGAAAAAAAAAAAAAAATGCAGGGTGGGCACATCCATTCTTCTTTCTTTTTGACAAAGAAAACTAATTAACCCTGAAAGGGAGGGATTGGATTGTCCATTTAACATTCCCAGGAATAAATCTCTTCATTTTAATATATTCTTTTATTCCTGGAATGTCTGGAAGATATTGGACTATTATGTTGTTCGTGGTCCATCCTATTTGGTTCTACAATGAGGACAAAGAAAGACAATTTCTGGACCAGAAACATCATAATGGTCCAATTTCTTCCCGCAGTAAAGCACATGTGCTGCTCTTTGAGATGTTTATTTGATGTCCACCAGTTCTGATGTGGAAATGTGGGTTTCTGGTTTGAGATGGTCATGCTGCCCATGAGAAATTCATTCAGAAATGCTTTCTCCTAATGTAGACATTCAAATGTCCCCACATTGTCATATTACATTAAATTCTAAAAGGCCTGTCAGTATAAGCAGGCGTATAAAAAATAATGTTAGTTGAATCTATTAACATATCTAACTTAACTTGAGTAGTGCCTATAAAGAGGAACCAATAAACTATATTACTTGGCTGAAGTAAGTCCCATAGACTTACAATGAAGAAAGACCAGAATACTGAATATTTGAATGTAATTATTTATTGAATAATGGTGCCTTATATTGCTGTTGCCCTCATTTAATAAAAGCAATAAACCACGATTTTGCATCATGCCTCAACCGTGGTAAATCACTGTAACGCATGGCCCCTTGTGGTTCATCCGTTTTTTCTACATACCTGCTGTGATTTGGGTGAAGCCCAGTAATGTGGTCATTATAGACTGTGGTTCGCTGACCGTTGACACACACAGGATGGCGTTTTAAACTTGAGATATTTTTATCACTCTCTGGAGACGAGAGATGTGAAACCCTTAGCACCGGATAGAAATCAATGGCAAGCACTCACCATTAATCAGAGTAATTTAATATCTGTGAGGCATCTGTGCTGAAGGTCCACTGTCACACCAATCTAGTTTGACAGTGGCTGTGTGGATTCAGAGCACGGATACTGTAACACTGCAAAGGGTAACACATACACATAAATACTTGTGGACAAGGAGAAAAAATGTTTAATGACATGCAAGTTTTTGGGTAAACTGCCCTTTTAGTGGTGAAGGATCTGGGGTTGTTGGTACAATCACAGGATGACCTAGAAACATGTTTATCTATTAATCTTAGGAGTGGAACCTTATCTTACAAACAGTCTATGTTTGCGGTGGTTGCGTAACAGATAAACAAGAGATCTTCAGGTACAAAGAGTTCAGTCACTCCAGACATATTGAGTAATATGCCAGACGTATAAGCTTACAATGTTGAAGTATTTACGATTTTGTGTTTGCATAGGCGTCTTTCAGAAATGAACGGAGACCGCACACATGCCATTGCTTCAGTAAGACTATTTATATGTGTTTTTATTGGTGGGATTTGAAGCTATTCAATAATACAGTGGTAACTAGGCAGCAGCAATTGAAAGGTCTGTGTTAAGATGTGTTTTTACATTATGGACTGTTGGATGTGATAGTTTTCTAAAAGCTCTTTGTATAAATAAAGTCCAACATATGCAGAACTTAATGTATTTTTGCTCTCTATTACAGCAATAAATCAATCAATAAAAGGAGGTTTAGGGTGTTTTAAAGCAGTTTAAAGGTGCAGTATGTAATATTGACAGCTAGTGGTTGAAATGGGTATTGCAGTCCAAATTCAAAAATATTGGAGAGAGTTATCTCTTCCGCCCCTCCTCCACAGGTTTGACGGTCACACGGGTTGCCAGATTGAGGACACGCAACAGGAATGAACGCAACTGACAATAATATCTGAAGGCATATCCTGCTCTAAGTCCCTGGACTCTGTTCGCCGTTCTCCTCCTGGGAGTCCGTCCTCCACCCAATCCTTCACCTGGGTTGTCCGCCTGACTTCATGCCAACTGTCCCCGTTTCGTTTCCATTCCACATCCACTCCTTTGTCTTCCTCCTAAGTCCCCCTTCGTTCCTCCCTTTGTCTCTGTGGCGCGAGGTTGAGCCTTCCGGCATATCTGTGTGTTTAATATTCCTGTGGACATAGAGCTTTTTAGATGGATGCCAAGGCTTTTTTGGTCAGGTAGAATTTTTGATCTTTGACCCAGTTCATTTGCTTGCTTCCATGGATGCAGTATGCTGCGTTTTCTAATAACTGGCAATCTGGGGTGTCGAAATACTATTGGGTAAATTGGCAGTGGGTGGAGTCACACAGAACAAAACAAATACGGACATTCCGACATGGAACACATTTCACAATAGAATAATTAGAATTGTTTTTCAGAAAAACAAGTATGTAAACTTAATGTGTTTCCTATCTATACTACTGTCACACCCCAGGACTGTTTTGTTGTGTGTTCACTGACCCAGTTTCTGTCTCCCTTTGATTAATTTGTTCACCTGTCTTGTTAATCATCCTCACCTCTCTGTCCCTCATTACCAACCGTTGTCCGGTCTACTAGGTCCCTACATGTGTCTTGTGCCTGCCTTTTCTGTTATTTATCCTTGTGTGGATTTATTAAAGAAAAAAGAAAATGTGCGTTTATTCCACTGTAGCATTGGAGGGAGGCCATCATAGAGAGTGTCTATGCCCAATCCAGAACACACCTAGAACCCAGCCCACCATCACCTGCTGCGCGGAGCCTAAGCCAGAGCCCACAGTGGACGGACAGCCCATGCCCACCACGATCAATGAGCCATCACCAAGGAGAGCAACAGAGCTGGAGATTGTCCCAGAGTGTCTGATCAGGTGTGTGACCCAGCAACAGCACTCGTCACGAGAGAGATTGTTATGGACAGCAAGAGAGTGGAGGGAGTCTCTGCCCACTGCACCATGGCTAAGTGTGAGCTGAGCTCAGTGGACTTTTGTATATACAGTTCTTCCCCCATCATCATCGAACTGCCCTGTTCTGTCTGTCTGCCCTGAATTCTCTGTCTGTCCTGTTTCAGCCAAGGAGGCCGTTTGTGAACTTTCTGTCTACCCAGAACTGTCTGCCAGTATGACTACGACCACTGAGGTCGTTCTCCTGTCGCTGGTGCTCCCGGTGCTGGGAGTGGCCTTGTGGTGTGTGGACAGCACACCGTTCATAAGCCCCCTGATCATCCTGAACACCCGCCTAGCCTCTCTCTCTCACACCATCTCTGCACCTGTTCTCACCATCGCCACCGTTGTCTCCTTGCAGCCCCTCTGCTCACCCTCATCACACTATCTGTGCAGTAAAATCGCTGTGGGTCTGCCAGTCTCCATCAGTGTTGTGGTTGGAGGCTCCCTTGTCTCTGCGTCCATCCTCTGAGTCCCGGACTCCACCTCGGCCTGTTGACCCAGCGTCTCCACCATGGCTCCTAGCTCCCTCCTCTCCGCCATGGCCCATCAGTCCACCCGCTCCGCCGGGGTCCCTTGTCCCTCCGGCTCCACCTTGGTCAGTTGTCGACCATTCACTGCCTCGGGGCTCCACTCCTCCTGCTACACCTTGTCTCTCCGGCTCAGTCAGGCTCTTCCTTCCCTCTGGCTCCACCTTGGTCCTTTGTCACTCCAGCTCCACCGTGGCCTTCTGGATCCCTGCCATGGTCACCGGAGCTATCTGCTCTGCCTTGACCCTCCGGATCCTCGGTGTCACCCTGGCTTGTTGCCTCTCCGTTTCCGCCTCGGGTTTCACCACCAAATGCTCGGTCGCCATCGGTCAGACCCTTGGAGTCATCAGCCCTTCCTCCACCATTACTCCTCCCTCTGTTAGCTCTACCGTGGGTCACCATCATGGCTGTGGCCTGGGGCCCGCCTGGTTCCTCCTGCTCCAAGTCCCTGGTCCCTGTTCACTGTCCTCCTCCCAGGACTCCGTCCTCCACCCAATCCTTCACCTGGGTTGTCCGCCTGACTTCATGCCAGCCCTTCGCCGTCCCCTGTTTCCATCCCACATCCAATCGTTTGTCTTCCTCCTAAGTCCCCCTCCGTCCCTCGAAGTCGAGCCTTCGGGGAGGGGGGCAAACTGTCACACCCCAGGACTGTTTTGTTGTGTTTTCATCCCTCATGTGTTCATTGTCCCAGTTTCTGTCTCCCTTTGATTAGTTTGCTCACCTGTGTCTTGTTAATCATTCTCACCTGTCTGTCTCTCGTTAACAACCCTACTTTAGTTGGAGTCTATTCAGTTTGCATTTGTCCGGTCTGCTAAGTCCCTACATGTGTCTCCTGCCTGCCTGTTCTGTTATTCCCCTTGTGTGGATTTATTAAAGACTATTTGCATTGATCTTCATCTTTTTTGTGCATTCATTCACAGTAGCATGACAACTAAAGTGCATCAAATATAGTCAAAAAAGTGCAGATGTTCTTAATGCGTAAGACGTGCAAGGTTTGTTCTGAAAGGACATTTGATTTGTTGTATCCCTAATCAAAAAGTAGTATACTTCAAGTTTATTTTATTAAGTATACTTAAGTAAAGTTCAAGTATATTTTTAAGTATACTTCAAGTAGTAAGTAT
Organism: Labeo catla; assembly: GCA_012976165.1. Classification (NCBI taxonomy): domain Eukaryota; kingdom Metazoa; phylum Chordata; class Actinopteri; order Cypriniformes; family Cyprinidae; genus Labeo; species Labeo catla. The sequence goes on from VONZ01000188.1 coordinate 248,580, forward strand.
ACAAATATCAGTGTACTTGTGGTATACTTGTAAGTGTACTATTTCAATACTCCTTGCGACTAAACTGGCCCACTTTCTAGTATGTAAAAGTATACTTTTAAGTGTACTTCAAGTATAACAGTAGTAAACTTTGAGTACACAACTAATTTACATATACGTTTTTAGTTTGTACTGCAACTATACTAAAAGTGAACTTATAGGTATACTGATAGTTTACTAATTAAATACGTGTAGCATTTTTAGTACACTTTGAAGTATAGTCTCAGTAAACTACTAGTTTAGTATTTTCATATTGCGAGTATACTCGTAAGCTTTCTTTAAGTGAGCTGTACATCATACTTTAAGTATACTACTATGTCCCTATTTAGGTATTATTTTGTATATATTTTGTCCCACTTTATATTAAGTGGCCTTAACTACTATGTACTTACATCAAAAAATGTACTTAATGTGTATTTAATGTGGTCATATTTTATTGCAAAACACTTTTGCTGCTATTGAGGTGGGATATGGGTAAGGTTAGGGAGATGTTTGGTGGTATGGGTAGGTTTAAGGGTAGGTTAAGGTGTAAGGGATGGCAGAACCTGACTTTACTAAGTACGACATGTTCCTGGATCAACATCTTTGTTGACCCTGGAACAACATTGTGATTAACCAATCAGATTTGAAAAAACAGTTTATAGTTTTTATGAAGTTTAGGCTTACAATCAGTGTTTGGTGGTTGTACATCAGTGTCATTCATCTATCATTTCCTCTGATTTTAGGGATTACTCATGGGTAAGTTTAGGTTTAGGTGTAGGGATGTGGTCAAGATTAAAATTTTGGATTAAAATGTTGTTCCAGGGTCAACAAAATATGTTGACCCAGGAACACATCTAACTCAGCAAAATCAGGACGTGCGAGTCAACAGCATAATTATAAATGTAATTACAGAAATTAATTACAGATGTAATTACATGCAGCCATTTTTTTTACATCTAAGTACAATGTAAATACATGTATGTACACAATAAGTGCATTGTATCAAATTATTAATTTCAATGTAAGTACATAGTAGTCAAGGCCACTTAATATAAAGTGGGACCGAAATGAATAAACAATATTTTAAACAAAATAATGAAAAAAATACTGAAATCGATTCAGAATGGTAATCAAAACATAGATGGAGTTGATCAACACCCCAAATTTTTGACTTTCAAATCATTACCCCTTCATGGGTCGACATTTTATTCCATTAAATTACATGGTTTTGATGATTTTTTATGTCTAATGATCGTGTTAGATTGCATGTGGAAGCATCTGTTGTTTCGTTTTTTTCTTCGCATGTGTTTTGGAAATTCTGTACAGAAGACGTATAATAGCGCCCCCTACCGTATAACATTGAAAACATGGATTCTCTAAGCTTAGTATAGTATAGCCTAAATATATTTAGACTTTTTGTAAGTATAAGTCAAGTATACCTAAATGTCATTTTAAGTATATCCCTCCCTTGTACATAAAGCACATTTCTGAGAAGTTTCTGAAAAGTAGACTAAAAGTATACTTTCCTATTTTTTAGTTTAAAAGAAGAATACTAATAGTACACTTAAACTTTTTTTTTCGTAAGGGATGTACGTGCATTGATCAACGTTTATATATGAATAAAAAATTATCAAAATTGCTGGAATCATATGAAATACTTTTATTATGTCTGTGAACTATCAGAGTTGTGATGAAGTTTCAACGGAGGGACAATCTGTCATTTTCATTTAAATATCTTCATTTGTAAACAAAACAAAAAAGTCTTTTGGGTTTGGAACAACATGAGGGTCAGTAAACTGGCCATTAATTGCAATTAAGGTTGCGGCAATAATAATAACAAATAATGACTGGTGAAGTATTACCACTGGGATACATGGAAATGCTCTTGACCTTTAGACTCCAAACTTACATTCAGGTCTGGCTCAAATCCGGTATGGAACGGCTACTTTTCACCATCCACTCAATGAGATCCATTTCTGACTCAGAAGGAAGTTTCCAGGACACGGTGCTCTGAACTGCTGCACTCTAAAATAAATATTGTTTTCCTTTTATATCAACATATAAATGAGCTCAATCAGTCTGAGGTAAACTGATGCTTAACGCACTGAGAGCGGGCTTTAAAACCCAGCGTTCTCTGCTGGAAACTCCATTTAAACATAGATGAAAACACAAAACTTCAACACGCACTCGGATGAAAACAAGACAGACGTAGACGTACGAGAGAGATGTTGTTTTTGATGTCTCGCGTAGATGCCTCGGAGCAGAGCTCTTTGGACTGTAACCTCTCTGCGGGCTCCCGCTGCTCTCTCAGTGTTTGGAGTGGATGTGAAAGGACTCCGGCTCTCTTTTCCAAAGCACTCTCCAAATCTCCACTCATTCATCACTGCACAGAGGAGCAGCACGCCGCCCGCGCCCCACTGAGGCGCAGCTCCACCAGACCCAGACACTGGCAAACCAGATGTGTGCGTGTTAGAAATCTAGGCCACAAAATTTAGTGTTAGGGCCAAAAATAAGACAACTAAGCATGTGATAAAGTTATAATAGAGGACATACTGCATATGGCATTAAGTGTCAATGCATTTCAATTGGTGTGTGAATGAGACAGAGTGTGCTGCAACTGACAAAGTTTAATTGATGTATCCCTGTGTGTCTCTGTCATATTACCTCATACAGTACAGTATGTTTCTCTACCAGGAACACCAAGTTGGTGGGTTCAATTCCCAGAGAACACATATATTATTTTAACACACAATAAAAAGTTTAGGACCCAAGTGAATATTGTGTCATCATTTACTCACCTTCATGTTGTTCCAAACATGTTTGACTTTCTTCTGTGGAACACAAAACAAGATATTTTAAGAAATTTCTCTTTTATTCCATACAAAGGAAAAATTTGGGCCAACTTTACCAACATTGTTATTACCAACATCATTTAAAATCTTCCTTTGTGTTCTGCAGTAGAAAGTAAGTCATACAGATTAGGAATGACATGAGGGTGAGTAATGGGGACAGAAATTTGAGCAGAGGGGAAGATTTCAGGAAAGAATAAAATTTGATTTGTCAGAAAACCCTATACAGATGAATATGAAGTCTTTTGTGGGGCGTGACAGCCCTGTCTGACTGTATGCTGTATGGTCACTCTAACACTTTGCTAATAAAAGAAAGTCATACAGGTTTGAAACAATGTGGAGGTGAGTAAATGATGGGTGAATAATTCTCATAAGCAGGTCTAGACACAATCTACAGAATATGATCAATATTAATTCTGTGAGAATTCAGGTGCTGCATGAATCTGCAGAGTCTCGTGCTAAGATTTCTTGAGGACCTGCTCATAAGTAACTGATTTGAGACGCTCTTCAGGCAGCAAGATTTGTATACCCCAACACATGTGAATTCGGCCCCTCACAAGTACCACAAATAAACGCTAACTGCTATGTGATTGTGAGGTTAGAATGTAACATATCCAATGTATCATTTCAATACTAACACAAACAAATACTAATCAAAATAAAATGGGATGACAATTTTAACAAGATATAAAGGCATAAGGATGGTGCATGACTGAACTATACGGAGACTGTCAAGCAGTTTGAGTGTTTTTTAGGCTGTCACTACGCAGTCGCAGAACTTGGGTGGTTTTCTACTCAAAGTCAAAAAAGTATAATAGTAATAGCCTGGTCTCTTCCCAACCCAGCTCAAATTTGTGCATGTGGCAAGAATAATGAAAATTATCACAATGCTTCTTAAAGGTTTTACAACAGTTTTAAAGTGAAATGTCCAGTGAGTGGCATTAAAAGCACCAAAAAGGTATCTGAAACAGGTAAAGATGAATATGGAAATGTTTTATTATGTTGGTTGATGTATTTATTGAGTGTCTGGTGAGTGGCGATAATTCGATAATTGTGCCTTATTTTTATGGACATATGACAGATTGTGGTCTATTTGAAAAATCATACCATTCACACTAATCTCTACACTATGGAAGACTATTTCCGCCACTAAATTTAATAATAATAATAATAATAATAATAATGACTAAATAACAAAACGTTATTGTGACTTTTTCTCAGAATTATAAGATATAAACTCCCAATTGTGAGTTATAAAGTCCAAATTGCAAGATATAAACATACAATTCTGACTCTCTTCTCAGAATTGTGTGATATAACCTCACAGTTACAAAAAATAAAGATTAAAAATTCACAGTTGCAAGATTTACCGCAATTAGTTGCAATGACCTTTTTTACTTTTTATTCAGTGGAGGAAACAGGCTTCTATACCACACTGTAAAACAAAACAAAACAAAAAGGGAAATCTGTATTTTGACTTTTGCACATCATTGTGTTGTGTTTTAGGATTAATGGAAATGTCAGAAAAATGAATGGATCATGTCCTGTTAGAAAATTATCAGCAGTTTTTATTTATTTTATTTTTTTAAAAAAACCTAAATTATAGTGTTAACAAAAGCAAACAGAGAAAAAATGCATTTGCTGAAGCAACCATGCCATTTTGGTTTGCTTCTTTGAGTTTTTTCATCATGACTTGTAGGACTTCATATGACTCGTACCCAAGTGCTCTGCATGCCACCAGATGAGCTACCAAACAAGTATGCTATGTCAGAATGCATTTGCATATGGAGCCAGTTACAGTAAATGTGATGCAAATATCGAAATGTGTTAGTTTTAAAAATCATTTTGAAGGAAATGTGCAAAATAAGTCTTTATTAATTGATACAGTAATCTGACATTGAAATCATTTTGTGTGAAAAGGAATCAAAGTTCTTGGTGTTTTACTGGTACTAGTGTATATTTCAGAAGAATACTGAAGTTTATAGACCAATTCGGAGTAGACAGTTACGTCACCTGCAGCTGCGCACACATAGTGGTTGCAGAAAAACACTGGTAACAAGTGGAGGTAAACGGGTAAAATCCATAGAATGAGAAAAAAAATTGTTTGTGCCTTTTGAGGTCAAAATCGGAATGCAAATAATTAATAAAAGACGCCATTTGAAGCCCACCTGATAGGCTCCGCCCACAAAAAAAGGTCATCCTTGTTTCAGATCTGTAAGACTCTCCCACTAACGTCAATTTCATTGAATAACAGTGCTTATCGCTGAGTGACAAGCTCTTGTAATATGCGGAGAACATTTTGAAAATTACATCTAATCAATATAATCTATACTCTTTTTAAATGTAACTTTTGTACCGTATGGTTTTCTGCAACCATGTTGCGCGCGCATCCCGAATGTTTACAAACTTATAATTGGTCTAAAGGTCAGAGGTCTTCAACCCTGCTCCTGTGGACCCACTGTCCTGCAGAGTTTAGCTCCAACCCTAATCAAACACACCTGAAGCACCTAATCAAGCTCCTCAGAACTGCTTGAAAATACACAAGCAGGTGTGCTGAAGCAGGTTGGAAAAAAACTTTGCAAGACAGTGGGTACCCAGGAGCAGGGTTGAAGACCTTGGTTATAGGTAGAATGTAGGTAAAAATGTAGGCATGTTTTCCAATGAGCCTATGTTGTTTACTACAGTGTAAATATATTGGATTTGTTCACCCATTTTATTGTCTACAAGATGACAATTGTAAGTCAGATAACAAAAGTAATATACTTCCTCTCAACAAACTACAAAAGTTGAGGTGTCATTTAAGTAGTCATTTTGGCCTACATTTGAAGACAACCAGTAGGTGATGCTGTATAGACAAGCGTCATCTTTCTGTCTCTCTACATTCTGATCTGGTTACGTTGGCTGCCTTTATCCTTTAGGCCTGAATAAACAAGAAAAAAGCAAAGACACAAGAAAAATATCAACAGGGAAATGCTTACACTGTAATGCAGTGAATGTGCTGATAAATGTAATCTGATCTTGAAATCCTTTCATTATAACAGCATTCTAAAATTATCCCAGAACAACATATTTACATAGCAGTGTAAGCATTTACATAGCAGTAATACTGCAATACAGCACGAAAAAGTACATGCTATAACCTGCTCACACCTGAAACATTCATAAGGACTCTTGCAGGTACAATCCACCTCTGATTATACACCACCATCAGAGATTCAATAAACACACCTCTAATCTAAGCCACTGAACCGAACAGTACTGAAAGAGATGGAAAGTCATGCACACAATATTTACGGATCCAGTTGGTTGACGTTATCTTGACTGAGACATGGCATAGATTGGTTTATCAGTTAGTGGGGGTGTATTTATATACTGGGCATTGTTTGACACCCTCACCCATGGGAAACCTGCTCAACCTCTTCCTTGCGAGGTCATGTAACCTCATTGTCTTGTGTTAACAGTTCCTGTGGACGTCAGTGGATAAGCGACTCCTTTATTGTTCCCTTCCTCGTTTTATTTCTTCCATCCGCATGGCAGGCCTGCGGGCCACACGGAACAGAGGGTGATTGATTTACAGCAGGTTACAGGAAGGTCAGAGCCAAAATCAATAAGGAAACAGCGATGCTATTTCTGCAGAGAGAGACAGAGAGAAAGTGCAAGAGATAGAGAGACAGTGGAAAGATCGCAGATAAATAATATAGAAATGACATTAGGGAGACTGGGGCGAGTTGTCACAAATGCTATATGTCAGTAACCATGAGGTTGTGAGCAAGAGGTCAAGGTTTGGCTAGTTAAAATGGTCCTGTTAGCTCCTACAGTGTGTAAAAAGCATCTTTCTCTATTGACGGGCATTTAAAAGTAGATTTACTAGAGTCAAAACAAATGCGACTAGCCCTTATTTCACAATATCACGCACAAGCAGCGTTTAGAAGTGCTGAAGTTACTATTTTTTTTAGAATAATGTGATAGTAGCACAATGCTACAGTGTATTTTTTCAGTGAGAAGCAATTTTCTCTAACAAGCAATGATTTGTTGGTTAGCTACTCTTTGCTAGAAGCCTCTAACTGCTTCTTCAGAAGGTTAGCTTGACTGTAGTTTAACTACTTTAAATTGACAAGGCACCATTTTAAACTAGATATGGAAGATTAAACAATATTTCTAAGAATGGGACATAGGAAGGAAATTTAATGGAGCGAGGAAGAAAGATATAGAAAGACATAGAGGAAGGGGGAAAAAGAACCTAAGCCTCTGAATGAGATCAAATGAAGGTATAGATTTTATTAAAAACATTTGTTGTGCTAAGCAAAATTTCCAGTTGCATCCTCTGCCATCCGACATATTAAATTCAACATTAACAGGGCCAAGAGAATGACAGAGAACTGGGGAAATGTGATGCTAATATCTCATATCATCTCCCAAATGCTATTTATGAATTATGCTTCATTCTCCTTCCTTCAATGCCAGACGAGGGTATTGATTCCTGGAAAACTGACCCCGGACTTATTCATCATCTGAATGGCTCTTGCTCAGAGCAGCACTCCATGGTGATGTATTAAAATATATCGAATTGTTCATAAAATCAGAAACAGAAAACCACAGTTTCCAAGAGTGTTTGGATTCTTCAACTGTCCTCAGTGCTAAAACAGAAATCCCTGCCATACTTTGTTCATTGTTAGCAAACTAAGTTATTGGTTTAAGTTGTTTTTGACCACTTTTCAGCCCAATATTTTATTTTTCAGCTGCCACTTTTTGAGAGTTTAATGACTATTGATTGCACTCTGTTTCACGTTTTCAGGACTTGGCCCAGTATTCTTGGGTTTCGGCATGGAAATGAGCTGCGACTTCTTGAATGGGATCAAGGTCAAATTAACAATAATTACAGTCCAACAATCACATCTTATGCTTCATCACAGCATCCATCATGAATCTGAGATTACCGAGATGAAACAAGACAAAAATCTGGACTAGGCTCTGACATCGTTTAGGATACAAGCTAAAGAATTCCCTCCTCCATCTGACTGTTTCATAGTGAAAGACCTCTGGGGGTTTCTTTAATGTTTCCTTTCACACTTCTCACTTGCTCTCTTGTGCAAAGACATGACCGGATATTACAGATTTGGCACATGGGGTTTTATTTATGAATTCTCTTCCTGAAGTATTAGTGCTGTTAGCCGCTAGCATCTGCTGACTGATCAAAACAGTAGTTGGATTGACGGGGTTGTTTTTTCTTGCTGCCCCCATGAAGTTTGCCTCTCAGCGTGACGGTGGCTCCAGGAGACTTCCTGAGCTTTTTTCACGCTACTGACACTAGTTACTACATCAGAGTATCAGAGCTCAACTCTGAAAGGCCAATGTCACTGCTGCCTGGAGTCTGGAGTAAGCTGATAGTTTAGCCATTTTGATATAATTACACACACACACACATTCACAAATCCAGGGTCGATACAATTTAAGCGAAATCAGCAGCATTGTTTTTTTTTTTTCTCTAAAATAAGTCAAGGTTACACAGCTTCATTGTTTAAACAGCATTTTGATGTTATTTATTTACTTATTTAAATTTATAGGATGATGGAAAGACATGACCGAAGACAGACTCGAACTGAGTTCCTGTGAGCAACAGCTCTCCCAGGTCCTATGACTGTGTACAGTCCATAGTACCACAGCTCTGACAACAGAACAGAATGAACAGAAACTTGAGAAAGACACCCATTGCTAACAGACTGTATGTTTTTTACATAGCTGTCTGGTCAGTACATGTACACTATACTGTCTGCCCTGCCCCTGCTGTGAAACACCATGAGACCCAGTATAACCGCTTGGCTTTCACCTTCACCCTTCCCTATTAAGGGCTGGTTTTATTCCCCTGTCGACCATTTCTTTACGAGGACAAGGCCGGAAGGATGGGAATTGACAGCTTTTTATCATTTTCCCTCATAAATGGTGTTCCAGTTCAAATGGTCATGCTGTGCTGTCTCAGAACTGCTGAAGGTAGCACTGAGAGAAACCATCTTGAATGGATAATTTTTAGCATGCCTGAAGCAGCCAGTTAGGGCCTCAGCGAGGTAAGACCAGTAATTTACAGGGGCAAGGCAACCAGCTATAGAAATCTCCCTCCCAACTTGAAGACTTAAAGATCAAGCAGAAGCTCAACTAGTAGAATTAGTACTGGACTAAATCAGGGGTGTCCAGCTCTGCTCCTGGAGGGCCAATGTCCTGCAGAGTTTAGCTCCATGGAGCTCCACCACACTTACCTGCAAGTTTCTAGTGAGTCTGAAGACTATTAGCTGGTTCTGGTGTGTTCAATTAGCATTGGAGCTAAACTCTGCAGGACTGGCAGTACGTGGGAAAGGAGACCAGAGGCTATTTTTTTGGAGTGGATGTCAATGAAGAGAGGCTTTACTACGCGGAATAAACAGCTTTTTAGAGAAAATGGCTTATCATTTAATTAATCAACAGCCTATCTGCTAATCTTCAACATTTTTTACACTAAACAGTACTTTTGGATTAAACTATTTTTAGAGTTTACCACAAAAAAAATGCTGTTTTATAAGAGAAGTCACTGACTTTTTGTGACAGGTGGGATTCAGCTAACGGCACTTCTCATTTACTCCTATGGTATCTACAAATGGTGATTGAGTGTCGCACAACTCTGAAATTCAGTGATGTCAAGGCTGTAATGTGATTGGTTATTAAGGGACACGTGATCCAAGTTAGCCGTTATGCTTTCTCCAATAGTAAGTAATACACCCCCTCTCATCTCCCTATAGTGAGACAATCTGTTTTCTAGTATGCCTAGTAAGAGCTTGATTAGTTGGTTCAGGTGGAGGTCCCCCAACACTGCATGTTTTCCATATCTCCTTAATCAAACACACCTGATTCAGATCATCAGCTCATTAGTAAAGACCTGAAATAGGTGTGTCAGACAAATGGAGAGATGCAAAATGTGCAGTGTTGGGGGCCTCCAGGTAACCACAGGTCTAGTGCTATGATCAGGGCTTAAAACAGGGGTGGGCAACTTTGGTCCTAGAGGGCCACTGTCCTGCAGAGTTTAACTCCAACCCTAATCAAACACATGCGCCTGTAGCTTTCTAGAGATCTTGAAGACATTGATTAGCTTGTTCAGGTGTGTTTGATTAGGGTTGGAGCTAAACTCTGCAGGACAGTGGCCCTCCATGATGGAAGTTTGCCCAGCTCTGGCTTAAACTATTGGATAAACACCACCCGTTAACCTGCTGTTGCACTTATGTTTCTCAAGACTTGACCAATAATGTTGCACCGATAGCATCTACTAAATGTGGCTTTGATGGTGAACAAATGAATGTTGGGGAGAAAACATGTGTAACAAATAACAAATAAGAGAAAAATACTGATACTCTCGCTGCATGTGTACAGCAACCCTCAACCCTAAACCACATGGCCCTGTCAAGCAGAGAGAGACCTCTGGCAGTTTTATCAGCTTGACTCCAGGCACGACCGGGGCCGTGATGAGGTTGAACCAGAGCTCTGTGGAGAGAGGGTTAGGGTTAGTGTCAGAGTCAAAGCAAGACTCAATGGGGGGAGGTGAATCTGGGTTGGTCTCAGGGTTATGACTAAGGGTTAGGTTGAAGGGACATGGCTCTGTCAGATTCAACTCTTGTCCATGACTCCTAATGGGGTTTGAATGAAGCCAGATGTTTTATTGGAATGGTTAGGATTAGCGAGATTAACACTTTAGGGGTCAAACAGGGGGGACAAGGGTGAAGTTCAGGGCAGGAGGAGACAGGTGCAAGACCCCTTCTGAAATACCCCTCGTGAGTCATATTTTAAACAGACATCCAAAGATCACACGCATACAGCTAAATGCCTGTAGACCAGAGATCTGCTGAGAGATTTTGAGTCGTTTATCAAAAATTCTGAAGCTGAGCATACACAGTGTATGTAGCTTGGCAACTTGTCAAAAGATTTAGGCATTTTTAGACCACTTTTCCGAAAAGTCTTGCTAGCTCTGACCTACGAGTGCGAGGTCTAGCTTTCCAGCTACATCTGCGTCTGTGCTTTTCAGTGTGTGGATGAGAGAAGTAGCGCATTCAGTTGAGACTGCTAACTTTTCTCTGAGTGATCATATTACATGTAGCCAAAATCATAATACATCATAATACATTGTCAGATAACGTCTCAATTATAAATCAGGACTTAAGTCACTAGTTCATATTTGGGAAAAAAGCAAGCATGCAAGGCTTTGTCTACAAACTCTTACAAAGCTGACGTTTTGAGATGCAGAGAAGTCTGTCAATAAATTGGTTTATTTCTGCAGCCATAGTGTGCTGACATTCTTTTTTCTGCTTAAAGTTGGCTTTGGCCAAGCACCCTCTTTGAGAAATCTGCCAGTGATCTGCGTGCTTTTGTTTTGTGTTTGCTATTACTTTTATTATAAACTTCCTTTGGCAGACCATAAAGCTGGCAGGAAAAGGATATTTAGGAACTAGAAGACTTGGGGTGAATTCTTTTAACCCAGACCAGTAAGTCACCACCTAGAGCACAAGCACCATTCAAAAATTTAGTTTTACCTAATTCTGTTGGGTCTTTTATTTACCGAGAATAACCAGTGCTTCTATCAGAGTAAAAGAGTTGAAGCTGAGTAGTTTTGTGTGTTAAGTGTTCTTTCTGGATATATTGCGTGTACCCAATTTCAAAAGTTAGGTTTATTTTCATTTGGAATGTATGTGGTTTGTGAAATGAAGTATTTCAAATAAGTCAGCCGGATTTGTACTTTTTTCCTCTTTTTTTTCCTGCTTTAGTCATCCAGTCAAGATTTCTTTTTTTTTTTTTTAACTTACCCAGAAACAGGTTGCATTCCATCATGTAACAGAAGACGCAGATTCACTGTGACTTGAGCGGATTTTCCCACAGGAAAGGTTTTCATTGTGAAGGGGTGGAATGGATGTGATGGGTTACCTTTAATGGTGCCCTCTTTATCAAGAGAAGAGGAGAGAGCTAAATAAAAAGGGTTTTAAGATGTGACACAGTCAGGAGAGCAGAGCAAAGTGTCAGTAAGAAGACAAAACATGGCTCGGAATTGGGATATTCCCAATCCATCTGACTCAAAACAGGAAGTGGATCCAAATGAATCTCTAAAAGCTTAGGGTCAGCTTAGATGACACAACCTGTTAACCTGTGTGGTGAAAACAGATATGTGCACTTGTCAAATCCACACTACACACACACATAGCACACACTCTCTCATACAAACATTAAATTGAATACACCTGTTTTATCCAGCTGTGTTTTGCTGAGAACTCTCCAAAACCAAAGCTTCCAAGAAGCTCCTTAGCCTCTTTGATAATAGCTCATACACTCTTGACAGTTGAGCATTGTGCAATAGCAATACCCTTCTGTGTAGTATTATATTTTACAGAGCACTTCTTCGCCAATCAAAATGCAATACCACTTTAATTTTTTTTCCAGAATGATGAATTTGTGAGTAAATCCTCATTATACACATGCAAGTCGGATTACCATAGCTAACCAGACACATCATGTGGTTCTAAAGCTGTGGGTATGGAACATATTAATTGTGTCTACAGTAATCTGCATCAGAAGGGTGTCTTATAATGGATTTATGCCCTAGTGCTTGAAGTTTGTCATGTGTGTCCGTTTTGGGCAAATTCTTCATGGGAATATAAAGCCCTTCCGAAGCTCTCTGTTCTGTCGCATGCATGATTCATTGAATTTGTTTTTGTGGGTGAAGGCCTGCTCTCAAAAAATATCAATTAGAGGAAATTGTACTGGTGGCATTCTTGAAACTTGCGTGTGTGGTTTGGCTGATGAGTTTGTACTAAAGTTGCGTGCAGGAAGGAGGGAAGCGTGGCGTGCTAAACACGAGCCATGATGCAAACCGGTTTCACTCTGGATGGAATAAACACATGTCCGCAGGGACTGACAGACGATTGATACAGCTCCTGTTGAACTCAGGGAAATCCCATGTCTGGCACGGGCTGAATTTGGGGGTTTGTGGGTGACTAGGGTGGAGAGTTAAACCACTTCCCCTGCTTGTTAAACAAGGCCAATAAAAGACATTACTCTCTGGGCTCGGCAGAAGTCTTTAACGTACCACTGCTTTCATCTGCTGGAGAGTGATTTCAGCATTTGGTTGATCTTCGGCATCAAGCAAGATGGATCTTTCATGCTGAGTTGAGTTGCGAATGACAGAGCTACAGTACCATCCTTGGAAGTGTTAAATGTATAAGGGACTGGTTTCAAATCCAAACACTTCAGAGTTTGTTTAAAACACTGTATAATGTGTTGCTTTACTATGACCTGCAACGACATTAGTAGTGTCTTACGTGACAAGGTTTGTATAGACAGCTTCTTGGTCACAGTTTGGTCTGCTGGGTAAAATTGGACTACGGTTGGATTAAAGCTCTAAATCTCAGGATTTGGTTTGAGTTAGAATTTACTCACACTTCAAGCAAGGCATGATGAAACATTTCCATCTCTTAATTAAGACCAGAGCCATTTCGAGAGCTGCTAGGCTAATTCAAGTGACAGTTCGATCCAAACTGAAGCTTGCTTTTTTCCTCACTAAAAACTTCAAAGCTTCTAGTCCAAACATAGCCGAAAGGCCTCTGAACCATCTGAAAGCTCCTCATCCATCCACAGTCACGTGATTCTCCATTACCACGCTGGGGTCAGGAGTGCAATGAGAATCTGAGTTGAGAAACTCTTCCATCCATTATTGCAGGGGTATTCATCCCTGCTCTCTAGCTCTAATAAAACTCACCTTAAAGCAGGTTGGTCGCAAACTTTGCAGTACACTGGTTTGAAAACCTGTGCATTATTGTACTGAATTGGATGATGTGTTTTGGATGATAGTCCCCACTATGGGGTGCAAGTATCTAGGGGTGCCGCTATGGTTTCTGGGCCCCCGAACACATAAAAAGCATACTGATTGAGGTCCCTGTTGGTTGAAATCACATAAAAGTTGGGGGAACAAAATGCTTCCCTAGTTTGCATCGGGCCCCCTTTCTGACCCCTTGGAATCATCCTATGCAAACCAATGCAAACCAGCACAGAAAATTATGTTAGTCTATTTACTTAGATTTGCAGGTAAGGAGGACTTTAGTCAGAAATGATGTTGTGGTGGGGGCCGATGACCCAAGGTGAGTTGGTGTGGAAAGGGTTCAGGGACGAGGCTTATCCTTGTCATCTTCAAAGGGCTTCTCATCTTGTTTCATACACTTCATCGCTTTGAAGGAATTCAACATGTTCCAAGAGTGGGAGTTTTTGTGAGGCCAATGCTTGGTTGGGGAAAATGGTGGGCACCCTTCCCAGAAATAACAAATTTGTGGAAATCGGTGGAACACTGGGTTGTATGAAGAACAAAAGAGGAATAGGAACTTAAGGAGTGCAGAGGAGTGAGCATCAACAGTAAGAAATCTTTATAATTGCAAGTTATCATTGCGTCCATCTCTTTTTTATCAATGTTTTAGCTCTTTTTTCTCGTGCTAATACATGTGTTTCCTTGTTCCTTGTCCGCCTCTTTTCTATCATCAACTTTCTATCCCTCCCTCCCCTCGGCTTCTATTCTGCTTCCAGGACCTTGTCCATGTTTTTTTGTGGGTCACTTGGAAGTGGAAAATTAGCCTTGTTTCCTGAGGCAGGGATTCATCCCACTTATCTCCAAATTAACTTCCAGAGTTCTCGATCATAATCGTACTGATCATCATGGTGAAACGGGAGCCCCAGTAACACACTACGAAACAGAAAATCTCAGAATAAGTGGTACATCACTGCAGCACCATGGTCTTGCACACATCACTGATTAGCGGTCTGCTAACTTGATCCCTTTACAGTGAGGAGAGAGAGGCCATAGGATCAGAGCTACTTCTCTGTAGGTCTAATCCCCATCTCGAGCATTGGACATCCCACCGTCTCTGGATGTTTAAGCACTGCGGTAGTTGCTCTGAGTTTGTGGAGTACCAGAACTTTGCATGTGTTGTCACTTATAGCGCTATCATTGCTAATAACAGGCTGGATTAGCTCTTCTTCTGCTTGATCTCATAATCCCCCTCTCTCTATTGCTGTCTCAGCTCATCACAATCCCAAAAACTTCATCATCTCTCTCTCTGCTGTGGCAGATCTGAAGGGTATTAAAAGGGAATTGACCTCATGTTTGAGGTTTCTGGCCCTGTTCTTTGTCAGGGAGCTCAGAGCTCATTACCACAATGGTCCTGCAAGACTTACAGTCTCGCGAGTTAATGTCTTCATTTTCTGGTACTGCTTTAATCAGTTCATCTATAATAATGGCAACACATTCTACATTTCCAGTACCAAAGAAATGTCTTTCAAAGTGACTTGGAATGCTTTTAAGGTAAACATTTTGTCAATTCCTGCATTCCATAGTGCATAGCTTCCACTATAATTTCATTTGTACTTTCAAAATTACAGGAATGCCTTGAGCTACAGGAAAATATTTTACAGTCAAAACTTCCCTATTAACAAAACCATGCTGGTCTCCCAGTCTGGTCTAGTCTGGTTTGAGCTTCTGGCAACTTGAGCTTGTTTAAGGGTTTTATATACAGTTGAGGTCAAAAGTTTACATACCTTGCAGAATCTGCAAAATGTTAATTGTTTTACCAAAATAAGAGGGATCATACAATTTTTTTTTAGTGACAGTTCACAAGTCCCTTGTTTGTCCTATATAGTTACACTGCCTGCTGTTCTTCAGAAAAAAAAATCTTTCAGGTCCCACAAATTCTTTGGGTTTTCAGCATGATTGTGTATTTGAACCCTTTCCAACAATGGCTGTGTAATTTTGAGATCCATCTTTTCACACTGGGGACAACTGAGGGACTGTTACAGAAGGTTCAAACACTCACTGATGCTCCAGGAAACTCAGTGCATTAAGAGCCAGGGGTGAAAACTTTTTGAATTTGAAGATCAAGGTAAATATAACTTATTTTGTCTGTAAGTAAACATTTGTTTACAAAACAAACATTTTGTAAACGTATCTAAACACATGTAAACTTTTGAATGGGGTCATTTTTTTTGTAAATTCAACTATTATTTTCTCTTGTAAACTAAAGTACTAAATAAAAAACAACACACATTTTGTATGATCCCTCTTATTTTGATAAAATAATTAACAATTATGGCTAGCCAATGGAGAAAACCTTGTCAAATACTAATTATTACTTTTATATAACATTACCACAATATTACCAATTTATTAAACCGGTTATCAACACTTTTAAATGCTTTTATAAATTGTACACTGTCTGTGTATTTTTTATGTACTTTTCAGTGTAATATAGCTGCAGATGCATTAATCCTAAAATGCCAAACTATATAACATGAGCAGTATGCGTGGCATCGGAGAACAAACTCAAAACAGCCGCCCATGACTCAGTCATTTCAGAGCACTGGTTGAATTCACAGATGAATCTTCCGCTGTGTGATCTCCGGGCAGAGAGCTGGCGCTGATGGATGAAGTGCAGTGTTTGATGGATGGGTGGTGGAGAGAAGGGATGTTCGCCACTGAAGCAGCAATAGGAATCTTGGCATGAGACCTGCTTCCTGCGTGAGCTGGCCTGCGCTGCTCTGCGTTAATCTGACCTTGTCTTCTTCCCTGATGCGCCTGTAGGATTAATGCTCGGTTTGCATTTATCCATCTAACCCTCTGCCTCTCTCTTCTCTCCCCTACCGCTCTCTCTCCCCCCATCACAACACTCAACGCTGTGTCAAATTAGAGAAAGAGACAGAGAGGGTGAAGAGAGGAGATATACTGTAATTGCCACCTCATAGAGATGTTTTCACTTTCCACTTCCCTTTCTTTTTTTTTTTTTACTTTGCAACTTTTAAAAACTGAATTTTTTCGGTTGTAATCTGAAGATATAAAAACGTAGACTCTCTACTCAAGATCAGGCACTTAATTAAGGTGGACTGAGAAAGCCAATTTACTGATCTGCTATATAAGCTTCTTCTTCTTCTTCTGAGCCAAAACTTAGTCAGTATGTCCTCCTAGAGCTTTAAAGCTACAACCACCAAACTCAGGTCAGACCTTCAGTCTGGTCTGAAGTTAATTGCTGTATCTTTTCTAACTGATCCGGTTTACGGCTTCGAAAACCAGACTATCAAAACCACCTAAAATCCCTTTTACTGAGGGGTGAAAACTTTCATACAAAGAGACCTATGGTACATCTGAGCTGTTTATTACTATAGAAAAGCTTAACAACTACCTACTTAAAAAAACAACTGCTAAAACCAGCCTAAGCTGAATGGCTGCTTTGGCTGGTCTCTCAGGCTGGTTTTGAAGTGGTTTAAAATAGTTTTGGCCACTTTGTAGCTGGTCAGGCTGGCCAAGCTAGGAGACCTGCTAAAAGACCAGCTAAGGTTAAACCAGCGATTTTCAGCTTAAACCAGCTAAGACTTAGTTGTTTTTAGCTGTTTTTTACTGAATCAACTGTTTTTAGCTGGTGTAAATGTGTTAATCATGTTAAAAACATGTTAATCATGCTAATAACTTGCTAATCATGTTAGCAATATGGTATTAACATGCTAATCATACTAACAACACGCTAATAACACGTTAATTATGCTAGAAACACTTTAGCAACATGCTAGTAACTTGCTAATCATGCTAGTAGCATGCTACTAATTTGCTAATCATGTTAAAAACAACATGCAAATCATGCTAACAACATGCTAGTAATATGGTAATCATGCTAGAGACATGCTAGCAACAAGCTAGTAACATGTTAATCATGCTAGCAACATGCTAATATTTTTAATCAAGTTAATGACATGCTAGTGACTTGCTAATCATGTTAGCAACATTCCACTAATTTACTAATCATGCTAGAGACATGCTAGTAACATGCTAATCATGTTAAAAACAACATGCTAATCATTCTAACAACATGCTTAGTAATATGTTACTCGTGCTAGAAACATGCTAGCAACAAGCTATAAACATGCTAGCAACATGCTAATAACGTTCTAATCATGTTACCGACATGCTAGTGACTTGCTAATCATGCAAGTATACAAGCAAAAATAGCAACATTGTAGTAATTTACTAATGCTAATCATGTTAAAAACATAACAACATGCTAATCATGCTAACAACATGCTAGTAATATGCTAATCATGCTAGCAACATGCTACAAACTTTATAATCGTGTTAGTGACATGCTAGTGACTTGCTAATCATGCTAGCAACATTCAAGTAATCTGCTAATCATGCTAACAACATGCTAACAACATGTTAAAAACATAACAACATGTTAATCATGCTAGCAACATCTAGTAATATGCTAATCATGCTAGCAACATGCTACAAACTTTATAATCGTGTTAGTGACATGCTAGTGACTTGCTAATCATGCTAGCAACATTCAAGTAATCTGCTAATCATGCTAACAACATGCTAACAACATGTTAAAAACATAACAACATGTTAATCATGCTAGCAACATGCTAATAACTTTCTAATCATGTTAACGACATGCTAGTGACTTGGTAATCATGTTAACAGCATGCTAGTAACATGCTAATCAGGCTACTAACTTGTTAATCATGGTAACAGCATGCTAGTAACTGGCTAAGCATGGTAGCAACATACTAACAACAAGCTAGTAACAAGCTAATAATGTTATAAACATGCTAGTAACATGTTAATCATGCTAGAAACATGCTAGCAACATGCTAATCATGTTATAAACATGCTAGCAACTATGCTAATTAGGCTATAAACACTTTAGTAACTGTTAGCAACATGCTAATTAGGCTATAAACACTCTAGTAAACTCATGTTAGAATCAGGCTATTAATTTGTTAATCATGATAACAACATGCTTGTAACATGCTAACAACATTGGAATCAGCCTATAAAAATGCAAGCAACAAGCTAATCGTGTTAAATATACTAACAACGTTAAATTATGTAAGCAACGTGCTAAATCATGACGAATCACCAACGTTCATATTTTTACAACTGCTTCAAACTTTCAGGCTTTCTCAAGCCAACTCAAAGTTTGTTCTCAAACTTTACTCATCTAGTTAATTACAGAACTGTAACATTTACTTTTTTCTGTAAAAATTACAAACTTTTTTTTTTTTTTACCCCTCTTTCTGGCTTTATTATGGTGGTTATGACACACTATCTATGAAAACTTAATACACTTGTGGAACAGCAGTAAAGCTTTGTGCATGTTTCTGTGTTCCATAAGCAACATTTCCAGGGGCTTAAAACAGGAAGAGGGGCTGAGGTTAAATTTGGGGAGTGCACAAGAAAATGTAGCCTCCATAAAACCCACACCGGGTCCCCAAATACTTCCATGATGGATTTATAAACTACAGAAGGAGAGGGGAACAAACTGTTTATTTTAAATGTTTAGATGTGACCTTTTTTAGACTGACCACAACTTAAGACAGAAAAAGGGAAGAAATTACTACAGGAAGCCACAGGACATCATGTCAAGAAAGACATAAACACAATAGAGGGAAAGGACTTCAAGGACAGGAGAAAAAAAAGACAGGACAGAGTGAGAGAACGAGGGATAGGGTTAAGAGATAGGCCCCAACTTAAGGTCATTTCTTCATGGGAGGAAGTTATTAAGAGTGCTTCATGTAGAGAACCAAGAGGTTGAGCCATAGCCTGACAAACACACACACACACACACACACACACAGAGAGAGAGAGAGAGAGAACATGAGGTTCTTCAACCGTGCAGAGAAACACAATAGAAACTCAATACCGTTTAAAAAACCTGATCAAATAACATTGGTTCTGCCGTCATGTAACGAGGGTTAATATTACAACTGAATTCCCAAAAACCCAGTCCTGTCTGGGGTCGGAGGGTGGTTCGGTTCTCATGGGCTTGGGGAGAAATATGGAGTTCGTTTGTGAGGAGGAATGTGAGGCGACAGGGGGGCAGACGGTCTCGTTAGGTCAGTACACTGAAGTAGTTTGTTATTTATGGTGTGGGATTCCTACTTTTCAGCACTCACCACGTTTTCACCTGCAGACGCTCTCTAAACGTGCTCACGGAGGAGCCAATGACCTGGAGCCGGTTGCAGTACAAGTCTAAGCTTCAAACACCAACATGAGGACTTTAGTCAGGGTAGAGGTCTTTGACAAGAATGGAAACAAGGCTTTGAGAGAAGTTGTGTACTTAAGTCAAATCAAAACATTGACAAAGGGCAATAAGACACATTTAATAAACTGTACAGGGTAAAATTTAAGTACCTCACCGCCTTTTGTACATGCTGGCAGCTGGCCATAAGTGACCCACTTTGAAGTGTTCTATATATCCTGCAACTGTGAGGCAAACAACTAGTGCCTCCACACTTCAAAGAGGGCTTTTCACACTTTGCCCATTCGAAGCACGTGTTTTGGAACCTGATGTTTTCTAGGTATTTTTAGGCATATATGAACACTACAATCTAACTCAGATCTACATCAAAATAAACTAAGATTTCTAAGATTACCTGAACAAGAAGTTCTCAGATGCTTTTGACCAATAAGAGGATAGTTTTATGCACATGTGGCATGCATGCAAACATTTTGGTTTTGAAAACTGAACACTGAAGTTTTGAAATGCTGCCCTGTGAAACTGAAAACAATGAAAATTGTAACATTGTAATAATTTAAATGACTTTTTTTTTTTTCTCAGAATTGTGGATATAAACTCACAATTATGAGAAATAAAGTCAGAGTTGCAAGATGTAAACTTTAATAAAAAATAATGTTTTTATCTCACAACTTCAATGTGTTGTGATTCGTTGTTTATATCATGCAATTCTGAGAAAAAAAAAAATCTGAATTGTGAGTTTATGTCTTGCAGTTCTGAGGAAAAAGTTAGAATTGCAAGTTTTTATCTAATTCTAACTTTATAACGTCTCGGTTACGTATGGTAACCCTCGTTCCCTGATGGAGGGAACGGAGACGTTGTGTCGAGTAGTGTACGACACTAGGGGTCGCCCTTGAGACCCCAAACACCTCTGACAGTTTTGAGAAAGGCCAATGAAAATTGGGTGTGCAGATTTGCATAGCTGGCCACGCCCCGGACATCCGGGTATAAATAGGGCAGCGTGTGCATCTGCTCACTCGTTCTGATTCTGAGGAGCCGAGCGTCTCAGCTCACTCAGAGGCAGACCAGAGATGTGGCATGGGAGACACAACGTCTCCGTTCCCTCCATCAGGGAACGAGGGTTACCATACGTAACCGAGACGTTCCCTATCTGTCGTACACTCCGAGTTGTGTCGAGTAGTGTACGACACTAGGGGTCCCCGTAAAAACACGCCACATGTCTGACCACGTCACGAGAGACAAGTGCAGAAGTAACAAGGCAACGTGTTAACGTAAGTGCAGCTTAGGTCATTTTAGGTCATACAGCCGTCTGGTAGAGGGGGCTCTTGCCTGTAGAAGTGTGTTTACCACTGAAGGTGAAAGGTCTCTGAAGTCCTCCTGGTCGCGTCCAGGGACCAAAGGTGGAGGTTCCAGAGATCGGGGTGCGGGTGCCAAATTGTGCCCTTCCCCTGAGAAGGAGGTCCTTCCTCAGAGGAATGCGCCAGGGAGGGGCTGATGCCAGGAGCACCAGGTCCAAGAACCAGGTTCTGTTGGGCCAGAAGGGGGCCACCAAGAGAATCTGTTCCTTGTCCTCCCTGACTTTGCACAAGGTTTGTGCGATGAGGCTCACTGGGGGAAACGCATACTTGAGCCGGCCCCTCGGCCAACTGTGTGCCAGTGCGTCTATACCAAGGGGGGCCTCGGTTAGACCGTACCACAGCTGGCAGTGGGTGGATTCCGGTGAGGCAAAGAGGTCTACCTGTGCCTGGCCGAATCGATCCCAAATCAGTTGGACCGACTGGGGGTGGAGTCTCCACTCGCCTCCGAGCGAAACCTGTCGTGACAGGGAATCGGCCATACGATTGGCTTCGCCCGGAATGTGAGTGGCTCGTAGAGACTTGAGTCTGTGTTGACTCCAGAGCAGCAGGTGGCGGGCTAGTTGTGACATGCGAAAGGAGCATACACCGCCCTGGTGGTTGATGTAGGCCACAGCCGCAGTGTTGTCGGACCTGACCAACACGTGCTTGCCCTGAATCATAGGTCGGAACCTCCTCAGGGCCAGGAGCACTGCCAACAACTCCAGACAATTTATGCCAAAACAGTCAGGGGCCTCTCCAGACCCCGGAAGCTGCCTGCCCGTTGCAGGTGGCACCCCAGCCTGTCTTGGAAGCATCTGTGGTGACAACGATGCATCTGGACACCTGTTCCAGGGGAACTCCTGACCGTAGGAACATAATGTCTGTCCAAGGGCTGAGTGTCTGGCGACACGATGGTGTGATGTTCACTCGAAATGTGCCTCGATGCCACGCCCACCTGGGGACTCGAGTATGAAGCCAGTGCTGCAGCGGTCTCATGTGCATCAAACCCAGTGGCGTGACCGCGGCTGAGGATGCCATGTGCCCTAGGAGCCTCTGAACCTGTTTTAGGGGGACCGCTGACCCGCATCTGAGTGTTGCCACACACCTCAGAACTGACTGTGCACGCGCCGGGGAGAGACGCGCAGACATACTGACCGAGTCCAGCTCTACACCGAGAAAAGAGATCCTCTGTGCCGGGGAGAGTTTGCTCTTTTCCCAGTTGACCCGAAGCCCCAACTGAGCCAAATGGTTGAGAACCATGTCCCTGTGTGCGCAAACCAAATCCCACGAGTGAGCTAGGATCAGCCAGTCGTCGAGATAATTGAGAATGCGTATGCCCATTTCCCTGAGGGGGGAAAGGGCGGCCTCCGCTACCTTCGTAAAGACCCGGGGCGACAGGGAGAGGCCGAAGGGGAGAACCTTGTACTGATATGCCCGTCCTTCGAAGGCAAACCGCAAGAACGGCCTGTGTCTTGGGAGGATTGAGACATGAAAGTACGCGTCCTTCAGGTCTATGGCCACAAACCAATCTTGAACTCTGACACACGTGAGAATGTGCTTGAGGGTTAACATCTTGAACGGGAGCTTGAGCAGGGCCCGATTCAAGACCCTCAGATCCAAGATTGGTCTGAGACTGCCACCCTTCTTGGGTACAGTGAAGTAGGGGCTGTAGAACCCTTTCTTCATTTCGGCTGAGGGGACAGTTTCTATCGCACCCTTCGCCAGAAGGACTGCGATTTCCGCCCGAATAACCGCGGTGTTGGGGCCCTGAACCGACTTAGTGAGAACACCACGGAACTTGGGTGGATGCCGTGCAAACTGGATGGCATAGCCGAGCCGAATGGTCCTGAGGAGCCAGCGGGAAGGATTGGGGAGATTTAACCAATCCGAAAAGTTCTCTGCTAAGGGTCTCAGAGGAGTTACATTCGGTGTACCAAGGGTGGGGGTACCGTCGCTGGGAAAACAGTGTGTGGCTGGAGGTGAGAAGCCCCGAACCACACTGGCTGTTCTGCCCAGGGAGTCCGATCCGTGAGAGCTGTGCAGATGATCCGCCCGAGAGGGGAGATCGTCTGAACGAGCTCGTTGTTTCAGAGCATACGGGGGCACAGGTATTGTGCGACCGTATGTTTCTGATAATGGAAACAGCATCCGACCGTCGAGTAGAGGGTCGGAGGTGCTGTATATTGTGCCCAGAGAAGAAGGAAATTGCTCTTTTATTGACCATGTGGTGGCCGTCTGCCGTGTGGCAGACAGCCGGGTAGAAGCCGAATCCAGCGCTCGTCCCCTCGTCGAGTGTGGATCCGGACAGGTCAGATGATCCTCCTTCCCTGGGCTGCCCGTCTCAGGAACGCTTCGAAGCCTGACGTGGGTTCTTAGTGGCCTGAGGACGGGCTGGCGGTGCCACCTTCCTACGAGTGCTGGACCGTTGGGCGGGTCTGGCTGCAGGACCGGCAGGTTGCGGGCCCTGAGCCACCCTCGTAGGGGGTCTTCCTCGGCGGGGGGCAGGCGGAGGTTGCTGCGTCGGCTGAGCTGGGCCAGCGCTCGCTGCACGCCGAGGCAGGATGTGTTTAATGGCCTCCGTCTGCTGCTTCACCGTGGAGAACTGCTGGGCAAATTCTTCCACGGTTTTGCCGAAGAGACCAGTCTGGGAAATGGGAGCGTCAAGAAAGCGTGCTTTCGCACCACCATAGTGGACATCGCCCTCCCCAGAGCCTGCGCCGTAACCTTCGTAGCTCGGAGAGCATAGTCGGTCGCAGAGCGCAGCTCGTGTAACAGCTCTGGGTCAGGAACACCCTCGTGCAGGTCTTTGAGAATCTTAGCCTGATAGACCTGCAAAATCGCCATAGCGTGTAAGGCGGACGCAGCTTGCCCAGAGGCCGCATAAGCCTTCGCTACAAGCGCAGACGAAAACTTACAAGCCCTGGACGGGAGTCTCGGGCGGCCCCTCCAGGAGGCGGCGTTTTGCGGGCACAAGTGCATCGCAATCGCTCTCTCCACCTGGGGGACCTCCGTATACCCCCTCGCTGGACCGCCATCGAGGGTGGTGAGGGACGGGGAGATGAACGTGCCGTGAACGAGCCGACAGAGGGGCTTTCCACGACTTCGTTAACTCCTCATGCACTTCCGGGAAAAACGGGACCGGGGAGGAACGTGGCCTCGAGTCACGTCCACTGCCCAGGAACCAGTCATCCAGCCTTGAAGGCTCAGGGCTGGGCGGGGGAACCCACACAACCCCAATCTCCTTGGCTGCCCATTTTAGTGCGGCGGCCATTTCGGCATCCGCCACAGACTGAGACTCTCCCGCCGGAGCGGTAAGTTCAGCCGCGACGTCAGCCTCTGACGGCTCTCCCTCCGATGCTACAGACCCTGCCTTTTCCTCAGCAGGAGCCCCGAACAAAAGATCCAGCCCATACTGAGACGAGCTTTCAAAATCGTCCTGAGACTCCATCGGTGGACACACAGGGTGAACGGTTTGCGAGGACGTACCCGGCAAAGCGTCGTTCAAACCCTGCCGCTCTTCTTCAACGCACATCGCTGCGGCCTCGTACCCGGAAGTAGAAGGACCGGAGCGGGAAGCAGTTGAATGGCGCCGCGGCTTCTTTGAAAAGAACGCGGCTCGTAAGCGGAGCGTGCCCAAGGGCATGTCCTCGCAGTTCTGACAACCTCCCTCAGCGAACGCTGCTTCAGCATGCTCACGCCCCAAGCACTGAACACAGTGATCGTGCCGATCGTTAGGGGAAAGGTAGAATCCGCAACCAGTTGGACACGGACGGAAAGGCATAGTGAAACACACAATCCGCCCGTGGAGCTCTTTTAGAGAAAATTTGCTCAATTAGAGGAAAATCTTCTCCTGAAGATCGCCGTCGACGCACCCAGGGGAACTCTCACAACACGAGCCGTGTCAGAGAGGGAGAGACCGCTGTCTGTGCCGTAGATCCAACGACGAGAGAGGTGAATGTTGCCGCTTCTCACACAGAGACGCTGCATTCGGCTCCGAAGAACAGAACGAGTGAGCAGATGCACACGCTGCCCTATTTATACCCGGATGTCCGGGGCGTGGCCAGCTATGCAAATCTGCACACCCAATTTTCATTGGCCTTTCTCAAAACTGTCAGAGGTGTTTGGGCTCTCAAGGGCGACCCCTAGTGTCGTACACTACTCGACACAACTCGGAGTGTACGACAGATAGGGAACTCTCAATTGCAGGTTTATATCATGCATTCTGAGTTGATTTCTCACAATTCTCAGTTTATATCTCACAATTCTGATCAAAAAAATCTGAATTGTGTATCACGCAATTCTGAGGGGGAAAAAAGTGTTAAAGAATTATGAGATAAGTTGCAATAACCTTCTTTTATTTTTTTATTTTTTTTTATTCAGTGACAGAAACAGGCCTTCATAAATATCTGGAAATCTTTACGAATTCTTTAAAGTAGTACTGTGTGACATCATTAGGCTTTTTTTTTTCGTAAAATGTATCCTTTCATTTGTGTTTATAAATCTTAAAACAACAACAACAACAAAAAACTAGGGTGAGTAAATAAGGATGAATTTTCTTTTTTGGGTGAACTATTAATTTAAAAACAACTTGCGGAAAAATTCTAGTGCAGTAAGACTAGAACGTGTGGTACGAAAAAAATACAGTAAAAGTAAACAAATAAATCTAATAAATCTATATTGCTTCTCAAGTAAATTGATCTCATTCTTTCAAAGAGTTTTACATTATTTACAAAAATGTTTACAGTTGTTTAGCATGTTGTTAAGCTAATGTTCAGTCTGTCAGGCACAAAGCAGGGCACCTTTCTGAAATCAAAATACTGCTTTCATAAGCAGTTGACTATGCTTTGGAACAGCTTGCACGTTTAAACCTCACAGCCTCATTTTCATTTGCATTTCATTAAATGTTGTGTTGACGCTGAGTAATGTTCTGACTAATGTAATGTTATGTAATGTTATGATTCTGATGTGATAAATTCTTTGTTATGATCTCAATATCAGATGTGACCAGTAAACAGCGTATAAAACTAAAACAAACTCTACTTTCTCATTCATGCAACTGAAGAATGAAACCTTCCTGTGTCTGTCCTCATATGGAGCCCGGATAATAGTTTGATTGAAAAGATTGGAGTCTATTTTAGTGCTATGTGCTGTTAATTACAGATACAGTACATCTCTCACGTCCTCATGCATGGCCTGTGGGCTGGGTGTGACATTACCCACAATGCCTTGGTGCATCTGCTGTAGAGTTGTGTCCATGTAGATTCACACACCACAGACCACAGTTTAGTAAAAACACAGAGGGAGAAATGGAATGCAAACATTTGCTGAGCTCCTAAAACTACACCAGAGAATAGGAAGCATTCATTATAGACTGACAGCACCTACACCATGCTGTCTAACCAGTGCTAGGTAGTAAGTAACTAGTATAGATGATACTAAATTTCATGTTTTAGTAGCTCAGCTGTTATACAATAGTATACTTTTTCTATACACTTTATTTGCAAACAAAATGTTTTTTTTTTTTATTTTGGAAAAATTATTTGGATATTAATAGTAATTTAATGGACATTTATTTAAAATTTAATGTAATTTGACTGTTATTTGACCAGTTAAGACTTAAGTATGGATTGTAATATTCATAATTACTTATGAATATTCACAATACAGTTACAATTATAAATCAAGTACTTTACATGTGCATGTATGATAATCAACACATTAAAGTACTTTATTTTATTTTTATGTTCAGGTCGACGACTGACCAAGGAGGAACCAGAGGGCCGAGGGAGCCCACGAGGGGGCCATGGTGGAGAGGAGGGAGCTGGGTGCCATGGTGGAGCCGCTGGATTAATGGGTCGAGGCGGAGTGTGGAGGTGGAGACAAGGGATCATCCATTCACGACGCCAGAGGAGACTGGCAGACCCGCAGTGATCCCAGCGCACCGATAGTGGGCTGAGGGTGAGCTGAGGGGCTGCCGAGAAGCAGCAGCAAAGGGGCAGAAAATGGCAAGGCTGAGGAAGTGGTGATGATAGGAGGAGGCAGGAGAGGGAGGGTTCTGAGATGATGTGTGCTGCCCACAAACAACAGAGAGCAACTCCCATCACCGGGAGTGCAGCGGATAGAGGAATGACCTCTGTGATTATGGTAGGACAGACAGACAGTTCAGTAAGAGTAGACAGTTCAGGGCTGACAAACAGTTCACAAATGGCCTCCTTGGCCAAAACAGGACAGCCAGAGAATTCAGCACAGACAGACAGTTCTGAAGCTGGTGGCAGAAGAATGGGCATGTCTGCAAAAAAGTCCAAATTAGAGTCAGTAAAGTCCACAGTGTCCAATACCAGCTCTCCCTCAGCGCTGGTGTAGTGGGTGGGACTTTCCTCCAAGCCCTCACACTCCCTAGCTTCATCTGCCGGTGTACGCTCAGTTGCCGGCTCTAGCTCCGGGGCAACCCTTAGCTCTGTCTCTCTCTAAGGCGATGGCTCGTTGGTCACGGTGGGCTTTGGTTCTCCGTCCGCGGTGGGCTCAGGCTCCACACAGCGGGGTAATGGTGGGCTGGGCTCTGGGTCCAGAGTGAGGCTGGTGTCATCGTCCACTGTGAGCGGCGATACACAGGACACCAGCATCCACTCAATAAAGGTGGCGAGGCTCTCTCAAGGACTGTCTCCGGACAACTGCTCTCATGTGGAGGTGTGAAGTCCAGCACAATAAAATGTGATGAGGAAGTGTTCCTGGTAGTGGGTCTTGTTGGCAAAGTCCACAAAGTTTTTCGTGTGGTCCTTGAGAAAGCATGTCCTCCGGCTGGAGCAGGAGGACTTGGGGACGGTCCATTGAAAACAGGAAACACAAAAAATTAAAACACAAACGGGGGGGAAAAACGACGCTTTACTTTTAAGGTCTGGTCTTCGGTCACGGTGTGGTGTAGAATAAACGCACGGATACGATGAAGATAAGGATAAACAGTCTTTAACACATCCACATAAGGGTAATCGGTAGGCAGGAAACACACACAAGTAACGTTAAGACCAGACAACATGTACTGAACAGACTGGGGCTTAAATAGTGGAGAAAATGAGGTTAATTAACAAGACACACCTGAACCAAATGACACAATCAGACACAGAGAGGAAACTAGGTCAGGAAACAAGTGGGAACAAAAACACAACTACAAAGTCCATGAGGTGTGACACAATAAGTACATTTAAGTGGATTGTTTTATTTTATTTTATTTTATTTTATTTTATTTTCTGCAAGCACAGTTTTGTGAAAATATACTTTTAATATACTTTTATACTTCAACAGAAGAAACAAAATCACACAGGTTTGGAAAAAAAC
The DNA here is from genome assembly GCA_012976165.1 of Labeo catla. Classification (NCBI taxonomy): domain Eukaryota; kingdom Metazoa; phylum Chordata; class Actinopteri; order Cypriniformes; family Cyprinidae; genus Labeo; species Labeo catla. Next base: position 277,191 of record VONZ01000188.1, read on the forward strand.
ATGAGGGTAAATAAATATTGAAAGAATGGATAGACTGTCCCTTTAAGGGAATGTTTTCATAAACACATTCACTTCCACATTCAGAATCAGATCTGACCACCTGCTTGCATGTTTTTAGTGCTTTAGAAGCGTGTCTAGTGAAATCAGCAGCATCGCAGCCCTAAAACTCATAAACTTCATCTCCCACGAGCCCTTACTGACGTCTCCACAGGTGACTACAGAATGCGCCCATAAAATGTATCTTTCCTGTAAGCCGAAGGACCGTGACCTCAGCTCGACCCTGCTGCTCCCAGTGATTCATGGGAGTTCAGGAGAGATACAACCGATTCCTCAGATTCCTCTGAGACCAGACACCGACTACAGCACGACACTCGGGATGCAGAGATCACAAAACCTCAGGGAGCACCGTAACTCACAGTGTGTGTGCGTGAGGTAGAAAGAGAGAGAAGACAATGCTAGCACAGTCTCACTCCACACCATAGACACATCTCACCGCTAATTCATTGCACTAACGTCCATGACCTCTCCATGTCTGTTATTCAAGGTTTCAGATGCAGTGAGTCTCGGTGTGTGTGTGTGTGTGTGTGTGTGTGTGTTTTATAGTGAGTTCTCAGCGCTCTGTAAATGACTCCCTGTTTGAGCGTTGTGTGATCTTGTGGTTGTGTTTAAAATGAAACACATGGCTGTACTGAAGCAGATTTCTGCCCGAGTTTATCTACATAGACTGCATTCAAAATAAACTAATTCCTTAATCTATTCATTGTTGAATAAATTGGCTTGCTTTATATTTCAATTAAATAAACTACAATCCAAGAAACTAGGGAATTCTGCTCTGGGGTACCTTTTAACTCATCTGCTTTATTATTTACACAAAATGTTTCACAATGACTTCTCCTTTTAAAATTCACACGCACAACCAAACACTCCAAATACCTTTGCAATGCCCAGCAACAACATAAAAACACTCCGAACACCTTAGCAACTGCATAACAACACATGGGAAACCACATAACAACATGCTATTACAAACTCAAAACACTTTATCCACCAAATAACATCCTAGCAACCGCAAAGAGACACACTTTAAAGGAAAAGTTCACTACCAGAACAAAAAAATTACAGATAATGTACTTACCTCCTTGGCATCCATGATGTTCATGTCTTTCTTTCTTCAGTCGTACAGAAATGATGTTTTTTGAGGAAAACATTTCAGGATTTCTCTCCATATTGTGGACTTCTATGGTGTCTGCGAGTTTGAACTCCAAAATTGCAGTTTAAATACAGCTTCAAGGGGGGCTTAAAGATCCCAGCCAAAGAAGAAGGATCTTATCTAGAATTTCTATTCTGGAAGTGAACTTCTCCTTTAAGAGATTCTTAGTAACCACAAGCTGTCTCTGAGAAATGACCCAGAACATAGTAGCAACAGCATTTTAACACCTTAAAACATACCCCAAAAATACCCTAGCAACACATTTACTGTAAAACACTCAAAACACCTTAGCAATCAAATATCAATGTATTATTACACTGCTCTCTAGAATGCTTGAATACTTTAGAATTCTTCTGGTTGGTTAGTTGTGACATTCTGAGTGCTCATCCGGGTTTTTGAGTCCAGTGCTTCATTCACGTCTCTCATATCACACCACCACACTCTCTCTTATTTCATTTAAATGCAACTGCTATCATCTTGTGCCTTAGTTATTGACTTTATTTACTGTAAAATGAAACCAGAGGGCTTCAGTATTATTCTGTATACACTTCAGTCTGTGATAATATTGTTAAAACATTTGTCTTGTTAGCAGAATGATTGTTTTGTATACTGTAATGGATTCAAAATAATACACAAGTAAGATTTTAAAACACTTTCTTCTCAAATAACATTTTATGTCTTTATCTTTATGTTGTAAAAAGTTTTACATTGTAATTTTGGATACAACCACATTATGCTTTAAATGTCTGTTTTGTCTGAACTTCTAGGCTCACAGCCATTTGTTTGGATCTGTTTTTCTTTGCAGACATTTTGCATAAAGAACTGATAAAACATTTCAACTCAAATCAATATTTTGTATCTAATTATGTGGCAATAATGAGTGGGATAATGTACATCCACCCGGTTGTTATCCCAGAATAAACCACTTCAGGGTGATGCAAGACCCCTCCACTTCACATCGTGGTCTTGACCACCCTGTCAGTGGATGGATGTATCTTATCCCTTACTTGGCAACCACACATAGCAACTGCACTGTGAGACACTATACAGACACTCCTAGCAAGCACAACATATCTCCAAGTAAAGACCGAGAACAAAGGGCTGGGCGGTATAATATAGATTTTGTATGATATATCGTTATATTATTGTAAACGGTAATAGGCAATACGGTTTATATCAATGTACAGTTATTTTATATCTAAAAAATAGCAGAGGACATTGTGTCAAAGTGCATAATTCAATTCATCCTAAACATGTTTTTGTGTTTTTTTATATTGTTTGATGTTTTTTATATTAAGGGGTTTAAAATAACTATAATGCACGTATAGTTTAAAGTGGCTTGACTCGTCAGATGCTCTGATAGAAAGGCTGCGTGTGATGCTAACAGCTACTTGCACTGTTTAATGCGTTTGAGATGTTTTCCTCAATAAACTTACATTTCACAGGTATAGCCTCCATCTGTAAATGTTAGAAAGTCATGGAAATATTTCCATTTTGCTGTCAGGGGTGGATGCGCCGTCTACATGTGAATCTCCGCTAAACTTCACAGGCGTCAGTGAACGAGCGCCATCGCTCACATGCGCGCGCAATAAGATCGCAGTAATTCTCACTAAAATTTTACTAAAATATTTGCAGTTGGACAATGAATGTGGCGTATGTAGAATTTTAAACCTACAACTAAGTAGTTTTATGACAACAGTAACTGTAAAGTGAATTAGTATGTTTTTTTTTTTTTTGTTTTATTAAGCCTATTTTCATTTTTAGTTCAGTGAATCATCTGCTTTAAAAGCACTGTTTTTGTATTTACACTGTAATGTTACAGTTTTAAAATGTGATACAGATACAAAAATGTACTGTTGAAGTACTGTAGTATGCACTTTTTAAAAGTATTACTGTGTTCCTTTTAGATAGGGGTGCGCGAGGCACAACCTAACGCGGGCTTAGTTGTAACACGCGTGGTTTAAATATTTCCACACACGCTAGCATAACCAAATTTACGGCGTTTACTAGTTGCCATAGCAACACTATACAGAGAAAAAAGTGCGCCAAAATTCAAAAGCCTTTTGAAGATATCGCTGAATATTTATTTTACCATAGTAATTTCTGGCTGAAGTAAATTTTTCATCTCAGTTTTTAGTATTCATTCAAAATGAGACAAATCTGCTATTATTTTAATCTCCAATCTGTTATTTATCAGTTTAGATAGTTTATTAATGCTTGGCAAACCATCAGAAGACACGAACCACTTTTATACTCCAGTCGCGCTGATGGGGAAAGTTGTAACACTGAATCGGCCCGCTATTATTAAACTATTCTTTTCTATGACATTAGCAATGTCATTTTCACTATTTACTTTTATGGATTTTAAAAAGAAACCACAAGAAACAAGTGAATAAAGACTGACAATCGATGTTTAACGTTAAGAAATTATTATTTAAAGAAATGTAAAGCATTTTGGCTCGTTTTTGTGTCTCGTGTTCTATGAGAGCTGTTTGTGGAGGGAGAGAAGTGTTGATATACCCCCTTTTAGGGGTAAATAAGGTACGGCCCCAATGGCAGCTTTTGTACATTCTTTTCAGTAGCTGTCCTCCAGCAACCACATAGATCAAGCTAGCAACCACATACCCACTTAAAACACTCAGAACCCTAGTAATCACACAGAGCAACAAACTAAAAACACCCATAACACCTTAACAGATGTATAGCAACATATTTAAAACACTAGCAACCTTAACACCCTGGCAAGTACTCATAACACCCTAAAAAACACGTTACAACATGTGCCCTGACACAATATGTGCAAACAGAAGGCATATTTTGTGCTTTAAGGGTCAGTTTAGTGTATGTTTAAGAGTCAAAGATCAATGTGTGTTCATGAGGATGCTCCTCTGCATGATCAGTGTTTTGACTCCAGTAATGGTGACGTATATGTTTGGTTGAAGACTAGTGTATCTGGATCAGTCACACACAGTCACACTGACCCTCAGCTTTGGACTCAACTCTTTACCCCAAACACTCCCACTCTTTACTTTGGCATCTGTGCTTGAAATAAAACTACAAACTTTAATATCATTTTTCACAACTCTGCTGTGAATTGTGAGAATATTTCCATTTGTTCAGAGGTGGGCTAGATGTGATGGGAATATGTGCATGTATGTGTGTGGTCATAGTGGCTCCTGCAGTCTCATAATGAGACATTCTCACATTATCATACAATATCATATCTGCTTTGTGTTTTGATAAAGCTATGGGCTGACGTTACATCCACACAGAACCCCCCAACTGTCAGGCCTATCTTCTTTCTTTCTCTTTTAAAAACACACACATACATACGTTAACTAGATTGGCTCCCGTATTTTGGACTTTTATTGTTTTTTATATAAAGCTAATTAATCATGATGACTTCAGATTATCTCAAACCCACATCACAAACATAAAAGAAAAGATGAAGCTGCACTACAGCACTTTGGCCTCACTATCGCCATCTGTGGTTGAAACATAAAACTGCATGTTCTTTAAAAGTCAAGTGTGCTTATGTGTGGATGAATCTGAAGAATCTGTGGTTACCACAATCGGAGTAGATCTGTCATGCTCAACCAAAACCCACTGACACTAAGGAGAACTTTTAACAAAACGTCATGAGCAAGTTAAAGGTATAGTTCACCCAAAAATTGTTTCATTAATTACTCACCCTCATGTCATACCAACCCCGTTCATCTTCAAATGAACAAAAAACACAAATTAAGGTATTTTTGATGAAATCCGAGAGCTTTCTGATTCTGCATAGACCCTGCACAACTGAAACATTCAAGAGGCCCAGAAAGGTAGTAAGGTACTTTTGTGAATGTGCAGCAGAGACTGACCCGGAAGAGAAGAAATTGTTGAATAAAGTTGTTATTTTTATTGTCTTTGCACACAAAAAAATATGAATGTATCTAAAATTATGGTTAAACCACTGATGTCGCATGGACTATTTTAACGATGTCTTTACTACCTTTCTGGGCCTTAAATGTGTCAGTTGCATTGCTGTCTATGCAGGGTCAGAAAGCTCTCGTATTTCATCAGAAAAATCTTAACTTGTGTTCCGACGATTAACAAAGGTCTTGTGGGTTTGGAACGACATGAGGGTGAGTAATTAATGACAAAATGTTCATTTTTGGGTGAACTGTCTCATATTCAGTGCTACGGTTCAGGCCTGTCACTTCATTTTTGACTTTCCTCAGTTCAGTGTTTCTTTTGATAATGAGTGATTCTCCGGAGGTCAGTGAGGGATGTTGTTTAATAAAGTTTTTTTTACTGGCGCTGATGATTCCATCAAGAACCTTTAATATCCATGGAACCTTGCCATTCCATAAAATGTTCTTCACACAAACGTTATTCTAGAGAAAAAAAGAAGGTTATTTTAAGAACTGTTCACTGAAAGGGTCTTTTGGTAACCAAAAAATGCTTCCTCTATGCTTCACTGCCAAAACCTCCTTTTGAAAACCTAAATTTTTAAAAATGTTGTTAAATTTAAACATGCAATTTCATGTTTTCCTTTGTCTTTGTAGTGTTACAAGCCATTTGTGCATATTTAAGAGCCGTAAAGTCGCAAAGATTAAAGTCTCAAACCCAAAGAGATATTCTTTATGAAAGTTAAGACTCATCCACGCCTTCCTAAAATGGCTCATTCAAACACACCCCCACAAATCTACATCACTGTGTGGGAACATTTGCATAACACCGCCCAAATGTGTACGCAAAGAATAAAGGCATAGCTTTTATTATCATTGTTGTATTGTTGCCGCCACCGTCATGTCAGGGAGACGCTGTGTGTTTTGTTGCAAAAGCAAAACTACTTTGTTTGTCTGCCGCTTTTGACTCACAGCCTGTAAGTATGTTTAATATTTAAAGAATTTGCTACTGACTCTTCAAATGTGAGTTTTGAGCAGAGTAGAGTAGCACTTGTTTGTCATTTCTACGATCACAAATGCAGACGTGGTTTTATGTTAACATAGTATCGTCCCTGCAGTGCGACGCAATGTGTAAAAAGACAGCATAAGTCACTATATTTAGTAATTATGTCCCCACTAGATGCAACAAATACCTCATTTATTTTGATTTTTATTGTCTTTGTCTCATCGCGCCGGGACACAGCGTTAAAATATGATAAGGGGCGTAACATTTCTGTCATTTGGCCAATCACAACATGCTGGACAGCTGGCTAAATAAAGCACACCATGCATTTCAGAACAATGTGCTCTGCAAAAATCTGTGTTTCAGAAAGGCGGAGTAGTGAGGTGCAACAATAATGTACGGTATGTAGAAAATAATGTGTTTTTTTTTTTTTTAACCTTAAACTGTGCAAACACATTGCATTCCACCAAATACACAAAATAATGTTCTTTTTAGCAATGTCACATTAACCCTTTAAAAGTGTTGCTAAGAAAATCCAAACGCATCTTAAAAATCACTATGTCTTTAATCTATGGACCATTTTATCTTTAAAAATGTCCCCAAACTGAAGTTCTGTTAGATCTAACTAACGTCTAGGGACAAATGTATCCCCACAGTTTAGCTAAGTAAATTCTCTCACTCTCACACAGAAACTATCTGTGAAGTTTCTATCTCTGGTTTATCCATTGCTGCTCTCTGACTGTGTAACTCTGACCCTTTATAATCTAATTCAATCTCACATTAAGAGAGACGGACGCAGACAAAACCCCTGCAGGCGAGCCAGCGGCTCTCTAATGCCTCACATTACACACGCTCATTCAGCCTTCATTCGAGACACTGCCACTGCTTTCTGGAGAACTTTGAAAATGTTATTTCCATCCCTGCTGCATTATTAAATTATATTGTTTGAGAGGATGAACATTTATTATCAGTTGTTATTCTGTGTTTTTATACATTTTTATGTTTGGCAGCGGGGTTAAGAATCAGTAATGAATCATGGCTTGAGTTTTGACTATTTAACAGTTTATTATTCTTTCAGGGAATTTGTTCATAAATAGTGAGAACTGTAAGTTTTGAATACTTATATCTTGTAAACGCAAAATTTGTTGTTGTTTTGGAGCACACTAGCTTACACATAACCTTAAGGCTAACATATTTATACTAAAAGCCAAAAAACTTTCATTTCGATTTCATGGGGACCTTAACTGTAGTGTGTTATTTGATATTACGTATTTTAAATGGACTGCAACTTCATCATCTCAAATGTGTAATTACAAATATATTTAAATGCATGACACACAGGTTTCAACAGAAATGACATTAAAGTATATTTTAGTTTACCATAAATGTTTGTCCGTACATTGAGCCATGCACTTTATATTTCAAGGCCAATATACGCAATTATGAAATTACATATAAACATGTACAGCAAGTCAAATTAAGCAGGACAAAAAATTCCTAAATTCAACGATATGCATTTAATTTAAATTGCATTTTCATTTAATTGTAAATGCCATGCAATTAAAACTCTGAAAACATTCAGTTTGCACATAAGTATATTATTTCTGTAATAAGTGCTCTTTTTAAAAGTATGCTAAAGGGAGGTTATTTTTTTAGGGGATGACACACAGTTCACATCAACATGAATACACTGGACAAGTGTATGTTTCTGCAAACGTGCTCTTTTCTAATCTCACTCACACAAAAGATGCAGATTCTATATTGCTCAAAGCATCAAACTGCATGGGAACTCCCAACATGGAAATGCAAATCTACAATAATTCAATAATGAAACAAGGTGCATGGAGTCTCTAATGATTCACACTCATCACTCATTCCCATGAGCCCCCTCTCTCTCTAGACAGAAGAAATGGGAGACAGTGCGACACAAAAGCATCATGGTGTTTGGGAGGGACTTTCACATACAGCTGCATACATTGAGCATCAGGGGGTCTCGTGTGTGTGTGTGTGTGTTTATTGACCCTCTGTCTCCCCCCTGCCGTTCGGCCCGGCCTGCAGCGCTAATTGAATTCACGGAGAACAAGTGGCCATTAATGAAGCTGATAACGATGTACACAGCAAGAGCACGCACCAGTGAGCCTGACGGACAGACTCCAGCAGTGGACAGCAAGAGAAAACACACAGTCCTGAGGAACCACAGAGGAACGTTACAGAGATGCTCCATTGTGCTGTCCGTCTGAGAAGGGAAGCAATAAAGCAATAAACAATATGGGTATGTCGAGCCTTACAGAAACCGCAAAAATGACAGAGACAACGAGAAAGATAGGATGTGTTATGTAGTTATGTCTGTTTCTTAACCCTCTGGCCCTCTTCAGTCATTTTTGAGCGAAAAATGATATATTTTGAAATTTAAAAAATCGGAATGAGATGACACTCGGTGACACACACAGATGTGCTTCCCTTTCTAACAAAATTGTAATGTCTGGTTATTATCATAATGCAAATCCTGATATTTATCTAATGAAAAATAAAGTCTTTTCGAATGTCTAAATATATTCCTAAATGCAAAACCTAATACAAAGAAGAAACTACATTTAAAAAAAAAACAAAACAAAACAAAAAAAAAACAATGGGAATCAAAAAGTCTCTGTATATATGTATATAGAAGCTATACAAGAGGTTACATGACATTGCACAAGTTTTTTTTTTTTAATTTATTTTAATGCCACCAGAAGGCACAATTTTCAGTTCAAAAAATGGATTTTAAATGTTTTCACTCTGATTTAATATGAAATGTTGGATTTATCGAAAAATAATAACAAAAATAATTCAATACACATAAAAATATTAATTCCAATGGAAAAAAATAGCGAATAAAAATTTTGCAAAGTATCATAAAATATCCTCAAAATTCTAAATAATAATCAAAAATGTATTACACTGATTTTCCTGGAAAAAAAAAAAAAAAGTTACTTTTTTTAAGGCTTCGGTCACTTTTGACCGTGAAGAAAGTAAGTGTGACTCCAAAACGAAGAGGGCCAGAGGGTTAAACAGTTGTGGTCTGTTTTGAGATTTTGGGGTATTTTAGCTTTCATTTCATTCTGTCTTATTTTAGGCTAATGGAAAGAAAACATCCAGTGTTTATTACATTTCATTAAATGTAATACATTTCATTAAATGTGTATTATTTCCTGATTTATCAAGTGGCAAAAAAAAAATAAAAATATTTCAATAATGCCTCATTTGCTTTAACATAACAGAAAATATGTAATAGAAAACAATTGCAGAGTGTCTCACCTTAAAGGAAAGTTTCCATTAAGGAAAATTAACAATTTGTCATTATTTTGTACAAAGAGACGTTCATGCTGTTCTTTTCCATAAAATGAACGCATATTTATCCACCAAGGTCCGTCTAGCTGTAAAAAGGACATAAAAGAACCACAAAGTTTCATTAAAGTTAGTGATCCATACTGTATGTAAATAAAAGTGTTCCCATTCATCCATTTCTTGCTGTTACTCCACTTTCATTGCAAATAAAACAGCAAACAATATCCCCCAAAGTTATTTTTTTCTTTGTGTATATGACTGCAAACAACATTCTGTGGCGGTGAGACCACACACACACACACTCGGGATCATCTTTTATATTTCCAGCCCAGAGTATGTGAGGTTTTGACCTCTGCCCGTGGAGGTTTTAATATCTGTCTGATCTCTCTCAATGATGTAATATCTATGCCATGCATATTTTAAGACTTCATAAAAGTCCTTTTGTGTTTGTGTAGGCAGTTTACCGCAGTCAGACTATTCATGCGCAGCCTTATAAAACTATAAAGGTGTGAGGACAGAGAGAAGTGCATATATAGATGACTTCTAAAGTACTAACATCTGTTTATTTAGTGGACATCATGTTTCATGGACACATTAAATGAGTAATTAGTTCATAAATGAATGCTTTTAAAGCTTGGGAGAGTTGAGATTAACAGGGTTGTTTGGGAGGCAGGTGTGGAGTGTGATGAACTGTCTGCTGGCTTTGATGTTTAAAGGCCTGTTCACACCGAGAGCTCATACCAAATTCACATCAGAACTATTTACTGTTCACTCAGCACAACAGTTTTGTTGTCAGGCTTTGAAAAAGGTTCACATAGGGAAATGAAAACAATATTCCAGTCACATGATTTAATTAAAACTATTTTAATTAAAACAGATTGGTCAATGCTGAGTTTAAGCCATGGTAAAATACACCATACAGTAGCACAATGTTGTAATAAAGGTGCTTGATATTTACATATTTTTATAAATAATCCTGAAATATTAAACAAAGTTTTGTACATTTTATTAGCTATACTTTATTACACTTTATTTTATTAGTGTCATATAGGTGCACAATGCTAGTACCAGGATGGACCCGCTTGACCCCACACCATTAACCTGGACCATTGATTCAAATGCAGGGTGGATTCATGCTTTCATGTTGTTTACATCAAATTCTGTCCCTGCAATTTAAATATTGCATTTTAAATGTTGTTTTTCCAATCTTCTATTGTCTACTATTTGTGAGCCATGTGAATTGTAGCCTCAATTTCCTATTCTTAGCTGACAAAAGTGGCATCTGGCGTGGTCTCGTGCTGCTATCTGCTTTAAGGTTCAATATATTGTGCATTCAGAGATGCGCTTCTGCAAACATTGGTTGTAAGGAGTGGCTATTTGAGTTACTGTTGACTTTCTATCTACTTGAACTAATCTGGTCATCTTCCTCTGCCCATTTTCAAGGCATTTTTGCCCACAGAACTGCCGCTCACAGGATATTGTCTTTTTTGGATCTCTGCAAACCCTAGAGGTGTTTGGCATGAAAATCCCAATACATCAGCTTTTTCTGAAATACTCAGATGAGCCCGTCAAGCATCAACAATCATGCCACATTCAAAGTCACTTTAATCACTTTTTTCTCCATTCTGATGCAGGATTTGAACTTCAGCAGATCATCTTGACCATGTCTGTATGCCTAAATGTTGACGTGACGTGGCATTTTCACTGTCCCACAAGATAAAAATGAATATAATTCACATTGTTGTTATTTAAAATGCAGTAAATCATTAAACATTTCTTTGTCCTACATGGACCTGTTGTTATAAAACTGCAGGGTTCAATTTTTTACATGTTTGAGCCAAATCTCAAAATTGTCCTAAGGTGTGACTGTCTCAAGAATGGTTCAGTGAATTACAGCTTTTATAAATTAAAAAGAAAAGCATAAAAAATGTCCAGAAATACCTCCGGCATAATTGTACAGGTGTCTATTTTAATAAATAGCATTTTTTTTTTCATCCATATATTTCTGAAAGCGTAGTAACTTACATTTTATCTCTGAAAACCATGTCCTCTGGTGTGACACCATATCCTGATTTTAAACCAGTCAATTCCAGAGAAAACTTTAATTAGTTGAATGACCCCATTCATTGTTGTGTTACTGAAGCTGCTTGTCAAGCCCATGACGTGCACACGGTCAATTTTTGTCTTTACTGCCTTGTAAACTGAATGAACAGGTGTACCTTATAAAGTGGCCGTTGAGTGTAAATATTAATTTAGTTACACTACCATACAAAAGTTTGGGCTCACTCAGTTTTTAAAAGAAGTCTTAAGGCTGTATTTATTTGGTCAAAATACAGTAAAAATAGTAACATTGTAAAATATAATAGCATTAAAAAACATGTTAATATATATTAAAATGTAATTCCGGTGATCAAACCTGATTTTTTTAACATCGTTACTCCAGTCATCAGTGTCACATGATCCTTCAGAAATCATTCTAATAGGATGAATAGTCACTTGAATTGTCTAATAGAATGAATTGTCACATATTTCTGATTTTCAACTTTAAAAACAGTTGTGCTGCTTCATATTTGTGCAGAAACTGTAAACTGTAATCATTTTTTTTCCAAGATTATTTGATGAATAGAAAGTTCAAAAGAACTGCATTTATTTGAAATAGAAATCCAAAGTTCTCTAGTGAAACACTAGATGACACAGTCCAATAGGTTCTAACTCAAACTTATTTAATGACATCATTATCACATGGCACATCTGATGGGTTTCTTTTCTCCTCAACAGCCAATGAGCTTGCTCCTCAACATTCAAATACTTGGCTAGTGCTTGCTGTAGCAGTTGCAGTGCACTTCAGGAACCCTCCACCTTCTCCTGTATGTTATATATGGGGGTTATTTTTAAAAATGATCATTATCATTAGTATCATTTATTATCATTAAAATCTTTCGTTTCAAAAATCTTACTGACCCCACACTTCTGAACTGTTGTGTATATGAAAAGTACAATCTAAAACAGCACAAATCTGTACAGAGATGAATAGAGAGTTAGAGATTACAGACAGACAGCAGACGGATTGTCTTGGTTTACGGCATCCTCATTTGTTCTCACAATCTCAACGTATCTCTCTTCCTGTCATTACACAGTTTGACCTTTGACCTCAAAACCTATCTGGGAGTGGGAATGAACAATGCACAGATTGATAACAGGAAGTACATGTGTCATAGTGTCCTCATCTATAAATGTCATTCATGTAGACTGTGTGACTGAATATTTTAAAGACCCCATAAAGTCAAAACAGTCTTCTGACTTTTATTCCTTCCTTGTCTATTGTCATATCATCAATATGCTAGTGTACTCCAAAAAATTTACACATTTAACCTTTGACTTAATTTATAAATTGAATAAAGTTTTAGTTGATATCAATCAATCAAAAAAAAAAAATCCTTTTTTGCAGGACTGTGTGTTAATTTTTGTCCAGTTTCTCCACTTTCTAGAGAATTATCATCATGAAAGATCTTTTACTTCCCAAAAGTCTTTGCACAGTGAGGTTTTCCAGACATGATGGAGAGAATAAATCTTGTTCTTTCAGATCCTGAACATCAGTTGAGGTGGTTCAAAGGAAGATGGATTTTGAAATCCAAGTGTGAAGGGTCAGGTAAAGGTCTGTCCTTCATAGTTTAAAGTCCCAGCCAAGCAAAGCTCCATCACCTCTCCCTGTGCCAGCCATTTATTCTGTCAGGAGAAATCTGCTCCCTGTATGACCCTGTGACCGCAGCACACTCACACAAACACTAAAAGCTGTCGGTATTGTCCTGCCTGCTCTGCTGCGCTGCATCTGTCTTGTGTCTGTAGCTCAGAGGTGAGTGGTAAAGGGGTTTGGCTGCGGGGAGCCTGTGCGTCCATTTCCACTATTAAACTGGATTCAGGTGCTACTTTGCTGTCTGTCAGAACATGCAAGAGTAATAAAGCGTCTTTGTCTGTGTTTCTGTCCCTCTAATCAAGGGTCTGGAGAAACTCACACTCTAAAGACGTCCGCTGCCCACTGTAATAACAGTCACGTCTCTTCATACAGTGATTTACATCATGTATAAGGCTCATTTTCAGAAAGCTGTTCCCTTTGAGTTTCCAAAACTTATTACTCATTTAATTAACAAGAAAGTCATTTTATTTGACAGATGTGTCCCTGTTAGTATCAAAGAAATTTTTAAATACGTTAACTTTGATTTTTAAGTTTGAAGTGTTTTTTTATTTATTTTTTCATTAGATTGCTAATTAATTACCATGCCATCATTCAATACTATTATATTTAGATTTAGTTTAAACAACCAAAAAAACAAACTACACTGTAAAAAATAGTTTTCAAAAGGGTTGGAAATAATAATAATAATAATAATAAATATAGCTGCAAGCAGTGATTCAAGCACTTTAGGTATTTAAGCACATAAGGGAAAATACATTACATATTATTTAGCAAGCCTACAACCACTTAAATCAATTACTAAAAAAACATTTTTCTCAAATCCAGGTGATCTACCATAGAAATATAATGTTTTTATAACATTTTTGACTGCTGTAGCGCCTGCTGTGGTCCGATCTCCCTGAAACTTTGCATGCTTGTTTAAAATCACCTGTCGCATGTGTTCATCGGGTTTCATGAAGTCTTGGGTTTTCAATTAGTCCTTAAAGGTTTTTGGGTATATTTGGACAGGCCCCTTTTCTAAAGGACCCCGTTATAGCTTCCCAAAGGGTTAATTTCAACATGTTTTTGATAATTATTGACGTATGTGCGGAAAACCGTGTAATGTACAATCGTTTATGCCCTCAAAAAATGCAATACCACTCCCCAGGAGCCGATTTCTTTCAAATTTCTCACAGACTTTTGGGGCCCACCAAGTTCCATTCCAATCAACCTCCATTAACCTTGTCTAATAGGTGATCAAACTTAATAGGCCAATGTTAGGCCATTTTTTTTAAATACGCAAATGTCCCCATAGACACATGTGGTACTTTGGACCAAGACCATGCACAGCCATTTTCATGTTGATAGGACAAATGGTTGCCTAGTTATAGCCATTTTTATGTTTTTTCCCTCTTATAGCGCCACCAAGTGGCCAATCTCCGCGTTTTTCCCCCTGTGACCTCAGCTTGAGCTCTTACACAAGTGTGCCAAAGATATGCGAAGTTTGGCGAAGATATCTCATTCTGTTCAGGAGTTATAGGCATTTTACTAAAAGTGGCCCTGCCTCCTTTGAACGTTTTCGTGTCCCTTTGCTACAGTGAGTCGAAAGTACTTTTTTTGATAATTATTGATATTCATTCTCCAGAGAATCTTTCCGCACTTGTTTGGTTGCGATCAGGCGAAAAACCTAGAACTAGTCCGCAAAAGTAGGTTTTGCAAAAAATGCAGAAATATCTGCATTTTGTCCGGCATGAGCCAAGGATCCCATCAACATAAAACACTTGAGCCTGTGACTGACGGTTTAGGAGTTCTGAGCAAATTCGTACTTTTGATCTCTGTAGCGCCCCCATTAGGCCGACTGGGCCTCATCCCTCTAAGTTTGAAGTCTCTACGACTTACAGTTTGGTCTGCACCATCAGTTTCACGTGGAAATTGTTCATCCGTGACCATTCTAACAATTACAATAGGGTTTCAGCGTTACGCGCTTGAACCCCTAATAAAGATTACGAAATATGTTTTACAAGAAAATACTATTTCAGTTTTTCTAAAAAAAAAAAAAAAAAAAAATTATTTAATTCATTCCTACTTGCTATTTGTTTGTGATATTTACTAGCAGTTTCTGAGTTAAAATTGTTTCTACACTATTTTCTGGGGGGAGAAATGAAGTGTTATGTTAGAACTTCTTTGCTTTTATAATGTGGTGTGGTGCCATAGATTTAAGTAAGTTAAAAAAAGATTCAGATACAAATGGCATTGATACCTGAAATGAGCTCTTATACTAAATATAAACCCTGAAAATGAAATGCATGATTTCATAGACATTGAAGACAAAAGCAAATAACGTTCCATTCTTGGAAAGTCTTTCAAAGTGTCCTTTGAAGCAAATTTGTCACAAGCTTTTCAATAAAACTTTCATCACTAAATATTAATCATATGTCGTCATTACAGATTTTCGGAAAGGTCAAATTGTGGGCTTATTGGAGTGGTGAAATTACCCTTAAAATCAAAACCCGCTGGTCTGGTCAAAGATATCTTGGCTGTGTGAGACATTATGTGTAATGTATGGTCCATTCTGTAGTCAAAATGATTGCAGTACTCTGATAGTTCAGTGCAGCTGTAGTTGCTGGCTAACATTGACAGAGTAATTGACATTGAATGTTATGTCTCTGAGATATGAGATCTCTGACTCAGTGAGGGCAGTAATGACTCTAATTAATTGTGACTTGAGTGAAGACACAGATGTCAGTGAAGAGAACTGAAATGCTGACAGCTCTTCAAACTCATATTCCTACTAAAACATTGGTTCTTTTAATTTGGCAAGACATGATGCAATAACTAAACATGTCAATGTCATCATGTGTTCACTGATCAATAATTAAAACTAGTGACATAATGCAAAAATCCATCCCATATGAAGACTGATTTGATTGGAAAATGAACTTTTTGTCCATGTTCTTATATATTTGTTTGTTATATAAGTTCTTATTTCTTAAATTATATGAAACAATATGTTTATTTGGAGGTTTTCTCAGCAAATATTCATCTCTCCAATTAAAAATGAACAGTGCTCTGAAGAAAATGGATGCAGTGCCAAATAACTGGAACCATAAAGAGCAAACTGGTGAGTAAAGATCAGTAAAAATGGTTTCTGTGCTTCGCTGTGAGAACCGAGATGGGTTTCACACATGCCGGGGTTGACAAAGGGCTGAGAGGAGGATTTACAGTCTAATAAACCAAAGACTTACCACTGCCCTCAACTAATGGATGACCCTGAGGAGAAAGAGTGAGAAGGTGATGTTGCTTTTACACTAGTGGTTTTGGTACAGACCCAGCTTCAATTGACCATAAAGTTTGGTTTGTTTTAATAGCGTGAACGCCATCATCTGAAGTTGGGTGCAACTCAGGGTTAGGTTTTTGTGAACCATAGTACTCTTCATTATGAGGATGAATTTAATCCGGATGTAAATTCAGACTGCTACAGCAATATTACACGAAAAACACTCTTTCCAGTAAAACACACAGCACTTCTCAGTCTAGTTCATTTATGTGCATTTCTGAACAAGAAATGATGGGTTGGAGGTGAATCACAATCAAAACCTAAAATGAAGTTAAAGCTTCAAGTTAGGGCCCTAACGCAGAACCTGATTTTACCAAGTACGACATGTTCCTGGATCAACATCTTTGTTGACCCTGGGACAACATTGTGATTAACCAATCAGATTTTAAAAAACAGTTTATAGTTTTTGTGAAGTTTAGGCTTACAATCAGTGTTTGGTGCTTGTACATCAGTGTCATTCATCTATCATTTCCTCTGATTTTAGGGATTACTCATGGGTAAGGTTGGGTTTAGGTGTAGGGATGTGGTCAAGATTAAATTTTTTAATTAAAATGTTGTTCCAGGGTCAACAAAATATGTTGATCCAGGAACACATCTACCTCAGCAAAATCAGGACGTGCGGGCCCTCACACCTGCGCCACAACCACCTGGTGGCTTTAGGAAAACAAAGCACAGTGGGCAATATATATTTAAGCAGGTAAATACAGGAGAACTATGTCAAAATTATTTATTTTTGCCACAATTCCTGATGCCAGCTGCTGGCACTATGACTATAACTACATAACATGTGTAATGATTTAGTCCAAATGAAGAGATGTTGATGAGAACCCAAGTGCAGTTTATTGAAACAGTGACATAATCCAAAATGCAAACATAATCCAACCAGAGATGACTTGATTTAGCATGAACAAACTTGAAACACAGACTCAGCAAACATCAGGATTACAACATCAATACACAACAAGAAACAATGAGGGCTATATATGCCAAACAATGAGGGTCACATAACAAGAACAAACCAATGAGCTAACAGACACATGATCTGAACAACCAATGAGAACATGACACATTGAACAAGGGAACCAATAGCAGGAATACAAGAGGGCAAGGGAAGCAAGACACCAACAGCATGAATCAAATAAAAAATAAAAGACATTAAAATATGAACATGAAACAAAACCCAAACCCCATGTTACAACATGTTTTAGCATGTTTCTAGCTTGTTTAGCATTTGCTGGCTTATTTTAATATTGTTGGGAGTGCATTACAGTGTAAATCATGTCAATTCCTGTTGCCAGTAAGTGGCACTATTACTATAACTGTATTACTATATGTGCATGCAAATGTCTTCAGGACATTTATCAAACATGTAAAGTTTGTGGCAGATCAGAAATTGTATGCCTGAGTTACAACAACTTCCTGTTTCATGGCAAACATCAAAATTTGTCAGGCTGCCGTGGACACACCCTTCAATGAAAACTCTAGATTTTCACAATTTAACATTGCAAAGGTCTTTAGATTAAACTGACCAAATATAATGATGATTGGATTAAAATGCTACAAAGGGTTTGTTAAAGTGCAACATTTGAAAACGGCAAAAACAGCACAAAGTTTGCAGAGCAAATTCAAAACGGCTGACATCCTGTTGCGTTAAGGGTTTTGCTCCAAGAGACTTATTTGTAAGTTTTGGCATGTTACACTTGTATACTGAATTTCGTACATGTAAGTTTGTAGGTGGTGCTATTGAGCCATTTTGCCACAGTGAATTCTGAAAATATAAACTCAGATGTAAATGTCACCACTTCTGACAAGTGCAAAGTTTCATGAGTTTTCAAGCATGTTTAGGCCCTCAAAAATGTGATTTATTTTGGGGGTGAAGAGGCCGTCAGTTCACACCGTCAGTACTCAGGCACTAACTACTAAGTACATTATAATCAAATGTTTCTATACTTGATGGAACACGGGTATTGCATAGAATGGAGAGACAGAGAGAGCAAGTTTGTTAGTCAGACATGATAACATAACTGTGAGATTAAAACCCAGTTTCATCTGTGAGAACTTCACGTAGCACATGATCACAAATGCAAAACATTTATGATGATTAAAGCATTGAATCTATTTCTCTCTCAGTGTGTGTGAAGTTAATTAACCCCTTGTGATTGCCTGTGGGAGAAATTTAGCCTTTAATTACACTCATCAAATTATAATCCTCTCTCTATGAGTATGTGTGTCCCTTAATCTATGAATAATCCCCTGAAACTCTCAACATCGTCTGTAAATACACAAGTACATCGAGTTTTACCATAAGCTCAGCTCTATCTCACTCTGTCAAGTCTGTTGAGCTGTATGATGTCTTATGCTTCTGATATTTCACAGATTCGACGCATAGAGTCGTTCATTTAAAACCAAACCATGCTGAACTTTTATGAAATGAAGAAGCTATTAAAAGTCTTCTGTAATGGGCAAACTACCCTAAGTTAACCCTCTGGGGTGAGGTGACCAGACTTGCCACTTCCTGGTGACACATTCAGCACAGGATTTCTAAATTTCCTAAAATAACCAGGTGTTTGCTGTTTGCACTGTGCCCATTGATCGTTGTACGCATTCAAAATACCGCAAGAGCCATAGAGAGCAGAGCTCATTTTCGAATGTTTTCAAATCGCTCACACGTACTTTGATGTCATACAACAATCAATCGGCGCAGCACAAACAGCTAAAACCTGGATATTTTAGGCAATTTAGAAATCCATGATTAAAAGTCTCCCCAGGAAGTGGCATGTCTGGTCACCCTCTGGGGTCTTGAGGCCCTGGAGAAGTTGTGACATGCCCTGACATTGGTGCTTTTTTCAGCATCTTAAAAACATGTTAATGGCTACTGTCTGATTACACTGTAATCAGCACAAACTGGGCTCTTGCATTTAAGAGACAGTTGTAATTTGGTGTTTGATTCTCAATCATTGCAACACTATTCTCAATCACTATTGAACACTTTGTTCACAATCACTATTGAACAAACTGTTTTCTGGCATTAAGCAGCTGTGCAGCACTGCGATTTTAACGGGATTCATAAAATGCTTTTTTTGACAGGGAAGGCGAGAGATGTTGTCCGAGCTCATTAGCCGTGTTTAGCTGGTAATGTACAGTCACGTCTTGTTTTGATTAGAACCAGCAGAATTTGACTTTCTTCACAGCCCAAAATGGTTCGAGGCTAAGGATGAGAATCGCCTTTGATTCAGCTGTAAAAACGGCTTGATTTATTGCTCTGGTTGGGTGGTGATATGAGAGCAGATAGGAAGGAGGGCCAAGGCTCATTCACTCCATTTATGACACAGATTGCAAAAATAACATTCTTCCAGCGCTCAGCCACAACATGGGCCATAACTCACAGAGAACGCACAGATCTCAGGGTTCAAATCAGCACAAATACTGCACAAGACAAAAAGACATACTATAACACTGTCAATTAAAGGAGAAGTTCACTTTCAGAATAAAAATGTACATATAATTTACTCACCCCCTTGTCATCCAAGGTGTTCATGTCTTTCTTTCATCAGTTGTAAAGAAATTGTTTTTTGAGGAAAACATTTCAGCATTTTTCTCTATATAATGGAGTTTGAACTTCCAAAATGCAGTTTAAATCTAGCTTCAAACGATCCCAAATGCATCTGTAAACGATCCCAGCCGAGGAAGAAGAGTCTTATCTAGCAAAAAGCAAAATCTGGTTTAAGGCAGTTAAGGTATGTCGAAAAACTCCCATCTTATTTTCACTTTAAAATCATCCTACATCACTGTTTTACCTTTTTTTAAGGGTGTTCGATCTTCTTTGCATGTTCACTTTGCAAACACTGGGTCGGTACTTCTGCAGCAATGTAGGATGATTTTGAAATTATTTTTGAAGTTTTTCGACCTACCCTAACTGTTTTGAACCAGAGATGCACAGACTACTCATGTACTTCACAGAGAGAAAGACAAGCATTTGAGGTTAAAAAGTATATAAATTAAAATAAAATAACCGATTGTTTCGCTAGATAAGACCTTCCTTCAGGACCTTCTTTGGCTGGGATTGTTTACAACCATATGACATCCGATAACAACGGGAACATGCGGGTCACAGGGATGCTAGAACATATGCCAGTATCTTGAGCCATCCAGTTCACCAATTTGTCTTTCAAGAACACCCAGAGGAAACATGAACACAGGGAGAACATGCAAACTACACACAGACAGACTTCCTGGCTAAGCCAGATCTCAAACTAAGGATGTTCTTGCTGTCAGATGTGAGATGCTACGAAAAAAGTTTTAGCTGTTTTAAGGTGGTCCTGAGCTGGTTATAAGCTAGTTATGAGCTTAGGGCCAGCACCTGAGCAGCTTAAACTAGCTCATAACCAGCTTATAACCAGTTCAGAATTAGCTTAAACCAGCTCATGGCCAACTCAGAACCAGCTTAAACCAGCTGCCATGCTTCAAAACATACCTAACTAGCATATGCCTTTTTTTTTTTAACAGGGTAACTGACTAGCATTTGGTCTAATCTGTTTTTTTTTTCTTAACTTCTGTGTTCTGTCCTGTTCTGGTTGCTTAGCATGTGTTTTGTATTTTTTTTATTTATTTTTTTTTTTTTTATAGAACTGATTGATCATAGGCCTCACTAAACGAAGCATACGCATCTTGGTTTCTGAGTGAAGAAAGTATTATTTGTGGATAATTTTGGCAATATTCACTCGAAAATCGAAGTGCATAGGCTGAGATCAGTGAGATCAGTTCCAAAAAGAAATACAAAAGCTGTAGTAATTGAAAGAAACAAGTTGACAAAAAGGCTGAATCCAAGAATTTTTCAAAAAGGCTGGTCATTTCTGGCCAGAAACAAAAATTAAGTAAAGACTCTCCTCACACCACAAGAGTGAAATCCCACCCTCTTTTGTCCAAGGAATGTCACAATCACTGATTAAGTATGAAAGAGGGATAACAAACTAAATGATTGCATTTGACACTTCTCTCCGATTCTTCTGATTTTCCAATGGTTATGTAAATAAAGCTTATAATTGAAAATCAGCTAGTACACTGTCCTAAAACATCATCTGTTGGTCATGAAACATTTCTTTCAAACAATACATCAAAACCCCAATCCAAACCATTAACAACCAATAAAATCAAAAAGAAATGCTAGTTTCAAAATATTTTCTTCAAGCCCCTAATCCTAGTTATAACTTTAAAACCTAATAGGGGTGTTGTTCCAGGACCAACAAAGAGGCTGATTCTGGAACATGTCTAAATTGGCAAATCATTGGACAGTCACGTCACGAATCCTGCTACTGCACTATGAACGTTCCTCTTGAAGGTAAAAGAAGGATCAGTGGAGAACAGAGTGTACAGAACAGAGTGTGTTTCTAATATACAGAGAGGCAGGCAGAATGTGTACGTGTGGGGTTCATTTCCTCTAATACAGAAGCGGTACAACATTTCATCGTGGTTGAGATGGTCAGACTCATGGGAGTTTTGCTGGTTATCGCATCATCAGCACCTGCAGCACAGTGCTGAACATACAGAATTAACCAGCGTGAGTGCGAAAGAGACCCTAGCTTTGTGTTCACAAGCAGACAGTTATGGCTGCCCTAAGCATTTTTTGGAATACCATGCACAAAAATGTTCCTACTGCCTGACATATATCACTTAAATAGGCGTCCTGAGAAATCACACCTGGTTCTGTGACAGCACTGTGCTCTGTAAACAGAAAAAAAATGTAATCTCCCACAATGTTGCTAATGTTGGTAGTGCATAGACTGCCACTCATTTTGCATTCAGGTTTGCTTACATTGGTTTTTCGCAAATGTCTTTAGAGGGTTTTGGGAAAAAGCAGTGGAGGGAGGTCCAGCACCAACAAGTCTGCTGGAAGTTAGCAAGATGGCTAACATTTCGTACAACAGCTTCATAAGAGTCACATGGAATTATTATAGATGCATGGCTTTTTTACGCTTTGAACTTCTTGTTAAAGCAGCCTTGACTAAAATTGGTAAGAATTTCCTTTACCTAAAATTACCTACCAAACATTAAAAACAGGCCTTGAATTGAACAGATATTGCATTTGGTGATCAATGAAATATATTTAAGTCCAAGTTCAAGTCACAGCTATACTTTAAGAGTGTCTCAAATGGAAACAGACAGGAAAAAGTGCACCAGGAAGCACACACACACCAGAAAACACGCATATCCACACGGACCGTGAAATAAAAACCTTTCTCTCTACGGACTCCCACTTTGGGCCATGTGTTGGACGTGAAACATTCCAGAAGCGTTAAATGATTCCTGAAGGAAATCCAATCCCCACGTTTCTTGCAGACCTGCAGTGTATAGGCTAGACCTCCATTCACTGGTTTTCTGTGGTTCAAAGGTGTTTACCATGAAAACCTCCTGTGCCTTTTCCCGCATCCCCTCCTACATTACAGGTAAACGTCCATAATCGTTTGCGTCTCGGCGTGTGGCAGCAGAAAATCTTTGATGAATGAAGAAACCCCCTGTGAAGGCGACCAGGAAGAGTTTCTGAGGGGCCTTGATAATTCATCAAAGACACATCGATAGACCCTTCAATTCTTCACAGAAGGTCTCACACACTTAACACACGACTCAGAGAATCTGAACTTTCGCCACACTCTTAGAGCAAAGGATGCTAGGACAGCCTCTATGGCAGTTTGATGTGGCTGTTTCCTGAGCCGCAGGCCATAAGGAGATTTGATTCAGACCGTGAACATTTCAAAATTGTTGTGTGACATAGACTCTAAGCATTCTCTGAAGGTTTCTCATTTTAGTCCCATCTGACAGTGACTAAATAGATGTGTATGTGCACCCACAGTGAGTAGAAAAAGTTATGTTGTCAGTTTCATGCTAGCAGCTTTAGACCGAGAGCCTTTGAGATGATATGAACATGACTGGCAGATGCCCGCTGAAGGGACACTCATCAACACACACCAATGTCAATCAACACACTCTATTAGTTTTACCTTTCAGGCAACAGTTTGTGTTCTGAAACCTTGGACTCGGACTTGGACTCGGATGCATTTTTATTCGGACTTGACTCGGACTCAAGCCTTTCAGACTCAGAAAAAATGCATGATTTTCTAATAATTCAATGGCCCATCATCAAATATTCCTTATATAATGTAATTTATTGTAATTAATGTAGCTATAAATGCATTAAAAATGCTGTGACTTATTGAAAGTATATTTAGGGCTTTATACACAGTGTGTGCCATTGTAAAGACTAGGTTTATCCCTCACAGCCTCATTTTCTTCCAAGAAGAAAAAGTCATATTAAACCCAAAACACACACAGCCACAAACAGAAATAAAAGAGGTGCATTTTCACCTCTTAAGGTCCCATTCACCAAGATACCTACTCCTTTACCCCACCCTTGAATTTATACATTTACTATACTGATGAATACCCAGTCTCACCCTATAATTTACCACATCCTAAAATCGGTTTTACTCTGAAATGTCATAATACACACAATAAGTCAGACATAACTTCTGTTACATGACTTTAAGTTTACTAAGCAGAGCATGGACACTAATTATGAGATGGCGTTAAATCAAAAATCAAAATGGCAAGATCCACTAGAGATTTGCTTTTCTTACATTTCAATTGACATGGCGTTTTTTCTAGTTGTAACGTTTAAAAACAGAGGTGGCCTAACTCAGTCCTGGTCCTTGGTTTAACTCCAGCTTGCCTCAACACACCTGCCAGGGGGTTTCTAGTATGCGTAGTAAGAGCTTGATTAGCTGGTTCAAGTGTGTCTAATTGGGGCTGGAGCTAAACTCAGTAGGACACCTCCCTCCAGGACTGAGTTTGGGCACCCCTGGGTTAAAACAATGTTAAGATATTGACCAACAGTAGTGTTTCCTTGAACTCGGACTCGACTCAGACTCGGCCCTTTGGGACTCGGACTTGAGTCCGACTCCGCCCATTTCAGGCTCGGACTCGTCTCGGACTTGATTGGTTAAAGACTCGGACTCGACTCGGACTCAGCTTAAGTAGACTCAGACCCAACACTAGTATAAAGTAAACAAATGTTCAGCATTTTTGGTATAATATTGTTGCAAACCAATTCTCTTGTGGAGCAGAATGTGGCCATGCTTCAAAAAGTATGCCATATTGGTACTTGTGACATAATACAGTACACCAAAAGTATGAAAAATTAGATCAGGGCTGTCCAGTCTGGTTCCTGGAGGGTTAATGTCCTGAAGATTTTAGCTCCAGCCAGTTCCAACATACTTACCTGGAAGTTTCTAGTGAGTCTGAAGACCTTGATTACTTGGTTCAGGTGTTGGAGCTAAACTCCGTAGAGTGGCCCTACAGTAACAGGTTTGGACACGCCTGACTTAGATACTACCTCCATATGTGCATGCATTTTGGAAGAGAGTTGGTCCTCCCTTTGCCACAATACAAGGTCATGAGGGGGTTTCACGCCATGTAGTTCTAGGAACTGGTGGTTACTAGAGAAAAAACTTCCCCCTCAGCCCATTTTCCTGGATGCATTCGCACTGAAAGCAGGAACTTTTAAGCAGCCAACAGTGATGTCTTTATTCACAGCATTTACAAACATCAACAACCAGTGAATGGAGGACACCATGATCAGAGCAGTTTTTGTTGTCTGTTGTGGGTTTTGTGATAGCAGAGATGGAATGTAAACAGACAATTTACGTGACTGAAGATTTACGTGACTAAATCTCCTATGAAAGCTTGCAGTGTTACATATCATCGAGGCGGAGAGAAGAACACAACACTGCAGACAACAGGTAGCTAAATGTCGCTATTTCACTAGTTCGTGGACTGAAATTTTTACATGGCTTTTTACATTAGCCAATCAGCGTACACTTAGCACACACCCTGTTCTAGAAACTATGAAAAGGTTCCTCCAAGAGCCCCAATACCAAGGATGCCCAAACGTCCCTGGTGAAAAAAAAACAGCATATGCTGGTTAGGTATGTTTTGATGCTGGTTTAAGCTGGTCCTTTGCTGGTTTATAATGGTCCTTAGCTGGTTTATGCTGGTCCTTTGCTGGTTTATGCTGGTCCTTTGCTGGTTTATGCTGGTCATGTTGCTGGTCAAGGACCAGCATAAACCACCAAAGGACCAGCATAAACCAGCTAAGGACCAGTATAAACCAGCAAAGGACCACCTTAAAGGACTGAGTTTGGGCACCCCTGCCCTATACTGTTCAGAGAAGGTTTTCCTCTAGATCTATTTTTCAACACTGCTCCTGAAGGCACAATAACAGTACACACTACTCTTCCCTATTAAACACTCCTCATTCATCAGCTTGTTAGTAGAGAATACAAGGTCTGAAATGGATGGGTCATATAAGGAAGACATCCAAGATCTGTACTGTACTGTTGATGTGACTCCAGGAACGGGTTGAGAAAAACTGATCTAGATGTTGATACATCTAGAATGAATGCAGGGTTTGGCTCTTATTCAGACAGAAGTGCATCAGACATTGAGGTTGGGTTATTGGACCTGGCTTGCAGCCACCATTCCAATTCCACTGCTCCAAGTTGGTCAATAGTGGTAGAAGTCTGGGATTGGTGTAAGACTCAGAAAACCATTTCTATGTGGATGTTACTGTACTGTTATTTGGGATGGTAATGTTAATATATTTGATTTTAGGGTCAGGTTTGGCTAAGAGTACAATTTAGAAAGACATATTGGGATTTTGTTCCAGAATAAATAAGAATGTTAAAGGGATAGTTCACCCAAAAAAATGAAAATTCAGTCAGTAATTACGTACCCTCATGTCATTCCAAACCCGTAAGACTTTCGTTCATCTTCGGAATACAAATTAAGATATTTTTGGTAGTGCATACCTGTGGTGTTGCTGACGCAGGAGCCGGTATTGGCTTAGCGTGCTATTTGAGTGAAGTAAACAGAAATATCTGATCATCTTCCATAACATTGGCGCTATTTACATCTCATACTATATGTAAACACGTGTTATCAAGGCAATGATTGACACAATTGTATTACGATCTCTGTTATCAGCCACTTAATGGAAAATTAAAGCATACACGTACTGAATGGGTGGATCGGCACAGAATGAAACAGTTACGCTACGAGAACAGGCCTGGCAGTGGAAAAGCGGCTTAAATATCCAATCGAAAAAAGTATTCCGTGTATTCTAATTTACCTCCACGCATTCTAAAACAGATTCCTTATTGAAATGCATTCAAATATATTTTTAACTTCAGGTGCTCTCCAGATTTCCTGGTCTTGTTCCGATTTGGTTGTAAATGATGTCAGGATTGAGTGTTTTTACAGAATGTGTATAGAGGGAGGTTTTACAGAGCTTGTCTGGCACCCTCTGGCCTTCTCCCCAGAGCCCCACACATCGCTAACACACACACACCACTCACCAACATGCTCATAAGCGCAGGTGTTTGTTTTTAATTGGCTAGTTAGCTGAGAGACATGTCTTACCTGACTGCTTACCGCTGGTGCGTATCTCTTTGCGATGAAGAGCCGGTGGAGCCTGTCAGGACTCAGGGCCCGACACACGCAATTTGAAGTGGCACTTTGTCAGCAATTAGCCTAGATTTAGTGTCCTCATGTTGGCGCCCTGACGGGATTGTTAGGAGATGTCACTGACCTGTATTTTTTTTGGAGCAAGTCACTGGTTTTCATGGGGTTTGCAGTGGGTGAGGTTTACAAATCAGTTGATAATCAAAAAAAAAACATTCCTTTCCAAATATGGAGGTAAAATGACATCACTGGAACATGTCAATATGAGAGAGCTCTCTGTTCTTCCTAAATAGATTGTGAATTGATGTTTACCTAACCACCAGACTAACTTCATTGTGAGGTATATCTGTTATGCTGAAGCTGAATGATATTTAAGCTTGCTTTCGGATATGGTGGTTAATGTTTGTGTCATGGTTTGTAGCAGCTGGTGTTTGATGTTTCTTTATGGCACATTCAGCATTGTATGAGATGTATTGTTGTTAGAGGATGAGGCAGAATCCAGTATCCAGTATGTCAGTTTGACATTTTGACATGGTATTACCGTGACACATCACTTGCACAAAGAAGTACACTGTGTATTTTCCATGTTTATTTTTCCTCTGATATGAATCAGGTGACGTTTCAAAGCCATATTATTTTCATCAGCTGCTGAAAACCTGCTGTGTCTGAAAAGTGAATTCATTGCACTACAGGATGTTTGACTCTTTTATTTTTTTATTTTTTTTATAGATGTTACTGAGCTTTCTTGCTGTCCTCCATATAAGAAATATCCAATATCCAATCTAACCAATATGGATTCTTATATTGGTACAATACAACTAGTTCTCTCTTAATGTGAAGATATAAGATCTTTTTTAAAAATTACAAATGTAAAATTTGAAAGATTTTTTGGTAACACTTTATTTTGAGGTGTCATAATACAGAGTAATTACCTAATTAAGTACTTAGTAGTAGCCGTTGTACATGAAACAAAATGTAATTACCATGTAACTAAGTTATGGAACAGCCTGTAATTACAGTTTGTAATTATGTAGATGTAATAGGCAGACACTGTTACACAGCTATATATGTAACCAAAAAACTGTTACATATGTGTTGCACACTTTATACGACTTAATTAAAAATGTAAGTACACAAACATAAGCCACTTAAAATAAAGTGTATCAAGATTACATACGTAAGTGTACTTCATGTGTATCTGTACGTGTACACCTTATCCAGCTGCACCTTAGTTTGATTTAACCCACCAGTACACAACTTAAATACATGTAATACCTTTCTAATTACATTAAAATTACAGAATGTTACACAGGCATAAGCTACTTAAAGTTACATGGTTACATGGTAAGTACATTTTGTTTCATGTAAGCACAAGAGCTACTACTTAATTAGGTAATTACTCTGTATCATGGACACCTTTTTCTTTCTTTCTTTCTTAGGGAATGATTTGTATCTATATTCATTAATATTTCTTTCAATTTTCTTTGAGTCTTGGATGATTGATTTATTTATTTGTATTTATTTTTTTGTTTTACTATGGGATATTTTTATACATGGGATAGTTTAACCCTTATATTACATAATGAGACACTAAACTGTCATAGATGCAAAAGAAAGTAAAGAAAAAAAAAGGTTACAAAATTTGACTTTGTGTGAACAGACCTTTTACATTGGTCAGTCAGCATAATTTTTAATGAATATCTCGATTGCCATTGAGTCACCTGTAACCTTGTCATGTGCAAAGAGGTAAACCATTATTTTCTCTCTCAATTTCAGCACAAACTCATGATTGTGTCCTTCTTCTTCATAGAAAGGTTTGTTATATTTTACAGGCCACTTAAATCCTCGAGCTAAGGAACCTACAGCTGTTCCCTCTGAATTTCTGCCATTCATAAAAAGACATGAAATCACCCATTTTATACATTTATAGACAGCACAAGCTCTTTTCCACGGTCCAGTGACACTCATAAACACAGACTGTCCCTCACTATACTTTTATAATGCAACCCAATCACTCGCGCCAAGATGCCAAGAACCACCTCACTCATGTCCCAAAGACTCTGACAAACGGATGACATTTATGGATTGAATCTGGATCCTGCCCTTTGAGTAATTTATAGTACTATATACGTTATTGTAAAATGGATAGCTTTGACCGTAAATTTTGATTGGATGTGCCTGTTGCAAAATGCAGATAAATGCACACCTGTGAACACATTCTGCATTAATGCAGCAAGTTAAGCATCTTGGCAACTGTAAACAGATTCAGCTTGACTAGCAAATTGTATTACTTGGCAAATATGGGTCGAACGGCATTTGTTGGATTACTGGATTACTTTATAAAGCATTACATCAACCAGTTGCCTAAAATTAAACTGTATTACAATTTAGATCATGTTTTATGCTGGGGAAAAAAAGAGTCTAGCTAGGTTACAAAAGCCTTGGTTTATAAAGATACCACCCTTGCCAATTTCACTTAAGCATGCTTGCCAGAGCCTCTGTCTCATTTTCACTGCACCTTACATGGAACACTCTCTTTCTGTCTAAATCCATCAGACCTTACACTGACCCTTTATTTTGCATGTTAAACATTAACACATACGCATGGCTGCATTCCTGAGAAGGAATGAGAATTATGAAAGGTTCACACAACGGTCTACAGCTTCTGAAAGAAACGTGTGAATCATAAGAATCTGACAGGCTTTACATTATAGCCCACAAAACCGTCTATTCACAAAACATTTTGCAAGAATGTTGTTGTAACATAATCTGCTTCATTTTTTTTTTTTTTTGAGCACTTTGCATTGAAATGTTCACTCATTCCTATTTTTCAGTACAGTTACTATTGCTATTGCAGCTCAGGATCTGGAACAATGAACATGAGCTGGGCAGTATTTTCTTAGTTCTGGTCTGGATGTGACTCAGACCAGATATGAAAATGTTGTCATAATTTCATAACTCTCATGTCATTTTAAAACCCATATGACTATATACAGTGTTGGGGGTAACACATTACAAGTAACGTGAGTTACGTGATCAGATGACTTTTTTCCAAGTAACTAGTAACGCATTACTTTTTAATTTACAAGAAAATACTTTACAAGAAAATACTTTTTCAAATAAGTAACGCCAGCTACTTTATTTTCCCATTTACTGACTGACAGCTCTCCTGTCCCAATGTTGAGAGAAATCAGGAGTAAGTGCAGAGGCATCGTGTGTGCATGGTTTTCGTAGTTCTAGACTAAATGTAAACATGCATTTACTCATCTCACTTGCACAAAAACAGATTCAGTATTCCTCCAAATAAAGAACAATGAAATGCAAACTCAGAATATGATGCAAATCTGCATTAATTAAATGGTAAATAATACAAACATTTGTCCTTTTAATTGCTTAAGAGTATTGAACTTTCTTCCTCTGCATTCTGCTGTACAGACATAAATATTCTTTTCCTTCAGCCTGAGGCTGATTCATTTCATTTTTTGGGTGTTTTTATTCAAAAACAAACAAGGAAGCCCAGCCCAGATTTGAAAAATAACGCAAAAGTAACATAATGCATTTCTTTCCATAAAAAGTAACTGAGTAACGTAATTAGTTTTTTTTTATATATATATATATGGAGTAACGTATGGCACTGTATAAAACAGCATGAATAGTTAAATGTTCCTCCTTCTGTGAGGAGCAACAAATGGAATATATTTGCTTTCTCTTTGTGTTAACATATGTCACACGATTATCCAGTTTAAATCAATGTGATAAATGAGTTAGGTCAAAAGTAATCTAAAAGTAATCAAAAAGTCTGATTATATTACCTAAAATGTGTAATGGATAACATTACTAGCCTTATTCAGACGGTAATTTCTCATGTGTATGGCAATTTATTCACAGTTAAGAAGCTAGTTCTGTGATCCTACGGAAACTGAGAATTTTTAATTGATTTCATGTAAAGTCAGAGATGTGGGTTCAGACGACAATTAAGTTACCACACGACCTTGGTGTTTGTTTAGGATAGCAATAAAATCACTGATAAAATCAATAAAATTGTTTTATCTAGCCAGCCATTTTTATAAGTTGACAGGGACTGATGTGGAGTATCAGCAAATGAAGCAAGATTCATTCAAAACTTCTGTTTCCTCCATAGAAGTACAGAATAGATGTTTATATTTTTCATGTTTATAAAGAAGGCCTATTATGCCCCTTTTTACAATATGTAATATAAGTCTCAGTTGTCCCCAGAATGTGTCTGTGAGGTTTCAGCTCAAAATAGAGATCATTTATTATATAATTTTGAAAATGCCTATTTTGAGTGGAAGCAGAAACACACTTTCGTGCATGTCTCTTTAAATGCAAATGAGCTGCTGCTCCCCGCCCCCTTTTCTAGAATCGTGTTTTAAAGCCAGTTTAAACTTCTGATATAGGGTTTTTAAAAGCGCACACAGCCGAAGCACAGAAAGCAGCTGTCACATGGCATGTAAGTACGAAACTTTATGTCTTATTGCGCTTAAACTGTCAAATACACTCAAGTTTATGTTAAAAACACACAGGAGTTACAAAAACAGTCAGTTGTGTCTGTGAAGGTAAACAGCTGATAAAGAAATAGCATGGTTATATTAGATCTGTGTGGCAGCAGTGTAATATACATTAAATAAATCAATGAATCCACTGCTGTCTTGTCTCCTCTGTTTGCTCTGCGCAAACTTTTGCCATGGTGTTAGAACTGGTACACCATTGACGCTTGCGAAAACAAAATGGCGGCGCTGTGAGTGGGAATGTGCAGATTAAGGGGCAGTAATATTATAATAAGATCCCCTTCCTACGTCACGGGGGTGTAAAATCTGAATGGGTCATTTTTTTCACATGCTTGCAGAAAAACGCTTACTAAGACAAAAATTTACTGGGTTGTTCTTTTTCACGTTTTCTGGGGTGGAAGATGCACCGGAGACCAGATTTTCATGATATGTCACCTTTAAATTCTGTTGATATACAGTATGCAGCACATCACCACAGCAACATTACCATATTCCAGATATGATCTGTAAGTGTGTTTTATCTTCTTGGTTCATACATCCGATATGGAAGAAATTATTCACCCTGAACCGATGATAGTAAGAAGACAAGAATATGAGATATGATAGGGGCGCACGGCAGGATGCTCAGGTTTCTGTGGGTGGGAATCCCCCCGTTTCAAATCAAGCTGAATTTGCTGATGGTGGACTTGATCAAAACAGTCTTCAACAAAGGACTGCTGTTATCTCACTGCCTAAAATGACAGTCTGCAGTCACCAAGATTCAGTCACAGTACGTGTCTATGATATATGCTGAATTGTGAGTATTTTTGACCATTTTTTTACACAAAACTAATCATTTGTTTGTTAATTGTTAACAATGTATGTTTGTTGTTGCATGCATGCTTTAAAGTTCATGTATGCTGATTTTGTATGCTAATTATTCATATCTGTGTGTTTGGTAATTTTGCTTAGCTTCTATATCTATATCTATATAATGTATTACAAAATTAATTCCAAGTTCCAAGTTTTGGTTAAGTTCCTGTATTTATAAATTATGCACATAAAGTTGTTGCAGATGCAATCAGCTGCTTAAAACAACGTGATGACAAACTTGACAGAAAAGGGAAAATAATAATAATAATTCAAGTTCTGACGTGGTTCACTGCAAAACACTCACCAAGAAAAAGTTCAGTAGTCCAGGTCACATTAATATCTAACCATCACTGCACACACTATTCACACTCGTGCTTAAAGATTTCACAAGAAAACATCTGGCTAAATGCCTCTCACGCAGATTTCTGTTCAATTACTGTTCTTTTGCACATCAAACAGCACACAAAAAAGAAAAGAAAGAAACAGACTTCTCCACATTCCGGCAGCGTGCCTCACTCCGGACAAACTTCACACACCTTCCTCTCTCTGTTTCCAACCTGTTCTCTCTTTCCACGGCCAGCGCTCAGGGAGTCGCACATGAAAGAGCCGTCTATAAAAGAGAGCTAATCTCCCGGTTCTTAAAACACGCTGCGTTTATTTTTACAATCTGCAGCTGCACCTCCCCAGCGCTGCCAGTTACGTGTGCTTGCATGCATGCATGTGTGTGTGTGGAAAGTGCTCTGGAGTTGAAATTGAGAAGAAATGTAAGAACATATGATGGAGAAAAGAGAAAGAGACCTTTATTGTTCTCCTGAGAGGGATTATATTTTCACATTTTCTCAGGCCTTCACAAAATCTGCGGTTCAGACACTGAAAAGAAAACTCAACATGCTACCCATTTGCAGTGCTAATTTTTGAATAAAAATTTAGCTTTAACACCAAACCCTGCTGGAAAAAAAACAGCTTAATCCAGTCTTAGCTGGTGTTAACTTGTTTAGACTCAAATCTTGATCAAGCTAGGTTTCTTACCTCAGCAAATTTGACATCTGTCTCTCTTTTGACCAATGTAATCAAACTCTCAGTTTTTTTCCCCCTATTTTGGAAAGTCATAGAAATGCTATCACGTTTTTCTTTTGCTGTTGGGGCAAATGAGAACACAAAAATATTTGTATTTTTGTGGTAGTTTTCCATTCACCACTACTGAAGTTTACAGCTATTATGACTTCAGCTTCTGCAAACCCTGGTCTAGTGCTTAAACCCCCTCTAAATCTAGCAAAACACATCAACTAACCAATTGGCCAGGCTGGAAGACCAACTTTTCACAACAGGAAGTCACTGAGGAAAAGTATTTCTCGTCCACTGGGATTGTGAATCAGGTTGATTGTTCGCCAAAGGTCACAAATCATGGACTCATATGCGGAGTGAGAGTCAGGGTTGAGCTCTGTGGCCCATATTATGAGGTCCCACCCTGAAATCCAGCCTGACCCTTGAACTCTTCTGGGTTGACACCTGCTCAGTCGTCTACTTAACCCTCTATGAGTTCAACAGGGTTTTCCTGGTCAGCGTTAAGGGACTCTTGCAAAAGTCTGACTCCTTGTAGAACATCTGCAAAAAGATTGAAGTTCATGAGTTCATTAGATTAAAGTTCAATTGCTTTTGGTCTGTCCCTTCTGTTCAAGTGAAATTAGTTAACAAAAAAAAAAGAAAAAAACTACCCATTGGTAGTTGCACCTCTGTTTTAAATGTGTTTTATTCCAATTGCTGTTTTATTCAAATGGAGTGGAGACGAAAAGTGATCCTATCCTCTATCCAACTTCTTCCCGTTGAGTTGGTGCGGTCATTTGTAAATATTATGGGTCTGGCTTATGGTCTCATCTGCGTCCAGCTATTTTTAGCTGTACAAAACAGCTAGTTTTGCTGCTTAATTTTGCAAGTTGGTTTGTCTTACCATATTATTTTAATGTATTATCTTAATTATGAGCACACTGGTTTGTAGAGCTGTTATTCTTCTCGATTTTCCCTATAGCGGACAATTAACCAGAGGTCTCACCCATAGGTTTATTTCTGCATTGAAAAAGGTGGATAGGATTTCAGTATGTCTACACTGGGAAATAAATGTTGGGTCATGGCGTAACAGTTTTAAGCTGTCTACACTAATGTGTTAAAGTGAAGGTTTGTCGGCAATAGCACAATCCTTACCAAAAAGAATTATACTTCGTTTATTTTATTAAGTATACTTAAGTTAAGTTCAAGTATATTTTTAAGTATACTTTATGTGGTAAGTAAACAAATATCACTGCACTAGTAGTATACTTGTAAGTGTACTATTCAGTACTCTTTTGGACTAAATTGGCCCACTTTCTGGTATATAAAAGTATACTTTTAAGTATAATAGTAGTAAACTTTGAGTACACAACTAGTTTACATCTATGTTTTTAGTTTATACTGCAACTATACTAAAAGTGAACTTATAGGTATACTGATAGTTTACTAATTAAATACTAGTCGCATTTTCAGTACACTTTGAAGTATAGTCTCAGTAAACTACTAGATTAATAGTTTATACTGCAAGTATACTCATAAGTTTTCTTTACATCATACTTTAAGTATACTACTATGTCCCTGTTTAGGTATTAATTTGTATATATTTTGTTATATGAATATCTGAACATACAAAACATCAAAAGAAAGAACATGGTATCCGCTTGTAAACAAAAACATTTTATTCTAGCTTCATGCATTCTTTTTTTATAAACACTTGAATGTGGGCAAGTTTCAAAAAAAAAAAAAAAAAAAAAACAACCTGAAAAAAAGACTTTGAATTTGAATTTGATTCAGAATGATAATCAAAATGTAGATGGAGTCGATCGACATCTCAAAGCTTGGGTTGACATTTTATTCCATAACGTTACACAGTTTTGATGCTTTTTATGTCCGATGATTGTGTTAGATTACATGTGTGGAAGCATCTGTCGTTTCAGTTTCTTCTTCACTTGTGTTTTTGGAAATTCTGTACAGAAGATGTGTAATAACGCCAAAAGCATACTTTCCTGTTTTTAGTTTAAAAGAAGTAAAAGAAGTACTAATAGCACACTTGAATAAACTTCTTTTTCATAAGGGGAGTGTGTGGAGAATGGCAGAAACAAAGTAATCTCATTGCAATTTGTAACTATCTCACGTTTTGACGAACTGGGGGTTAATTTGTATCAATTTATACTGTTATTTGTATGTTTTTGTATGATCTGCTTATGCTTCAGTGATGGTTATGTTTAGGGGTGGGGCTAAGGGTGGACCTTCATTCTTTTCCCTAATCTCATATGTGAAATCACTAACTTGTAAAATTGTTATGTTTTTGGATTGGCAGAAATCGCTGCAGTTTACAGTTGAAACAAATACTAGAGGCAGTTAAACTCATACAATTTTCATTCCCTTTCACACAAAGTATGATTTACAGGGCTAGAGTGTGGCCTAATTTTCACACAATTCCTTGCATAATATTATGTTATTACTTCAAAATGATTTTAACATGCTGCAAGATTTGAAAACTGCTACTTATAGACATTAGCATCACATCATGTACAGCTTCATATGTATGGGTTTTCTAACGCAGTAGGTTTGCTTGGTAGCTCACCCGATACGGCATTGCACTTGTGAGGTGAAGTGCTCCGGTATGAATCCTGTGAAACTATAATTTGACAAAACAGGTCAAACCCACATATAAGAAAGTGAAAACACCACAGCTGCAACAGTGAATACATTTTTATATCATTTTTGCATTCATTAACACTATTGGGTTAGGTTTTGGGTTGGGTTTGGTGTAGGCATTATGATATTTTCTAACACGATAGAGCATGACACTCCGGACATTTGATTTCTGAACCGTCATAAAACATACTTGAAGCAACATAATAAAAACGCTGCAAGACATGCCTGTACTAACGTAATAAAAATGTGGCCATGGTCACGTACTGAATGCATGCTTTACCTTTGAAACTTCTGTGGAACATACATTAAGGCACAAAACGTGTGTTACAGAAATGTTGTCACAACATGTATTTTTTGTTAGCATGGGTTGCCTCAAATTGATGTCAAATTCTTCAACGCGGAAGTAAGCCTATGGGCGATAGCTACTAAATAACAAGAAAAATAACAATCTGCAGTAAATGGTAAAACTGTTTGCACTACAGGGTGTTCATAATTAAGATAATACATTAAAATAACATGAAGACACAACAATTTGCAATATCAAACAGCAAAACAAGCTGTTTTGTACAGCTAAAAATAGCTGGACGCAGATAAGACTGGAAGCCAAACCCATAAAATTTACGAATGGCCGCACCCACTCTTATGGGAACAATAAGGTGGATAGAAGAAGACAAATTACGTTATTGCCCAATATGCTGCCCCTTGTGGCAGAAGACAACAACCTGAAATCAACTTCTCATTGTTAGAAGCGTTTGTGCTTGTGGAGAGTGTTTCAGGTTTTACCTTCCAGA
Organism: Labeo catla; assembly: GCA_012976165.1. Taxonomy (NCBI): domain Eukaryota; kingdom Metazoa; phylum Chordata; class Actinopteri; order Cypriniformes; family Cyprinidae; genus Labeo; species Labeo catla. The sequence continues at coordinate 314,023 of VONZ01000188.1, forward strand.
AGACAAGGGGCACCCCTCCTTTTATTTGTCCTAAATTTCTGTAATATTTTCTCATTTTCTACTCCCACAATCTCTTTATTCTTTCATTCTAGTTCTGTTCTTTATTGCTCTGCGAAATGACTGAGGCAGTCTGATTATCTGTGCATTTGCATGTGTACTGCACTAAAATTTTCCAGGATTCAGTTTCTGAGAGATAGTAGAGTGTATGTGTGTGTGTGTGTGTGTGTTTGAAGGAAAACGAGTACTTGAGTTGAGGATGCATGGATGCACATACTATATGCTGGAATTGATGAGCGTGTGATTAATGTGTGTTGTCCAGTATGAAGTGTCCGGGTTCTTTTATCAGGAGTTCAGTGGGGCAGGTTGAATCTCCAGCACATGTCTGCAGTTCACCATAGCAGATAACACAACCATCACACTGTTGTCACGGTCACAGATAAAACACTCACACACACAAACACTTCACACCTCATACATCACCATTACACAGCATGCCTTGGGAATGAAAGCATGTGATTATTAGAGTCACCTGTGTTAGTACCTATATGCACAGTTTGATATGTTTTAAAGCTTTGTGTTTGCTTCATGTTTGTTCGTGTGTGTGTCAAACCTACCCGTTATTTCTAGCCAAATGAGCTGAAAAATGTCTTGATGAAATGTCTACCTACCAGTGCTACAAATGCAAAGGTTTCTTTTAGGGTTTGCAGGTGGCAGTACTTTGAAAAGCGATGTGTGTGTATGCAGTTATAGATGATAGTATCTACCAAAACCAGCAATAATCTTTCATTAAATTTAATCAAACTGAAAATAATCTCTTTCTTCTTTCACTCAGCTCACCTCTTCACTTTTTTGTTCAATGTACCGTGTTGGGTAAATCGTCCACTGAGATTCTGAGATTACCAGTAGGACCACACACACATGCACACACATGGTCATGTTTGCAGTTTAAACAAGACTGATTAGAAAGCAACAGGTCTTCATTGGTCAAGTATAACAAGTATAATAAAAGAAATGTACTAGTAGTAGACTTGTTAACTCCTGTATACTGTTTTAGTACTTCTTGGGACTGAACTGACCAACTTTTAGATAAGAAACATATTATTTTATGTGTACTTTAAGTATAATGGTAGTTTAAGTACACAACTAGTTTTTCTTGACTACAGCAACTATGAAAGAGTTTCTGTTTGGGTTGGGGCAGTTGTGGCCTCCTTTTAAGTATAAGCTAAGTTACTATACTTGGGTATAAATTTGTTATCTATATCTCTGATATGTACATGAAAAGTAGATTTAGGGTATACTGTATTATTTTTAGTTTAAACTAAATAATTGCAACATTGAATACATTTTTTCATAAGGGTCAGCTTGCTTCATCTCAAATACTGTATTGATTAACCCAATTTTTTTGGTTTCTGTTGAACAGCATGGCCATACTGGTCTAAGCTGGTCTTTTCAACAGTGCACATACAGAACCATATGTTGGCGTGTGTTTTCAAAGACTCTTGACTCTCATTGGACAGCGTCTCCAGTGCTCCCCACTTTTCAAACACAATTAAGCCTGATCCATATAAAAACACCACGGATGGCCCAATCAATCCCATCCACATGGTCCAATGTGCTTCTCATCTAGAATCAGCACGGATTTCATTTCTATCCTCAAGACCTCCAGAAACCCCCTCAGTTTTGCGCATACATATTAGGGACCATGAACTGTGGTTGATGTCCGTGGGTGTTTGTTTTCGGTGTCCCTTTATCATGCTCACGAGGGGTTTGGTTTAATAGTTGCATTTGGAAAATGAGCCACCATTAAATCCAATGATGACCATTTAAGCAACGCTAGCTATTAGCATGTGTGTACGGCGAGTGGTAGCACTTGTCCACACAAACAAGTGCTTGAACAAACAGCTTGTCAGGTTTCTTGTTCTCTGCATTCTCCCCTTCATTGCTTCTTGAACACCGTTGAGACTTTGGCAGAGATTGCAACCACCTGTTCCTGTGGCCCTTCTAACCTCCCTACCCATGACTCCCTGCATCTCCCCATGCCACACTTTTTGTAATTTTGGACTAAATTCATTTATATGTTGCGATAATTGTCCCTAATTGTTTCTTTGAAGGCGACCGAGGCGTTCGGGACATCTGGCCGACACATGTCCTGCATTCGTGAGGCGAGCCGTGCTTCCAAACGCTTATGAGAGGGCAACTTTGTACCCAGCGGGAAATTTGTTCTCCCCCGGCCTTTGGGGCAAATCAACGGCGAGCACGGTCGATCACTTTCAGTTGGGATGGTGACATTTTGACCCTGGTTAGATGATAAACATTGCATGAAACCACAGCCCCCCTCAGATCTATTGCGTGCTGCCGTTTCAGGAAAGAGTGTTCTGGGATAGCTCAACCTGCTGGCCCTGATGGTAAAAGTAAGGCGCTAATACCCTCATTGGGAATTGTTGAGTTTCTCCATGGGGAATAGGTGTCCTGCAATCCATTCTTTTCAAACACAGTTAGGCCTGATCCATCCGAACATGGTACGCATGGCCCAATCGATTCTATCCACATGGTCCAGGTCTGTAGTTCTGGGAAAACTCAACCTGTTGACCCTTGATGGAGAAAATAAGGAGCTAATGGTGAAGTCTTACTGCATGGAATGGATGTCTGGACCTGCAGAGCAACCTTCAGGAATGTACGGAAGCTCTCTGGATTTCCCCATGTGATTATAGATTCCTCATAAGAACTGACACTGACATTGAAACAAGCATTTTTATAAGATCTGGCTCAGGCGTACACCAATAAATAGTGAGAACTGCATTGCTATAAGGGCAGAACAAGCGTGGACATGCAAAACATTGTCAGTGTGAGTCAGGATTTTTCACGTTAACATATAATTATGTGTGTACACCACAATCACACCTACACGCACATTTATGACTACACACATGATCCGGGGGCCGCTGCACAAATCATTCACTGAGTCTGAATGCAAAGAAAGTAAATACGAAGAGCTAGAAAAACACACATGCACAGTGGTGTCCCTTTCTGCTCTCTGACATACACTTGCATGCTAGTAAAACACTCATTCACAGGTTTGTTTTCTCTGCTGCTGTGTGTGAGTGATGTCTCACTCCTCTCTGAGTGGCTGTCAGTCACTGGGTTATTTATCCTTCACTGATTCCTGCTCACCATCTGGGAATTCCACTCTGATTTTCTTTCCTGCAACACCTGCAGTGTTCTAACATTTCCACTTATCTCTTCTATTTTCTCCCTTTCAATGATGTCAGACCTCAGTAATTAATGAAAATTATAAATAACTAGGCTGATGGATGGACAATCAGATAGATAGATGGATGGATGGATGGATGGATGGATGGAAGAATGCATATCTGGTTGAATGGATGGATACTGGGTGGATGGGTGGATGATGAATGAATGAATGGTCGAATGGATGATGGATGGATGGAGGGATGGGCGGAGGGGTGGATGGATGAATGAATGTATGCATGGATAGATGGATGGATGGGTGGGTGGGTGGGTGGGATGGATGGATGGATGAATGAATGGATGCATGAATGGTGGATGGATTTGACAGACAGATGGATGAAAGGATGGATGGATGGATGAAAAGAAGGAAAGATGGAGAGGTTATTGGATGGTGGATGAATGGACAGATGGATGGATGGGAGGCTGGGATGGATGGAAGAAAGGATGGATTGCTGGTTGGTTGGATAGATGTTGGAAGGTAGATGGGTGGTTGGATATATAGATGGATGGATGGATGGATGGTATATCTTAGGATGGATTGATAGATGGATGATTGGTTGGATGAATGAAAGGGAGAATGGACAGATGGATGGTGGATGGGTTGATGAATGAACGGGTGAATGAATAAATGGTCGAATGGATAATGGATAGATGGGCAGATGGGTGGATGGATGATTGAATGTATGAATGGATGGATGAATCAAAAGCAAGAATGGATAGCTGGATGGATGGATGTTGGATGGGTGGATGAATGAATGGTCGAATGGATGATGGATGGATTTGACAGACAGATGGATGAATGGATGGATGGATGGATGAAAGGGTGTTGGATGGATGGATGAAAGGAAGGAAAGATGGAGAGGTTGTTGGATGGTGGGATGGGCAGATGGATGGATGGGAGGCCGGGTGGATGGAAGGAAGGATGGATAACTGGTTTGTTGGATGGATGGATGTTGGATGGGTGGATGAATGAATGAATTGTGGATTGGTGGGTGGGTCTGTGGGTGGATGGATAAATGGATTGACGGATGAATGGGTATATCTTTGGATAAATAGATGGATGGATGGATGGATGGATGAAAGGAATAAATGATGGAGAGGTTGTTGGATGGTGGATGAACAGATGTGGATGGATGGATGGATGGAGGATGAATAGCTGGTTGGATGGATGGATGTTGGAAGGTGATTGGGTGGATGCATAAATAGATGGATGGATGAATGGGTATATCTTTGGATGGATGAATGGATGGATGGATGAAAGGAAGAATGGATTGCAGATTGAATGGTGGATGGGCTGGTCGTGGGTGGATGGATAAATTGATGGATGAATGGGTATATCTTTGGATAGATGAATGAAAGGAAGAATGGATAGCAGGTTGGATGGATGGATGTTGGGTGGATGGGTGGATGAAGGAATGGATGATTGGATGATGGATGGATGGACATGTGAATGGATGGAAGAATGGGTGGAAGAATGGATAGCTGGACAAATAGATGGTTAGGTGAATGCACAGATTCAATCAGAACCAGGATAGATGAGTGGAATGATGATAATGAATCATGAATAGATGTAGGGACGATAAATGCATTGATGGATGGTGATTGTGGTGATTGGATGATAATGGATAGTGAATGACTGACAAATCTTTGTATAGACATACAGATGGATGATAATGAATGTATAATTCGATAGATCTGCTGGGTCTCTCTGATTTGTAAATGTGGCTCATCTGAGGTCACAAACCAGGATCAAAGTCATGATGTAGAGCAAAATCACATACATTTCTCCCTCCCCAGTTAATGAAGTCAGGTCCCTCTCACTCCTCAACCTGTTTCTAATGAAACTCAATCCACCATACTAAAGAGAATTAAGATTACGCCTCAAACCTGACAGCATGTGTGTGTGATCTAATGCAAGTAAAACACTTTTTATCCAAAGCACAACCCCAAACAACCCTGGTCTCTGTTCATCTCTGACTCCAAACAGGTGGGTGAGCTTTACACAAGTTCTCTCAAGTTACCAGTTGTTTTTAAAAAATGCTATGACATCAACATAAATTACAGTTAGGAGACACAGGCCTCCCCGAGTGAGGCATCATGGGTACGTGGGGCTACCGAAGCAACTGTGGCCCTTTGAAGATGAGAAAGTATTTAAAAAATCTGTTAAATGAACACTAATCCTGAACAAATGTTCTCCCCAGTGTTCAGCGCTGATGACTTACTGAGGGCTTGGGGTGCACATAAAAGGAAGCAAAAGAGAAAAGCGTGAAGCAATACATTCATTGTCTCCATATAAGTTATGACTTTTCAGCGGACTGGAGAGGAAGCCTTATAACTTCATTTGAAACATGCTTTTGTTACTGCTGAAAATAACATTCGCAGTGAGAAAGAAAATAAGGCTTTCTTGGAAATGAAACATTTTCTCTCACTATTATAAATCACAGAGATGTTTCCCTTTTTCTCAAGAACGGAAATGTATAGTATCACATTAATGCTGCCCGTGCCAAGGCAAATACAGTGTAAACGTAACATTAACACAATGCAAAGCCTACATGACGACTATAGCATTACCCAGATCAATGAGGCAAAACTGCAACTGAAGCGTGTCAGATTCTGCTTCCTGTGGTTCAGCATTTGAATAACTTTCATTTTGAATGATGCACACTTAAAATCAGTATTTTGTGATGGATGCTCATAGGAAAGAATGACATCACTTCAGTATCTCACTTGTTATAGCAACAAGGAGTGACACAAAAGTGACTGAAAAGGAGAATTTAAGAGGACCCAGGAGCGAACCCTGTGGAACATCTCGCCACAAACATATAAAATATCAATTAATTGTCACCTCTTTAGATAAGTTAATTCAACTGAATAAAGTAAAATAAAATAAAATAATGTTTTATGTATATGTATGTATACATAAAACATATATATATATATATATATATATGATGTTTTATTAACAAGGTTCGGGAGGAGCGCGCCACTCAAGTCAATCAATGCTATACATTCATATACAGCTGACTTACCTCTATCCTTTTGACGGTTTATCAGCATCCCTCCACCACCCCATCTCCTCACTCCAAGTTCTATATATATATATATATATATATATATGACTGATTTTATTATTAGTAGTAATAATCTCCTCTGATGGATTTTAGGAGAGACATGTTAATACTTCAAAGAAACCTAAGTGAGATTTCAATGATGTCCCTTGAGCTAAGAAAGAGCAATTCTGAGCACTAATATTTCCTCTGGGTAAATGAGAAAACAGTTTCATTGAGCTGCAAATGGATTTAGCGTGTGTGTGTGAGCGAGTAAATGTTTGTGTAAGTGTGTAGTGAGATCCTATCACACTAAACGCCACACGGCTCAATGGAGCAGTTCAGAGAGCAGATGAGCGGGTGATGAAGGAAAAGTTTGAAGAAGTTCCTGTGTTTGAAAAAGGGATATATACAGGCAGCCCGCATACATACATAACACTCAGATATACCCACAAGTCCTATCTCTTTCTCTTGTTTGGAATGGAATGCTATGCCATACTATTTTTGAAAGCATGTAGTACAAATACAGTGGACAGTATTCATGTTTTGCAATACCCAGATGACCTAAATGTTTGCTAAAATATACAGTATTCAACAGAGAGCCATGCACAATATTGTATCCCACAATGAAAAGTGCTGACCTGACTTTCCATTTGCACAGTGACAGTGTTATATTATTTATCTACTATTATAGTATGTATTACTATTTTCAATTAGTTTTTATTTTTTAGGTTTCATTTTAATTGTAGTTAAATTTTTAATTTAAAAGTTATGTGCTTTTATCCTTTTCATTTAAATTTTCTATTTAGCTTACATTTATTTTTATTTCAGTTTTAGTAATTGTAGTACTTTAAAACATTTCTTATTTTCATTAATGTTTTCTAAGTTCTAATATCTATATTTTATTTCGGCTTTATTTAAATTAACAAAAACATTTTTTTTTTTTAATTTTTAGTTAACAACACTGGTGATAACTGAACTGAAAGGTTTTATTTGTGACTTTGCACCACAAAACCAGTTATAAGGGTCAATTTTTTGGAAGTTGAGATTTATACATCTCAACAACTCAGTGCATCTTATACATGTGAAAGCTAAATAAATAAGCTTTCCATTGATGTATGGCTTGTTAGGATAGGATTTACACACGCACACACACACATGTCTGGTTTATTATCCTTGTGGGGTCTCTCCATAGGTGCGTTAATATAAAGTATGGAAGGCCGTTTCTGCCACTGAATAGATTTTTTTTTTTTAAGTTTATTGCGACTTTTTTTTTTCTCAGAATTGTGAGATATAAGCTCACAGTTGCAAGTTATAAAGTCAGAATTGCAGGATATAAACTTGCAATTGTACGTTAAAAAAATCAGAATTGCAAGATAAAAACTCACAATTCTGACTTTCTTTCTTGCAAATGCAAGTTTATATCCGCAGTTCTGACTTTTTCCCACAATTCCCACACTGACTTTTCTCAGAATTGTGAGATATAAACTTGAACTGCAAGTTATAAAGCAGTTTTCAGGGACTAAAAGACTGATATGTTTTTTCCGAATTGTGAGTTTATATCTCACAATTCTAAGAAAAAAGTCAGTATTTTGAGATATAAGCAATTTTGAGGAGAAAAAAGGCAGAATTGCAAGACGTGAACTTAAAATTGTGAGGAAAAAGTTAGAATTGTGAGTTAAAAAGTCACAATTACCTTTAACCTTTTTATTTATTTATTTATTTATTTTATTCAGTGACAGAATGGGCTTCCATTATAAACACATTTCACCCAAAACTGAAAAAACTGAAAAACTGATAGCAGATTCATTCTGAAAAATCTTTTTGTTCATTTGCAAACCCCCCTGCACAGTCATCATAAATTAAAACCAATCTGTGCATTATGAAGTAAGCAGTATGTTTGTTCCTAACAAGGCCTCTGTCTTCCATATGCACGCAGGCTTATGTCAGGTTTCAATCTGAGCAGTGACTAACAAGAAGAGTGATTAAAAAGAAGATAAAAACCAGAAAGGATGAAAGAGAACAATAAAATGTTCTAAGCCTCTCCTCACAGAAACAAAGATTCTTTCATTCTTAGTGATTCACGTGATGGTCCATCCTTCTGGTTTCCCAGCATTCACAGCAGTTACAAACCACAGAATGAACCTGAGATTTACACATTGTCATGTCTGTCCCAGTGGACACAGTCTCTTTCAGCCCAATGTTCTGATGCGGCCCACATCCAGCCTGGATTCGCACTGATGTGGTCGCGTCAGATGGTGAAAGAGGTTTTTATCAGGTTGGCAGTAATTGTGTGAGATATGCGCTCTTCTCTGACTCATGGTGGAGCCACTGTAATCAGTTAAACTAACCAGAGCTGGTATGGGATGAAGTGTTTGAGATCTCATACTACAAACTGGAAACATTAATGTATACAAAGTTTCAGAGAGCCCAAACATTTACACTGTGGATTACATACACACCTTTTCCCACTGTAAAGAGCCTATTTCTAAGAGTGTGTGCTTATATATGTAAACCATTCAAACGTCAGAAGATTTTTAATGTTTTAAAAAAAGTCTCTTATGATCACCAAGCATTTATTCAATAAAAACTAGTAAAAACAGTAATGTTGTGAAATATTATTACAATTTATAAAAGCTATTTTCTATGGAAGCCCATTTCTGCCACTGAATACAAAATAATAATAATAAAAAAAAAAGGTAATTATAACTGTTTCTCTCACAATTCTGTTTATCCCCAATTACAAGTTTACATCTTGCAATTCTGACTTATTTTCTCGGAACTGCGAGACATAAACGTGCAGTTGCAAGTGATAAAGTCAGAATTGTAAGACATAAACTCACAATTCTAAGAAAATAGTCTTTTTTTTTCTCAGAGTTGGACGTTTATATATCCTACAATTATGAGAAAAGAAGTCAGAATTGTGAGACAAGTTTCATTTACCTTTTTTTATTCAGTGGTGGAAATGAGCTTTTGTAGTTTTCTGTTTTACTACAATTTATTGTGTAATTTATAGTCATTTATTCCTGTGATCAAAGCTGAATTTTCAGCATCATTACTTCAGTCTTCAGTGTCAGATGATCCTTCAGAAATCATTCTAATATGCTGATTTGCTGCTCAAGAAATATTTCTTTCAATCAATTTAATGCCACTTTTGAATAAATGTATGAATGATATATGTAATTCTTTTTCCGTGTCCTAACAACTTGTACTGAAATATTTTATCATCACATGCTCAACAGTACAGCAGAAGCATTAAGAGATGTTTCCACTGGTTCGGAATCACCTGTCCTTCCATGTGTTTGAGCAGATGCAGGTTATAAAGCGAGCTGTTTACCGTGGGTAAAGAGAGAGCATCCTTGTGTGCGTTCGGCTGAGTGTTTTTTGGCTCAGCTCGAGGGGTGCAGCCTTGAGACAGACACAGACACAGTTCTAGCCACACACCAGAGAAAATGAGAAATGTGTGTGTGTATTTGCGTGTGTGCGCAAACTCCGATGGCCGCATATGAGTTGTGGTTTCCTGTCTGACAGATATGTGCTGTGGTATATTAGTGCAGCACCAAGTATGCACTGACACCAAGGCCATTGATTTTGTTGAGTGTGCATGTGTGTCCACATGCATGTGTGTGGTCCAGCAGGTTCAGTGTGACTAATTGAGGGGTCTCAGACAAGTACTCTGTTTCCCCCCTTTTCAGAAACACACATGTACACATATACTAGAGGGTATTATCTTTGAATCCATTCCTCAAGGGGAAGATGGTTATGCAGGGCAAAAAGGAGTGACACAAAAGTGGCTGTCTGAGAAAATAAAAGTCAAGAAATGGAAATATAGACAGAAACGAGAAAAGTGACAGAGAAAAGCAAATTTAAGAGGACGCAGGAGCGAACCCTGTGGAACACCTCAACACAAACACATCAAATGAGATATCTTCAGATTCTATATTATATATTTGTATGTATTTGTATGTAATTATGCACAGTTTACTTTCATTACTAATACATGTGATGTGTAACAAAGACACATTAGGCTGTTTTTAATGTTTGGCCGTGTCTCATTTTGCCTCTGGCACCAAGTGAGCTACAGTGCCTCTAAAAAATCATCATACCCTGTGAAAACCTTTACCTTTTGTCACATTACACCCTGGAAAATAAAATAAATTAAGTCTAACTTTTTGGAGCTGCATGTACTCATTATAACCCTCATCATTAAAGGAGAACTCTACTTCCAGAACAACAATTTACAAATAATTTACTCACCCCCTTCATGTTCATGTCTTTCTTTATGTTTTTTGAGGAAAACATTTCAGCATTTTTCTTCATATAATGGACTGATATGTAACCGGTGATACAAAAGTACAGAATAATTAGAACAATCATTTATGCACAATAAATAACAGAGCATCATATCTATACCAATTTTCCCCAGAACGTTCTCGCAACTCGGTAGTAATTCTTCTACGGCGCGGTAGTGGGTCGCGACATGGTGGTTGGGGACCACTGCCTTAGAGTATACCATTATAAACTTGCTCAGGTGCAAGCAATCAACTTCCAGTTTAAACACCAGGCTAATTGCCCCACCTCACATCAATAGTAGTGGTGTTGATTACTTCAGAATAAAACGAGCTGTTTCTTGAAGATTCCACTGTTAGTAATGCATGGTACGGCAAAGATTTCACCATGGTTGGGATAGTGCTTTTAAAAGACCTCTGGGATAAAGTTGTAGAAAGGCACAAGTTAGGAGAAGGCTACAAAAAAAATTAAAAGGCTTTAGCCATCTCTCGGAGTACTGTTCAGAGTATTATTAAGAAGTGGAAAGTGTATGGCACCACCAGCACATTGCCTAGATCAGGTCGTCCATCCAAAGTGGATGACAGAGCCAGGAGGACATTGATAAGAGAAGATACCAGGAGGCCAAAGGCAACTTTGAAGGACTTGCAAGGCTTTATGGCTGGGTCTGGTCAGTCTGTGCATGTGACAACTATCTCTCAACTGGTCTTTATGGCAGGGTGGCACAAAAAAAGCCTTTCTTGTTTAGGCTATGCAAAAACACATTTGGAAGAGTCTGATACCTTCTGGCAAAAGGTGCTATGGTCTGATGAAACTGAACTCCAAGCGCTATGTTTGGCGAAAACATAGCACAAACACAGCACACCACCCAAAACACACCACACCTACTGTGAAGCATGGTGGTGGCAGCATTATGTTGTGGGGGTGTTTCTCCTCAGCTGGAACTGAGCGATTGGTCAGGAAAGGAAAATGGATGCTGCCAGGTACATCCAAATTCTTGAGGAAAACCTGCATCCCTCTGCTAGACAGCTGAAGATGGGCAGGTCATTCACCTTCCAACACGACAATGACCCTAAACATACTGCCAAAACAACAACGGCTTAACCCTTTCACGCGTACGATCACACCAGTGTGATCATTCTTGGCTGGTCCCTGGAGCGTACGATCACACCGGTGTGATTCGAACGTTCAGCGTGTCATGTGATCAACCGCTGAATTCAAATCTACTTTGGCGCTTTGGCTGGCGCTGAGCCAGATCGGACGCGCTGAGCGCTTGTCATATTATCTTGGATTCACCACGAACTGACATGGCGGCGCCCATCACTCGGAATAGATCAACTAACACACTCATTATAAAAGTGTTTCAACCTCCAAATACATTTACTTGCACATATTTCAGAATCGGATTATCAGATATTTCATAATACAGTGAGCACATTTGTGAATATTAATAATAAAAAGGGAAAAACTATATAAACGTGATACATGTGTCATACAGCGCTATTGTGGCTGCGTTGTGTCACGTGACAAACACGACGCGTCGCCATGGAAACAATAAGGCTATACATTCTAAATAACGGTCGCCTTAATAAAACTCACTCTGGGGGCTCAGCTAGAATATTCTAAACTCACGTGTGAAAGGGTTAAGGATAAGAAGGCGAATGTCCTTAAGTGGCCAAGTCAGAGCCCTGACTTAAATCCTGTCGAAAACCTGGGGATGGATTTTGAAGAGAGCAGGCCATTGACTGAACTTGAGCAATTCTGCAAGGAAGCATGGGCAAATATTCCCCAATCAAGGTGTGCAAAGCTACAGACATATCCTGTAGAAAAAGGCTAAAGGCTGTAATTAAAGAAAAAGGTGGCTCTACGAAGTATTAAATCAAGTGGCTGATGATGTTTCCAACCCTGTTATTCTAGGTTTTGTTGTTGTTGTTGTTTTAATTTTCAGAACTGTTGTGGTTTTTCTTTCATTGGTTTGATGTTATAAGACTAAAATTGTAAATAAAGCTGGAAAAGTTATTTGGAATGGGGTTTGATTTCAGGCTGTATGACAAATAAAGTAACTATTTCAAAGGGGTATGATGATCTTCTATAGGCACTGTATGACTGATACTGGTGTTCTGAGTGACAAACATACAAACGAATGAATGAACCAACAAACAAATAAATAAACCATGGGTACACCAACTATAAATGGCGTGCGTCAACCAGACATGGCTTTTTTTAGGGAGACGTCTCTCCTTTATCCAGCTTTCACACAATAAATCCTTTTGTTCTTGACAAAACATTCCCTGTTTAATGGGCTAAATGGCTTTAATTAGACACATCCATTTGGTTTGAGTTTTGTTAGTTAGTCATTGACTCATGAAAGGTTTTAGTCTTTGTTTGTTTGTTAGTCTGGGAAATAAGATGATGCAGCTAAGACGTCATTCTGTATTAGACAATGTCACAAAGGCCTTCTTTTTTCTTTTCTATTTTTTTATTTTTTTTTTTGCTGTATTTTCCGTATATGGTTGATTTGGGGAACATTTCTGTAACATATTAAAAAGAAAACAATGATTTAAGTTTTAAAATATAGTTTGTATTAGTTTTAAACTTATATTGTATCAAGGCATTTTAATTTTACCTCAAAATAACCTTAAAATACATTTATAATATATACATTTATAACAATACATTTTCCCTAATTTTGCTGTAATTACTGTTGCCTTACATTGAATAATAAAGTTTACAAAAACAAAAGAGTTTACATTTAGTTATGAAGGAAATAAGAGAAGACATTTCTTCCAGGACAACAGAGTGACAGTTTGAAGATCAAAAAAAAATAAAAAAAATAATAAAGTATTTTGAGGTTTTTAATTCAGAAACAAATAATTCCTTTTTAGATTTTTTAAATTATTTATTTATTGTTTTAATTTTGTAGTGAGTCTAACATTTTCTCCAAAAAGTTATAAAAGTCACTAGCATCACACTTCATTTACCAACCTGATCTCGTGACGAAATTGTAACTGTGGGACTTTTTTCGCAAGACACAAAATATTTACTGTACATGTATGTTTCGTGACATATTCAATGTGAAATGTCAACTGAGTTGCGCTAAAATAATATGTATATTTTTTTTACGGAACAGATGAATGTATATATGTTATGTTTTATGTGATGTTGGTTTTGTATTTTTTATCGCTTTTCTGACTTGAAATGTGCATTGAGTGATGCTATAATTATAATGCTTCATAACGTTTTAAAATAACGTACCATCTGCACTACACCTAAACCTACCCAATATATGAACAAAAGCAAATGTGACGTAAAAACGCAATTGCAAGTATGCCGTTTTGGCTTGTTTTTCGATCTCGCATCTTTCAGCTCTTTCATCGGGTGTCATGTTTTTCACAGGATTCGTACTCATGGATTCTGCATCCAAGTCCAATTCTGTGCCTGCGCTTGAGCTACCGAGCAAACGTCTGTAAAGCGTAACATGGAGCTGTAATCATAACCGTGTATGAAAATTATTACAAGTGCTCACTGTTTTTCGTTAATTTCTGTTGGAAACTGCAAATATGTACCTGCATGTATTTCGATCAGGTAGTCATTTACACACAATAGCAATCCACCACTGCACACAGCAACAAAATCCAAAAATGTATTTTTTTTTTTTTTTTGAATGTAAAAAGTGTCAATCAATCTTTGTGTAAATAGAATTGTTTATTGTGCTATAATATAATTTCATGTATTATTTTTTAAACCCTACTTAAATACATGCTTTCCAGTTTTCCAATTGGAAAATGGGATTTAGTGTTGCGTACTGCTCTTTTCTTTCAGTGAAATGCAATTCCCATCATTCCCTGTGTGTTTTTCTGTCAGCATTCGCCTGTAGAGTGAGGACAGGCCAGTGTGTGTGTGTGTGCATGTGCGGGAGAGTGTGTGAAAGGCTATACGTTTACGCACGTGTGTGTCAAGTGCGGACAGGTTTGTGGTGGAGTGCTAATATACTTTGTGATGTTTGTGATGTGCTTGCTGACAGACCTAAAGGTTTTGCGCCACACCGCTGTGCTGATGTGTCTCTATTGCTCGCCTTTACCGGAGTCATATTATAAATTCAATCAACGAGTTTCTATCATTTTCCCCCTTTTGGCTCTTTTTTTGAATTCCCCTTTGACACACACTCACTTTCTCTCTCTCTGTCTTCTCTTATTGTGGGGAAACGTTATGAAATGTGTTTGTAGGTTTAGGATAAACCGCCCTGCGTTTGCTGGAGCCACACCAAGAGAGTGGAATTAAATGGCTGCTCTTTGGAGTTGGATTCCCCTCAGAACGGGAATGTCGGGCTCTCCAGCAACCACTAATAATCCTCAGAGCGACGGGCTGGCCGTGTCCCCGCGGCCTCTCGCTGCCTCCCTCATTCAGCTTTCTGACGACGCTGTGAGGGAGAAAACTCCAATATGCTCTGTTTTCTTTTGCAGAAGGATGAAAGCATGGAATTCCGACTCTGGGATTATGCGCTTGGCCCGGCAACCCAAGTCATGAGAGATAAAACATGAAAAATTCAAATAACTTACTCAAATCTGCCTAGTTCATAAAAGATGGTAATCAAGCTTCCACCTCTTTATGAGATGAAAATGGATCTGAGTGAGAAAAATTCACAAATTTCCCCAATGGTTGGCTAGACATGGAGGCACTATAAAATCACACAGCCATAGGAAAACGTCAGGATAAATGTTTGCTTTGGCTTGACGTAGAGCCGTGGAGAAAAAAGCCTTAAGAATGGTTTGGATGGAGGACGCTAGCAGTATGTGTTCTTGACGTCTCTACTGATGTAATTGTCTTAGCAGACATGTTTGAAGCTGAGGAGGAGAAAGCTGATGTGGAGGTAATGAGGAGACCTGAGAACTAGCTTTCATTCAGCTGTTATGTCTGATCACAATGCACAAACACACACACAGTACTACTGAAGAACCAACACATCCAATATAGTTTTGTAGGTCAACCGGGAGGTTCGCATCACCCTAGTTAACTCAACAAATACCCAAGAATTTTCAACTGGCTTTTGGATAATTGCAGAAAATAAGTTCTGTGTGACGTAATGATGTAAAGACGAATGGAGGCATGCTTGCATTTTCCGCAACAAGGGCTAAGGTAAGGAGATAGTTTTGAACACTGGCTGGTTATGTACTTGTTCAAAAATTGATTTTGGATCATTTTTAACCAAAAAAAGTTATGGACTGCAGCTTCAAAAACCTTTGTATTAAAGGAGAAGTCCACTTCCAGAACAACAATTTACAGATAATGTACTCACCCCCTTGTCATCTAAGATGTTCAAGTCTTTCTTTCTTCAGTCGTAAATAAATTATGTTTTTTGAGGAAAACATTTCAGGATTTTTCTTCATATAATGGACTGATATGATGCCCTGACTTTGAACTTCCAAAATGCAGTTTAAATGTGGCTTCAAACGATCCCAAATGCGGTTGTAAATGATCCCAGCCGAGAAAGAAGGGTCTTATCTAGCAAAACGATCAGTTACTTTTATAAAAATAATACAATTTATATACTTTTTAATGTCAAATGCTCGTCTCATCTTACTCTTTATGAGACAAACTCTGGCTGAACTCTCTTTTTGTTCCGGTTCATGACAGTTAGGGTATGTCAAAAAACTCCCAGCTCATGTTCTCCCTCATCTTCAAAATCGTCCTATATCCCTGTTTTACCTTTTTTTGTTAAGGGTGTTTGATCTTCTTTGCATGTTCACTTTGCAAAGACTGGGTCGGTACTTCTGCAGCGATGTAGGATGATATTGAAATGATTTTTGAAGTTGAGGGAAAAAATATGATTGTTTTTCGAAATACCCTAACTGTCTTGAGCCAGAATACACAGAGTTCAGGCAGAACAAAACAAGACAAACATTTGAGATTAAAAAGTATTTAAATTGTATTTTTTAAAATGAAAATAACAGAACAGATTGTTTCACTAGATTAGACCCTTCTTCCTTGGCTGGGATCATTTACAACCGCATTTGTGATTGTTTGAAGCCACATTTAAACTGCATTTTGGAAGTTCAACCTCGGGGCACCATATCAGTCCATTATATGTAGAAAAATGCTGAAATGTTTTCCTCAAAAAACATAATTTCTTTAGGACTAAAGAAAGAAAGACATGAACATCTTGGATGACAAGGGGGTGAGTACATTATCTGTACATTTTTGTTCTGGAATATTTAAAATATTTTGACTCGTCTTCATTTTTGGGACTTTTAAAACTGTTACGAATGTGATTAAAACACCAATATTCAGCTGTTAATGAAAATGACCAAATTAGCAATCAATCTGTGTAGTTGCTGTCTCTTTTTTGGTCAGAAAATAATAATAAAAAAAGTTTTTTAAAGAAAATAGTACCAAATGTGATCAATTAGACAAATATTCAATAAATAAAACTGTTATATTAGTAACACTACATACAGTTTCACACTAATTTAGGTGATTGTGTCATAGAATAGACTATTTTGGCTATTTTAACACTTTTGGCTTTAGAAGCATCCATTCACATTTTAGAGCCAAAACAATCTGTTTTATAATAGTAGAGTAAGCACTTTTAGACATGGGCTGAACATTACACACATTCTGTCTGTTCTGTTTAAAATAGCCGTGCTTTATCCCGCCACAAGGGGCTTCAGCTCTCAGGTAAAAGCAGCACACAAAATTCACTCCTACCCTCTTTTATTTCAACTACTGTCTTTGTGATTTATCGCCTCTATTTCTCTTCCTCGCTGCGGTTATGGGCCTGGGTTTTCCTTCTTGGTACCGCTCCCTGTTTTTCCATGCAAACACACATTAAACACACTCTTTTCCTTAGATTCCAGAGCCACAGGACTCAATCTGGACAGCCATACTTTACATTCCGAGACTCGGGACGGCATCCCACACTACCTGTTGCTGTGGTGACGGCGGTCCCGTCTGATTGGACGGTTTGTGTGGTGAGAGGTTAATGATACTCCTGAAGTCAGGGTGGAGACCAGTGTCACCATCCACACACACACACACGCATCCACCGAGGGGCACAGGAAACCAGCAGACTCATAAAGAGAATAATTAGAAACACATATATATACACACTGTGATACTGTGTGTGTGACGTGGTGTTCTCCATCACCGCTGATAAAATAAAAAATTCCAGGACGTACTTGCAGTCTGCGGTCAGCGTGCGCCGTGGACTCGGCTGCCAGCGCGGGTTGACGCGGACCGGGATGTTCCGTCACGCCCGTGGGGGTTGCTGCAGGAACTCCTCTTTTCCCGAGGGAACGCAGCCAGGACTGGGGCGTCAATGTAGGCATTTTGGGAAGGTCGGAGAGATAAACAGAGGACGCGAGATAGAGACGGATCCCACAGTTTGGAACGGATGCGGCAGATACTGATTCAGAAGCCTCACACACACCACTTCAAAAACCTTCTCACACACACACGCCCTCACAAGCAAAGCAGATGATGCCGAGTAAATCACTCGCGTGTGTATGAAACTCTGTGATTGAAGACAAATTGAAATGTAGAAAGGGTGTGAGAGAAATAGTCCACATTCTGAAGTGGTTTGGAAGTGGTAAACGGCCCACTGAAGGAACTTGAGGTGATCATTTGCCATGTTTGAGGGCAACAGGTTCACTGTCGTTCTCAAGCACATCCGCATCGCTAATGCCGCTGGCCCACGGAGCCAGACTTCTGACAAACTGAAAGTTTGGTCAAATTTTGCAGCTGGTTTTGGCTAAGAAAAGCAGGTTAAATGGGAACAATCATCTGAACAACGTTTAAAAGGCCAACCAAAATTTTTAAATGAAGTGTTTTGGGAAGAAAATTGTGTCATTTAGTGGTAACTTGTTCAAAAATTGTCTCCACTAATCACTGTGCTCAATTTACTTATGTCTGAACTTGGACTCAAATTGAGCTGGTTTTGACTACAACAATGGTTGATGTTACCATGGTCAAGATATTTTCAAAGTCTTTAGAAAATCATTAAAGGGAACCCTGTAAGACTTGTGTGACTTCATATAACATGATGTCTCTTACTGAAATATGTAGCAGAAAACAAATGCTGGGTTCAGCCGGTTGGGTCATTTTATTGGGTTATTTTTGATATTATTATCCAAGAGCTGGGTTATTTTTTCCAACCCAAATGCTGGGTTCAGCCGGTTGGGTCATTTTATTGGGTTATTTTTAATATTTTTACCCAAGAGCTGGGTTATTTTTTCCAACCCAAATGCTGGGTTCAGCCGGTCGGGTCATTTTATTGGGTTATTTTTAATATTTTTACCCAAGTGCTGGGTCATTTTTAACGCTGGGTTATTTTTTTCCACCCAACTGCTGGGTTAAACCTATCTCTGACGAAATAGCCCAGCTGCCGAGATACAGTCAGAGCGCTGGTGTTTTGAGTCCTCTACAGAAGAGAGCGGTTCTTATTGCTACCGATTTGGTGCACTTCTTCAGCGATAAAAAGGTTTGTATATATTTTATTTCATTTATAAAGTCTTTACAGTGCTGTAAATTATATTATTTTACGCAATGCAACGTAAGGACAAGATGTCAGTCAGCTGAGTCAGCAGCGTTTGTTTCGCAGAATGAAAACACCTTTTGCCTTACATGGATTTTATTCATTATAGTACTGAGTTTAATTTCATTTGATGTTAAAATATGTTCTCTAATGTCAGTACTGTTTGTTTATGGGCAGGTTTTAGAGTCAGTCACGGCATCTTTCAGCTATGAGTGAAATGTGAGGCCGCGGTCTGAAGTTCGCAGTTAACCCCACAAACAGCATCCCTTCTCTGGCTCAGATTTCTGCGACACACTGGCATGAGAATTAGTGCTATTTCGGTAAAAAGCGATTACAGAGAACGACTGAATACATTAAAATTAAAATGCTAATTTTAAATGTTACATTTTGTATGTCTAAAATGCTTGTTAAACGCATTTAAATGTATGTAATATTGTAAACTGTGCTGTATTCACCCAAATAAATTCAATTTATCTTGTTTTTTTTTGTCCATGTGTTCTTGCTTAATAATAAATATTCATCTTTTGATTATTGTCATTGTCTCTAGTAATTCTCTGTGTGTGTTTTTTATAACTTCCAGTCCATTTTAAGCCAGCAATATATTATTTTTTAAACAATAGTTGAATGAAATAACCCAGTATGTTTGGTAATAACATTTAACCCAACCAGCCGGGTCAAACTAACCAATAACAATAACAATAGCATGTGTTCTGTTCAGTATTTACGCTGGGTTGCCAAATAACCCACGTTGGGTTGTTTTTAACCCAGAATTTTTAGAGTGTATGAAAGACTTTTGTTTTATACATATTTTAGACTATGGGGGGTACCATTACTTCAATGATGTAAAATGGTTGGACTCTGTGAGCACATTGTGTGGCTTTTGATTGTAATTTTGTAAAGTTGAATAGCATCAGTGGAAGTCTTCACTGCTTTCCGAAAAGAAGGGAAGCAAAGAATGGGAAGATTTCACTCCATGTGGGGAAAATCGATGGTGCGACATTTGGTTTAAGCCTACGCTTATATCCAACGCCACCTGTAAGCTCTTTCAGTAGCTGTGGTCATCGCATCAGTATTTTATTTTCAGAGTTGTGTTGTGGTAAAAATAGCAACAGGTAGCGCCAGTAGCTCACCGAGTGCAACCATTTCACATCATCAAAATAATGGTGCCCCCCTTAGACCAAAATATGCATAAAACTATACTATATAACGTAATTCTTTCATGGGTTTTCTACTACATATTTCAGTAAGAGACATCGTTTATGTTATATAAACCCACACAAGTCTTCATACCTGGGGACAGTGGATAAAAAATAAACCAATAAAAGCGAAAGAACCACAAAGTGAGAGATGTAGGATTGTGCACAGAATATCTCATATTTCAGCCTAGAGTATAGCATGTTTGCTCTTACACTTCAGGCCCAGTAACATACAATCATGATCTGAAAGAGTTTTTTGGGCAGAAAATTGTGAAATTAAGTAACTTGTTCAAATTGTCTCCGCTTATCATTGTATTCAGCCTACTAATGTCTCGATTCGGACTTAGACTCGGATTGAGCTGGTCTTGACTACAACATTGGTAGATGCTACCAGAGATGTTACCATGGTCAAGAGATTTTCTAAAGTCTTTAGTTGGTGCTTTACGATTCTTCATACTAGAAAGCTCTAGAAAGAATTACAGAAACATTAAGAGAAAAACCTGAAGAGGACAGAGGATCAAAAGAAAGGGTAAGAAACTGAGAAACAAGAGGGATGTAGAATTGCGTGAAAAGAATAACTCACATTTGAGCAATCAAAAATTATTTCAGCCAATATGGCCTGTGATAGACACCAGAAACAAAATATGGTCAACTGGTTAACTTGCACAGGACACAGTTTCTGAGCAGTTTTCTGAGCAGAAAATTGTGAAATTAAGTAGTAAATTGTTTAAAAATTGCTCCACTAATCATTATATTAAACCTGCGTATGTCTCGACCTGGAATTCGACTCAAATTGAGATGGTCTCAACTACACTGGTATTTGTTACTTGAGATGTTATCACGGTCAAGATATTTTCTAGAAGCAAAGACTTTATAAAAGTCTTTAGTTGGCATCTTATAATTCTTCATAGTAGAAAATACTAGACAGAATACTAAAAAACACATTAAGAGAAAAAAACAACTAAGGAGGACAGTGGATAAAAAAGTAGAAATAAATAAAAAAGCAAAAGAAGAAATTGAGAGACAAAAAGAATGTAAAGAATATTTCATGATTGCTCTTACACTTCAGCCCCAGTTACATACTGAAAACTTATTTCAGCCAACAAGACTTGAGCCTGAGAGAAGATATGGTCATCTGGTCAACTTTGCAGCTTATTTTGGCCAAAGAAATGGCCACTTGAACAGGAAACACTCATCTGAACAACGTTTGAACAGCCAACCACACTTTTTTTTGAATGAAGTTTTTTGGGCAGCGAATTCTGAAATGAAGTAGTAACTTGTTCAAAAAAATTGCTCTGCAGTCTCCGCTAATCATTGTACAGACAAAACCAAAGAAACCAAAGCTTCCTGCAATTGCAGATCAATCCTGCTCAATGGTCAGGAGGAATTTTGCACCACTCCTCTTAACAAAACTGTCTCAGCGCTGCAATATTCTTGGGATGTCTGGTGTGAATTGTTCTCTTGAGGTCACGCCAAACCATCTCAATCAGGTTGAGGTCAGGACTCTGGGCTGCTCCAGAAGCAGTATATTTTTCTTTTTTTCTGCTGAAGCTCTTCTGTTGTTGAATTACTCCTGTGCTTTGGGTGCTTGTCTTGTTGCGTCACTCAACCTCTGTCGAGCTGCGATTGGCAGAGAAATTGTCTAACATTTTCCATCAAAACGTCCTGATGAACATGGGAATTCATTTTTCTCTCAATCATGGCAAGCTGTCTAGACCCTAAGGCTGCAAAGCAACCCAAACCATGATGGCCCCTCCAACATACTTCACACTTGGGATAAGGTTTTGATGTTGGTGTGTTTAGTTTTTTTCCAAACCTCTCAACTTCAGTTACATCTGTCTACAAGTATTTTCCTAGTAGCATGGTGGAACATCCAGGTGTTCTTTTGCAAATTTAGACGTGAAGTAATGCTTTTTCTGGACAGCACTGGCTTCCTGCAGGATTTCCTCAGAAGAACACAGTTCTTGTTTAGGGTTTTACAAAATGTAGATGTCACTGTTGTAGCACTGGAGGCATCTTGAGTCCAAGTCTCAGACCATATTTTCATGGTCTTGGTCCTGTCATGGACTCGGACTCGGACACTTGAGCTCTTGACTTCGACTCAACTCTCTTTAGATTTCTGTCTTGACTTGGACTTGGTCTTGGCTCAAACTCAACTACCAGGCCTTATCCTGGCCCCGGACTCGAACTGAGCTGGTCTTGACTGGTAGTTGTTACCATGGAAAGGAACAGAGAAGAAAACAAGAGCAATGTAGGATTGTGTGCAAAGAATATCTATTACCTAAAAGATATATCAGCCAACAAGACATAAGCCAGAGCGATGATATGATTTAAAAAGTGGGTAAGACAAAATCCTCAGCAGTGATTCATTCATCATTTTTTTTTTTCAAAGATAAAGACCATTTGAACTCAACACTCTTAATCCAAAAAGAATTCGCTCCCACATGCTTATAAAGGTCACAATAACACAAAGAGACACAAAAGCGAAGAATGGCGAGAGCAACGTCAGTCTCTGCCTCAAAACAAAAGAGTCCTGGAGTAATCTAGAAATAAAATAACACAGTTCATGAGCTCAGCCTAAATTAAACAGCTCAGATGTTTAATATTCAGTTAATGGACTACAGTAATTCATGACTCCAGAACTGTAGAAGAGTGTGTGGAAATGTCTGAGATAATAGATTTCTACAACTGCTTTAGTATTTGGGTTCACTAAAATTGCATATTGCTTATGTAATCTACATGGGCAAGATATGGTTCTTGGATCAACATCCTTCTTGGAGGAAATGTCTGATTTTAAATTTAACAGATGGGTAAGTAACCCAGCTGCCTAATTTTGATTCAACTCAAATATCTAAGTTGTCACTTAGTATAATTTAACATTTCAAGTTGAATAAACTTTTTTTGAGTTGACTGAACTTAAACTTTTAAGGCAGCCAGGTTACAAATTATTTTAAGTTGACTCAACAATTGTTTTTTACAGTGTATAGTTCAAGACTTTTAACATATTTACTGACATATCGCTCAATAAAAATTGTAATTAAACTTTATTTGGAGTACTACTTGTGCACAATTCCACTTTAGCACAATCAATTATACTTCAGTATATCTTTAGTTGGACTTCAGCACTACTTCCACACAATTAAAGTGCATTAAGTACAAAATTAGTTGT
>VONZ01000188.1:942500-1096545 GCA_012976165.1 Labeo catla
CAAGGTAAGTGCTGAATTATAAGTAACAGACAAACATATCTATATATTATATGAAATATTTTACAGATAAAAGGCCTCAAATGTGGAAGCTGCAAAATTTAAAATTTAAAATGAATTTGAATAATGTTTCTTATTTTGTCCAACTATTGTACAAAAACTAATACGAATGCAGAATACATACTTTGAAACTATAAATATGTATACTATTTTTACATTTATCTATTTACATTTTTTTACTGAGTACAATATTAATTATATAAACTACAGTTCAAAATTTTGATGATATTTTCAAAATGTTTTTAAAAGAAGGCTCATGAAGGCTCATTATTTGTTCAAAAATACAGCAACTGTAATATTCTGAAATATTGTAATATATGTAATATAAAATGTAATTGATTGCTATGATCAAAGCTGAATTTTCAGCATAATTTCTCCAGGCGTTAGTGTCACATGATCCTTCAGAAATCATTCAGATGTGCTGATGTGCTGCTTAAGAAACATTATTATCAATGTTAAAAACAGTTTAATATAGAAGTTTAGACATTCAAAAGCATCTAACAGAATTTTTTGTAACATAAATCTTTGTCACTTTTGATCAATTAAATGCATCCTTGCTAAATAAAAATATAAAATATAATAATAAATATATAATAGAATATAACCTAAATCTACCCAAACTTTTGAACAACATTTAAATTATAAGGTAATTTATATTTACTTCTAAAAAGCATTTTTATAGTATTTTATCAAAAAAGCCATGTCTTCCTGAATCTAACATTATTGGGGTTTTTTTTGTTTGTTTTTTTATTTGTTACAAATTGTTTATTTAAACCAGTATTTTTACTGATTTATGTTTTTGTTTTTAATTTTTATTTATTCTTTTTTTTTTTTTTTTACATTCTTCTGTTACATTCTTCTGTTCTTTAAATACACTACCAGTCAAAAGTTTTTGAACAGTTAGGTTTTTAATGTTTTCTAAAAGAGGTCTCTTGTGCTCACCAAGTCTGCAATTATTTGATCCAAAGTACAGCAAAAACAGTAAAATTCTGAAATATTTTTACTATTTAAAATAACTGTTTTCTATTTAAATATATTTTACAATGTAATTTATTCTGCATCATTACTCCAGTCTTCAGTGTCACGTGATCCTTCAGAAATCATTTTTGCTGTTCAAGGAACATTTTTCATTATTATTATAGAAATTAATACATTTATGTAGCAAGGATACTTTAAACTGATCAAAAGTGATGATAAAGACATTTATAATGTTACAAAAGAGTTCAGTTTCAGATAAATGCTGTTCTTCTGAACTTTCTATTCATCAAAGAAACCTGACAAAAATCTGCTCAGCTGTTAATATAATAACTATAATAATGATGATGATAATAGTAATAGTAATAATAATAATAATAATAATAATTTATTGTTTATTTAATCAGAATTTTAGAATAATTTCCGAAGAGTCATGTGACTGGAGTAATGATGCTAAAAATGCAGCTTTATAATCACAGGAATAAATTACATTTTAAGATATATTCAAATAGACAAAAGTTACTTTGAATAGTAAAAATATTTCAAAATTGTGCTGTTTTTGCTGTACATTGGATCAAATAAATGCAGGCTTAGTGAGCAGAAAGGCTTGAAAAACCAACATTAAAAATCTTACTGTTCAAAAATTTTTGACTGGTAGTGTACTCTTTAAGTGTTTCACTCTTAGATAATGTTTTACATCTCTTGGTGTTATAATGTGTGAAAGCATCATTATGACAAGGATGTTCTGGTTTCTGTTTGATATTAGGAGGTGATTGTATGTTATTAGGATGAGCCTCGTAAGAAAGGGGAAATCAATGAAAGTCACTGAACTGCTCATGTAACGGGGGAAGGGTGCGTGGGGTGTTAAAGAGGAGCTGCTCGTCTTCAGATCCCCTGCCTGACACAGCATGAGCAAGATAAGGTACTGTAGGGGCGCTGCATGAAGACCCCCTCTGGAATTTAAGCTGAAACATATGGTGAAACGCTCCTTCTGTCAGAGGAGCCCAGGAATTTCACTTAACAACCTTTGCCTACCTTGATGACCTGTCTGTTAAGACTCTGCTATTCCTCTGGACTCGACCTCAATCAAAACACGAGCGACTCTAAAGCAAACAAACCAGCGTCCTCAGATGACCAGCTCAGACTGGACGCCGGGTGATGCTCACCATGTGCTTTTGGCACGTAGTATGTGAAAATAACCACAGATGTGAGATGAAACACACTGGCTTGACAAAAATAGTTACCCCCCATTTTCTAGATGGTTTATGAAAATGTGAATAATGTTCAGAAAAGGTCTTTGGAATGGCGTGAATTCCAAATTAGAAATTCTTAATGATTTGTACATAGATATAAGACAGTTTGCCTATAATATATGGACAATTTTAAGGTGTTTTTGAAATATCACTGATGCTGTTATGGTTTTCCTCTCAGAACTTAGTTGGAACATCAAAATGTCCACTTCAGCTGTACATATCTGCATTTCATTTAAGCAATATATAATATGTTGTTTAAATATTGTGCTGTAGGTTGGTGGTCATCAACGTCCATTTTTCAAGGTTTGATATCAACACCTATCTTTGTTGTTTGATGAAGGCACAAATTCACACCTGAAGGGTATTTTACACAAAAGAGGTCTGTCCGTTAGCATTCCCATTCATCTCAGCGACAGTTTCCTGGCTAGTACTGGATGTACTGGACGAAAGTACACACTTTGAAACTTTGCTTATGGGACAGAATATTTTGAGCCAAACACCTGAGCTGTAAATAAAAGATGATAAATCAGTGCAATAGTAATGAGCTCTGGTAATGGGTCACATGACAATGAGTAACAGCACAAGAAGAACACACACACAGTCCCCAAAAAAAAACCTCACTAGTGACTAGCATGAGCTGTGATGTCAAAGACAGTGGACAGGGAAAAAGTGCATTTCATGTTTAGAAACAAATGTAAATATTTACAAAATGGTGTATGAACACATATATGTCGGAATATGACACTACTTTTTAATGTCCATCAAGGGACAACGACTAACGTAGGCATGCTAACCAACCGATCTTTGACTCCGTGGCTGGACATCCGGAGTCTCACTGCCTGTTTCTTACACTGCCATCTACAGGAGGACAGCAAAACTGCTGTTGTATGATCATTGATGTCGTTGTCACATTATATTGTTTTAATTGTAATGCAAATGACAGCCTATCAAATATATTTATTGAGATATAAAAACAAGGTCATTTACTAAAAGGCTATTTGGCCTTCACCAGTTAATTAATTGCTGGTTAATTCAAATGTAATTTTAAAACACTTAAGACCGCTCATTTAAATGCTAAGTGAATGGAATACGCGATTTATCCACAGTGCATGATCAAAACAAGCAGCAATAAATAAAGGTTTGTGTCCCAAATATATAGATACAGTTGTGTACAAATCGTTTACTTACCCCATATGTTGCACTACTGGAAACACATTGCTTGCATTGATATTATTTATCCAGATGTTCTTTCATTTGTCTTTACGAATTAACATGATTGCAAATCAAATTATCAAAAACAAACCAAGTGTATTTTAGCATCTCACGCAATGTCTTTCTTCCCTGGTGAAAAAACCAGCATATGCTGGTAGGTAGGTTTTGATGCTGGTTTACAGTTTTTTTTCAATTGCTAACAAGCATTTACCAATACTTGAAGTACTTTTTCTAAACTCTTAACACAGCAACACACCTACATCACATAATTAGCCAAATTGTTAATTTTCTGGCCAAAACCATGTTTTGTTAAATAAATACAAACTCTACATTTCAAAATACTGAATACCTTTTTCTACATATACCGACTCTATCAAAACACAGCAAACCCGATTCAAAAATGAGTCATTCGGTCAAAACAATACCACTAGTTTCTATCCAACAGAAACATATAGTCAATCATAGCACAGTGACTGTCAAAATACTAACAGCTGATGGCTTTACAAAAACTGCATTGATTGTCATGTTTCAGTTCTACCCAAATATAACAGACAATATTTAAATCTAATGTTGTTTTTTTGGTTGTTTTTGTTGTTGTTGTTGTTGTTGTTTTTTGTTTTTGTTTTTTGTAATTTGATTTTACCCTAACCTGAAACCAATTTTACATTTTTAGGTGCTGAATGTGTTCTTTCTTGGCAACAGAAACGGAATGAGTCATCATTACTTTATAGAATGTACAATAGTAAAAGATAGGGTCCTCTATGCAGAAATTCGATTGGAACATTGATTGCAATTGCTTTCCAGTGGGTCAGTGTTGGATGTGAATGGTGCCCTATGATAGCTGATGCCAGTGATCAACAGAAATTCCAACATACATGGCCTTTGGTCACTATGCAAGCTTGTTTCCGTCACATAAAAAAAAGAAAATACGATAAATGTGACCATTTTTATCTCAAAATTTGGACGTATATTCTTGGAATTCCAAGTTTACATCTTGCAATTTAGACTTTATCAGAATTGTGAAATAAAAAAAGTCACAATTCCCCTGTACACTTTATATTCCATGGCAGACATAAGCTTTTGTAGGTTCCACATGTGTAAGGGGAAAAAAACAAACATAAAAATGACCAGTCCAGCACACATTCTTACTCCTCTCCCCTACCTTTTCTTCTCCCCTTTTCTGATCCAACTACTCCTCTACCTTCTACAACTATTTCTCTCCCTCTCCCAGACATTATTTTTTTTTCTCTCCTTGATTCTTTGTGTTGTTCTGCAACCACAAAACCAATTCAAAGAGGTCTTTTTATGTTGATGTAATGGAAAGAGCTTCAACACCTGCTTATTCCTCCAAATAAGAATGGAATCAGCTATTTCTAAATATTTCATTGATCTGTTACTTAAAAATGCGTATTAGTTGTTAAAATATTTTATATAGAAATATTTTTCAATACTTTTGAGCTGCTGTTGTTGCAGAAGTAGAAGCTTTATACTGTATTTAAGGTTTGGAACATTAGATCTTCATTTCTGACATGATGTGTTTAAGCATTTGTAAAAAAGATAAGAAAGATCTATGATTTTGGTATGAAGTAAGCTTGTGTGAAAAGAAAATGTAAGCATTTTAGAAACTTATAAATTGGCTGAATATTGTGTGAAAACAACATGAATTGTGTTAATGGTATGGCCACAACAGAGAGATGTTGTGCTAATTGTGTTTAGAGTTTTGAAAATGTGACTACAGATTGGACAAAGGGATGTTAGCAATTGAAAAAAACTGTAAACTGGTCCTTTGCTGGTTTATGCTGGTCCTTAGCTGGTTCATGCTGGTCCTTGACCAGCAACATGACCAGCAAAAACCAGCTAAGAACCAGCATAAACCAGCAAAGGACCAGCTTCAAACATACCTACCAGCATATGCTGTTTTTTTCACCAGGGTTAAGTAAATGTAACTTGTTTCCACTTGAAATAAGATGATAATATTTTCATTTTAAAGCACAGCCAACACAAACTCAGCACATCTTTTTACTTTGAGATCGTTCTGATGTTAAATACTGGTTAAAAAACGTAACAAGATATAGTTTAATAGCTAATATATTATACTGAAATCAAATCTTTGCATAGCTATGCAAACACTGATATCTAACAATGTTTTGGAACAAATTTTTAATCTTAAAAAAATAAAGCTTAAATCAAATAGAAAGTTATTGAATAAGCATGTGTCATATTCTGTGTCCTATAAACTCCGGAAACATTGGTGTCTCATATATTAAAGCAGTCGATGCGATTTGGGAAAGAAATCAATCAAATCTGTATGTGTGTGTTTAGCCCCTTGTAACCGTTAACATTTTGATAAGTAACTGTAATTTAATTACACATTTTTCTTAGTACCTGTAACAGATTACATACATTTATTTTGTAAATAAATGACGCAATTCTATTACACGTAACTAGTTACTCCCCGACACTGCTTGTTTCAAGTTTTCTTTTTAACACGGAATAAATACAATTAAATGACTTTCAGCTTCAGACGTAAAAAATCATAAGCAAACAAAACGCTGCAGTGTCTGTGACTGTGCATGACGCTCTCAACCAGTAGAGGTCACACATGCCAAAATAATGAACAGTTTTGGTTCACTGTTTGACGAATGTTTATTATTTTCTGTTTGTAGTCATAAGTGTATAAAGGAACTGAATGTTCCTGAAATAGATTTGCGTGCTGAAATAGATTCCAGATTCTATTTGTTTTAAATCTCCGCAATTTGATCTTAATGACTCTCTTGTTAGACCCCTAACTATAACTGGCACTGTGAGTTTGGCTCCACCACCACTTGGGGGTGCTATGCTCCAAAATATGTGTGTGTCTGTCTGCGCCATTCAAACTGAATTATGTTGTATTGTAATGTTCTAAATATCCACAACTTTTGCCTGATGTAAGTGGACAGTTTGATGTGCATAGCTACAAATAACTATCAAGAACAGGTATTTTGAGCAGATCGTGTGGTTAGACTTACTGATACAGTGGCTTTTGAACTGTTAAACTGTTAACTAATACACAAGATCTCCCAGAGGGCCTATAAACAGATCCTTTTGAATTACAGATATTTGGAAAGGCTTTAATAAATATGGATAAGTTTTGCCAATAAATAAACAAACAAATACAGTAGCATTTAAGGGATGCGTGGAAGATATAGGTCTAGATCTACTGCATGGACTAAAATTATTATAGCAAAGATCAGTCATTAAGGGATGTTGGTTTAATTATACATTTTATTTTATTTTTACGTAAATTTCACATCCATAAATGAAAGGGCAAACCTCTTTTTATAGAGCTTGAAAAAGAAAGTAAAATATATATAGGTGTGTCATCGAAATCTAAAAATAGTAAAGCAATTACAACTATAATCCTAGTTGCTAACATTTTCACATTAAAAAAAAAAAACTGCTTAATGGTGCTTACTTGCAAAGTACATTCTCTGTATTAAAATTGCATTGTAATATGTAAAAATATGTAAGTATTTATTTTTCTATACAACTTATGCTTATGTACCCTCTCTCCCTTTTTCCCTCTTTGTTCTTTCTTTGTCTTTTCTTGGTTTCTTTGTGTTGATGCATGTGAAATGTTTTCATACAATAGGTATGAATTGTATTATGTGCTATCTGTTGACAATAAAGCATTATTTTTAAAAAATACTGCACAGACTAAAGTTGAATGTTCTCAGTTTTTGGAAGTGTCTACTTTAATCGAGTATAAATATTTTTTGTTAATTTTTTTCTGCTTTTTTTTTACTTTGTTACAGATTAATTGATTCTCTTAACATACATTTCTCAAGAAATACATTTCTCCATTACATTACACGAAAAGATAGCAGCAAGATCAATAGGTCATGGCAATAATCTACTTTGCGAATGGGTCTTCTGATCATTTTAGTTCCTTTGAATCTGTCAAACCGGTTCGCAAAGGGGCCTGAATGAGCACTTTTCAGTTCTGGGTGGGTTTTACATTAGGGATCCCAGAGGACCTTGTGAAGCCTCCTGGAGGGTTTGTGGATGGGAAGCAGTGGGAACTCTATAGATAGTAACCACAATTGTCATTTTTTTATTACTGGTTTTGCAAAGATAGACTCACCTACACTCGAGTCATTAAACACATCCAACAATGTACTAAAAAGTACCTTGGTATTTTTATTTCTTTATGAATAATTTCTTTAACTCTTCGTATTCTAACACAGACTCCCATTACTTAGCTAGAACTATATGTGCTTACTATAAGTCAGATTCAGTTGCGTGTAATTATAATTATGCATAATTTACTGTTGCTGGTATAACAGTAGGTACTTGTAACATGTATAACAAGTTCATTATAAAATAAAGTGTTACCAAGTAATTTTATAATGATCTCATTTAGCTTTACTTAAATCAATTTCCATAAAGACATCTTTATAATTACTTAAGTACAAATGTATAGCCTAGTTTACAAAGCACTGCTAACCCCATACCTATAGGTGAAGAATCAAAGCTCAGGGTTGCCAAGTCTGCTACTTTAACACCGTTACAGGTTGTTTTTGATGAGACCTTAATAATGTGATATTTAGTCCCTGGAATCTGACATTTATCAGGGGAACCCCACCAAAAAATGTGTATTTTACCCCCCACAACGCGATTTTTACCGGGAGACCTTGAACTGCAACTGGACTAGTTTTGGGCTAGTTTTAAGTAGCATCTGAGAAGGTTTTGCTGTGAAAACCTGGCAACCCTGGTTGTTACCTACTGCAGTTTGCCGCTGCTGGTATATGGCATAACTACACCAATATATTTACTTCCTGACCTCTCTAGGTGATGTTTAGACAAACTGGTTGAATGAATGACTGAATGACTTGATCATTAAAGGAGAAGTCCACTTCTAGAACAACAATTTACAGATCATGTACTCACCCCCTTGTCATCCAAGATGTTCATGTCTTTCTTTCTTCAGTCTCAAAGAAATTGTTTTTTGAGGAAAACATTTTTCTCCATATAATGGACTGATATGGTGCACTGATATGGTGTTTGAACTTCCAAAATGCAGTTTAAATGCGGCTTCAAACGATCCCAAATTTTTATTTTCATAAAAAAATAATACAATTTATATACTTTTTTTAATGTAAAACGCTTGTCTCGTCTTGCTCTCCGTGAACTCTGTGTATTCTGGCTCGAAAAACTCTGACCGTTTTCTCCCTCAACTTCAAAATCGTCCTATATCGCTGTTTTACCTTTTTTTGTTAAGGGTGTTTGATCTTCTTTGCATGTTCACTTTGCAAAGACTGGGTCGGTACTTCTGCAGCGATGTAGGATGATTTTGAAATGATTTTTAAAGTTGAGGGAGAAAATATGATAGAATAGTTTTTCACATACCCTAACTGTCTTGAGCCAGAATACACAGAGTTCAGGGAGAGAAAGACGACACGAGCGTTTGAGATTAAAAAGTATTTAAATTGTATTTTTTAAATGAAAATAACCGATTGTTTCACTAGATAAGACCCTTCTTCCTTGGGTGGGATCATTTACAACCCAACTCAATATTATGTGTCCTACTTAGACAACCAACATATATCTGTTATATCTGTCATAGCTATGCATTTGAGTTTTATGATAAAATATGCAAAGCGAGCTTGAATGCAAACAAGCTTCCAGTTCTTCCTGTCAAAATGCAAGCCATAGCATTACAGGGATGGTGGTTCCTGGAAGCTGCTGAATATGGTTTGTGCCAAACATAGCGCTTTCCTTTCAGGCCAAAGAGTTCAACTTTAGGTTTATAGTTACATGGTTTCAAGTGTAACATCAAAACTGACACACATTACTAAGGTGGTATTACTGACACATTTATTGCCAGTGCAGTTGGTTGGTTTTCAGCAAATGTAGGTCACCTTAGAAAAAACACTTCACCTGTACTTCACTGCGCCATCTGCTGGCCTGTTGCATCTCTTCACGCGACCTCTGCTCCAAGCGCAGGTTTATGTTATCAGGCAAAGGCTAAGGGTAAGAGGAGACACAAGCCCGGGCAGGATATTTTAGGACGGGGCAGAGAAAGGTTATGTAATCTGAGGTTTAAACTCACCCATAGATACTATCCATCAACCTGGCCAGTTTGCTGAGTGTGTATTACGTGATCTGCGGAAAAACACAGAACATTGATGAGACAGGCCAAACAAGCCAGTTTCATTACTCTAATCTAATTGTATGGTGAAAAGTGGTCTCTCTATGACAGGTGTTTGGACGGGAGGGGGAGAAAAATGGTTGCTGACGTCAGTCGCAAAGGAACATTGCATGACATTTTGCTGAAAGATTAGAAAGGCATACTGTTTTTTTACTTTCGAATGTGTACCGGTGAGTCATGCATGATATGAGCAGGAGGATAGGTTTCAAGAAAGTCTTTCTGATTTTATAAGAGGTTATCTAATGAGAGTTTAGCTGTCCTTTTGGTCCAATTCTCTGGTGGAGTCTGATCCCCAGGGAGCTCAGTCTCTGACTCTGTGTGCTTCATATTGCTGCCAAGGGCATTCCTCTGGGACTGTTTGTTCCAGTCGTGTAGAGACACATCAGACGGCCGGAGTGAACGAGCGTGTCTTAGTCACTGAGCAGAGAGAACAGTGCAGCAGGAAGTAGCTCCATTTTCCGGCACAAATGAGCCCTTTCATCTGTGTTTACTTGACTCACAGCACTCAGCTGCAAACGGATGTACAATTCTATGCAAATGCTTTAGTAAATAATAACATTTCGCTTCACTCTTCCTCTGTAGCCTACCATACTTGCTTTCCTTTCTTGGTTTTTACTACTTGAGCTCCAGCTAGACTTTTGCATTTTCGGATGTAAATGTGAGTGGAACTAGTCTATGCAAAGCACTGGTTTGGGTGTTGTGGGTAGTTGCCATGACATTCATGTAGCCTTTGTTTATTATAGTGTTGCTGGATGGTTGTTTGGGTGTTGTGGGTAAAAGCTTGGGTGTTGCTACAGGCCCACGTCCAAAAGTCCATCCTCAAGTCTCTGTGATATTCCAGTTACCACATGACCCAGATTCTTCCTTCAGTGTAAGTCAAAGAGATTTTGTTTTTATAATGTTAAACCAAAGTCCCTTTAGGGCAAGTCATTTCACTCGGCGGCCACCTTTGAAACGCCTCTAAGGCAGGCAAGTGCAGCTCCTATATCTTTGAATGGGGAAACATCAAATTCTCCAAAACTGTTCACCAAGCTTACGATTAAATTTCATATTTGAAATCACCAATGAAATCTGACAACAAATGCCCAATAAATATCGTTCCTTATGCTCCAATAGTGTTAAAAAAATGCTTATTTTTCAGGCGAGATCAGCCAGTGAGCATGCGCAGCACTAAGCGCACGTCTCAGAACGCTGACTGTTTCTATAGCAACCGGGACTTCTAACAGCAGCTGCAGTGACGCGCTGATTTTACTAGTCAACGATTGGCTCTTTCATTAAGTAGGTGGGGCTTTGCGGCCATAATGAGCGTTGCATCTTACCCCATTCAAAACTACAGGTGCAGCTCAGTAAATTACAATGTCGTGGAAAAGTTCATTTATTTCAGTAATTCTAGTCAAATTGTGAAACCCGTGTATTAAATAAATTCAATGCACACAGACTGAAGTAGTTTAAGTCTTTGGTTCTTTTAATTGTGATGATTTTGGCTCACATTTAACAAAAACCACATCAATTCACTATCTCAACAAACTAGAATATGGTGACATGCCAATCAGCTAATCAACTCAAAACACCTGCAAAAGTTTCCTGAGCCTTCAAAATGGTCTCAGTTTGGTTCACTAGGCTACACAATCATGGGGAAGACTGCTGATCTGACAGTTGTCCAGAAGACAATCATTGATACCCTTCACAAGGAGGGTAAGACACAAACATTCATTGCCAAAGAAGCTGGCTGTTCACAGAGTGCTGCATCCAAGCATGTTAACAGACCGTGGTGTTGGTGCTTGACTGGCCAGCAAACTCACCAGACCTGAACACCATAGAGAATCTATGGGGTATTGTCAAGAGGAAAATGAGAAACAAGAGACCAAGCTGAAGACCACTGTCAAAGAAACCTGGGCTTCCATACCACCTCAGCAGTGCCACAGACTGATCACCTCCATGCCACGCTGAATTGAGGCAGTAATTAAAGCAAAAGGAGCCCCTACCAAGTATTGAGTACATATACAGTAACTGAACATACTTTCCAGAAGGCCAACAATTCACTAAAAATGTTTTTTTTTTTATTGGTCTTATGAAGTATTCTAATTTGTTGAGATAGTGAATTGGTGTTTTTTGTTAAATGTGAGCCAAAATTCTCACAATTAAAAGAACCAAAGACTTAAACTACTTCAGTCTGTGTGCACTGAATTTATTTAATACACGAGTTTCACAATTAGAGTTAAATTACTGAAATAAATGAACTTGTCCACAACATTCTAATTATTGAGATGCACCTGTATACGAGTGAGAAGTCTTGGGTATTCTATAGTCTTTGGTTAAACTAAGAATGTTGGATCCAAACAATATTGGACTGCACTGCACATACAGCATTTTTTTCTTTCTGAAATATGCCAAATATACAGTGAGGGTAAAAAAAAATTATTTGATTCCCTGCTGAATTTTGATTTTGTACGTTTGCCCACTGACAAAGAAATGATTAGCCTATCATTTTAATGGTAGGTTGATTTGAACGGTGAGAGACAGAAACAACAACAAAACAACAACAACAGTTAACATTTAAAAAAAAAAAAAGTATTATAAATTGATTTGCATTTTAATGAGTGAAATAAGTATTTGATCCCCTATCAATCAGCAAGATACCGAGCTGAGATTAGGAGCACTCTCTTAAAGGGTTACCTGTATAAAAGACACCTGTCCACAGAAGCAATCAATCAGATTCCAAACTCTCCACCATGGCCAAGACCAAAGAGCTGTCCAAGGATGTCAGGGACAAGATTGTAGACCTACACAAGGCTGGAAGACCATCGCCAAGCAGCTTGGTGAGAAGGTGACAACAGTTGGTGCGATTATTCGCAAATGGAAGAAAGATAAAATAACTGTAAATCTCCCTCAGTCTGGGGCTCCATGCAAGATCTCACCTTGTGGAGTTTCACTGATCATGAGAACGGTGAGGAATCAGCCCGGAAGGTCCCCCTGCTCAAGAAAGCACATGTAGTGCTCTGAATCATTCAGATGTTCATTGGCAAAGATGGGCCTCTTTGCCAATGAACATCTGAATGATTCAGAGGAGAACTGGGTGAAACTGTTGTGGTCAGATGAGACCAAAATCGTGCTTTTTGACTTCAACCCAATGGAGGTGGAAACATTATGCTTTGGGGCTGTTTTTCTGCTAAGGGGACAGGACAACTGCACCCCATCAAAGGGACGATGGACGGGGCCATGTATCGCCAAATCTTGGTTGAGAACCTCCTTCCCTCATTGAAAATGGGTCGTGGATGGGTATTACAGCATGACAACGGCCCAAAACACACGGCCAAGGCAACAAAGGAGTGGCTCAAGAAGAAGCACATTAAGGTCCAGGAGTGGCCTAGTCAGTCTCCAGATCTTATTCCCATAGAAAATCTGTGGAGGGAGCTGAAGGTTTGAGTTGCTAAACGTCAGTCTTGAAACCTTAATGACTTGGAGAGGATCTGCCAAAAGGAGTGGGCCAAAATCCCTCCTGAGATGTGTGCAAACCTGCTGGCCAACTACAAGAAACACCTGGCTTCTGTGATTGCCAACAAGGGTTTTGCCACCAAGTACTAAGTCATGTTTTGAGAAGGGGTCAAATAATTATTTCACTCATTAAAATTCAAATCAATTTATAGCTTTTTTGAAATGCGTTTTTCTGGATATTTTGTTGTTAATCTGTCTCTCACTGTTCAAATAAACCTACCATTAACATTATAGACTGATCATATCCTTGTCTGTGGGCAAATGTACAAAAACAGCAGAGGATCAAATAATTGTTTTCCTCACTGTATGTTGTAAACAGCACTAAAGTGAATAACATTAAACTAAAACATATTAAAAATGTATTTATGTAAATATTTTTTAAAATATACAGTGGACATCAAAATTAGAGAACATTAGCTGCATTTTTAACAAAAAAAAAAAAACTACATGTTGTGGAAAAAACAATGATCAAAATGAGAAAACAGATGTCAGAAATTATTAAGAAGTGTAGAGGCCCTTGCTTTGAATGACTTCAGCAAATCTGCTGCCAAAGGACATCACTAGTTTCTCACACTGCGCTGGTGTGATCTTGGTTCACTCTTCTTCCACTTTCTTCCATAGTTTGGTAACTGTAGAGGGTTTCTTAAACATAACTTTGTGGCCCAAACCATGACACTTCCTCCTCCACCTTTCACAGACTTCTTTACACACTTGGGCTTTGGTCTTTCCCCAGTTTGACATCGAACAAAGTGTTTCCCATCAGACCTAAATAAATTAAACTTGCTCTCAGCACTAAAGTGAACTTTATTCAAGTTCTCCTCTCTCCACACAACATGCTCTTCAACAAAGGTGAGCTCAGCCTTTTGATTCTTTCTGCTGATGAGAGGCTTGGTCACTGCGGAGTACACTTTCAGTCTGACTTCTCTTAAACATGCAGAGACAGATCCTTACACTGTTCATTACTGTACTGGCAAAACGCTACTTTTTCTTCTCGCGATAAGTCATGGCGATGGATGTTGGTAAGTTGACACATAGCGAAAACACCACACTAGCCATTCATTTTAACTGTAGGGGATCTTTACAGAAGCAGCGTGGAAAGCTGATTCTGGGACGCTTCTGAAACTTGCCGTGACACACCTGGCATAAACACAAGCATTGACTAGAGTGGCCACATTTAGCTCCGGCTGAGGTTATAGTACATTCAAGAATGATCATGTCACTTTTACATTCACACGGTGACCTGTAAATGTGAAATTTGCAGTTTTGTGAAATATTCCTTTTTCAAATGGCCTGAAATTGTTCCCATTATGTTTATTTTTAATTAGCAATTTCAATTTGTGCAATTTGAAGGGCAATAGAAATGCAGCTACAGTTTTGGAATGACCAACTTATCTTACGATGACAGAAAGTGTCATCTTTTTCCCCTCCCTCTCGACAGCTTTCTGTCACAGGGTTTCAGTCACCTTAGAGCGGCCCACCATCTTGCAATCTCAGTGAAAAATGGAGGAATGCTGCCAGTTAAATAGGATTTGTCATATAATTAAGGAAATTAGCATCAGGTGCCAGATTAACACCAGTAACTTGGAGACACATGTACGTTCAAATATCTCATATGTGGTATATTTGTAGCAATAGCCAACAATACATTGTATGGGTCAAAATTATCAATTTTTCTTTTATGCCAAAAATCAGGATATTAAGTAAAGATTACTTACCATGAAGATATTTTGTAAATTTCTTACTGTAAATATATCAAAACTTAATTTTTGATTAGTAATATGCATTGCTGAGAACTTTCAATATTTATAACAAATTGACAAGACAATTTTCTCAATATTTAGATTTTTTGGATCCCTCTGATTCCAGATTTTCAAATAGCTGTATCTCGACCAAATATTGTCCTATGCTAACATTTATTAAGCTTTCAGGTGATGTATGAATCTCAGTTTCAAAAAATTGACCCTCATGACTGGTTTTGTGGTCCAGGATCACATATACGTTTTTCATACTGTACCTTCAAATAGGACTAAACAGCAACCTGAAAACTTTTGATCTCCACTGTGTATTAAGCAATATGTAGCCTACTCAAGGTTCTTTATTGGTTCTTTCATGAAGAACCTTTAAAGGGGTCATCGGATGCCCATTTTCCACAAGTTGATATGATTCTTTAGGGTCTTAATGAAAAGTCTATAACAGCGGTGGTGAACTCTGGTCCTGGAGAGTCACAGCCCTGAAGAGTTCAGCTCCAACCATAATTAAACTCACCTGTCTGTAGCTTTCTAGTAACCCTTCAGACCTTGATTAGCTTGTTCAGGTGCGAACCCTTATACTCACTTCTGCTGTAAGTGAAGCTGGATCACGAATGATTTGTGCGAACATAGACGGATATACAAACAAATGTAATCCACTGGATCTTCAGCGGCTCAGATGTCGGGAGTAAATGACGACCACTATGTTCATTATTACATCCAGCAAAACAACACCTCAATCACTCAATCGGAGATATTCTTGTCTAACTTACATCCCTGCTCCTGCATCGAAACAGTGGAGGTTGGACTGTTACAGCTGGTCTGAGGTAAGACGCTCATGTCAATCAACTATTGTGGGAGTGTCCTCTGTGGGTGTGACAATGACAGACATCTGAGAACGGCTCGATTTGAAAAAGAGGATATTACTTTTACAGATTAATTAAAAACCACTGCATGGATTTTTATCATTATAGGGTAGATTTGTACATACACTGCCATCACACATTAATGTTCAAACAGCATAAAAAAGTGAACTTTGCATCCGATGACCTCTTTAAGAACTGTTCACTGAAAGTTTTTTGGGGAATCCAAACTGGTTATTTTATGGCATTGCTGTAAAAAACAAACCTTTTTGGACCTTTAAATTGAAGAGTGCACGATTTAAAAGTGTTTTGTTTTTACGTAATACATTTAAAAATATAGTTTTATGAAAAAACATTTAAAGTTTAAAAAAAATATGTTATTATTTTTTGGACAAAATTAAACACTGAGACATTTCAAAATATTGTCTTTAATGTTCTACTAAAGAAAGAAAAGTCATACATGTTTGGAGCAACATAAGGGTGAGTAAATAAAATAAAAGTTCTTCTCACAAAGAACTATCTCTTTCTAGTTCAAAGAGGTTTCTTTAGTTCAATTAGTTTATCTGCTATTCTATTTTAACAGTGTTATAGAAAACACCAGCGAGTGGTTGAAGACTTGCTCATAGATAACTGCATGTCATCATATTACACTCTGACCCAAAACTGCTCCATGTGAACTCTAAAGATAAAGAGTGAGAGCACAGTCAGTCATCAGGCCCCAGAAATGACCTCGGTCTTATCAACAATTAGGCCTAAAAGAGAGCGAGAGTGTGCGTGAGGGCATGAAGTTCAGTTCGTAATGAACTTTCTCTGTCTACAAACAGTACATGTGATATTCAGTTGAGATTATCAGCATTGATTAACAAAGAGATCCATCCAAAACATGACTGCTGATCCAAACAGCAGATAGGAAAATTGTGCTGCCGTCTAAAATGCCTTGTTTTGGCCAGATTCACAAAGCCAATCCCATAATGCATTGCACTGAGCTCAAATTCAACCCCCCCTGCCTTAGAAGACAGAAAAGTGTCTCAAGAGTTTGAAACTGAGCTATTTTAAAATGCTTGACAGGAATTGTTAACCATAAAAGGTAAGTTATATAAAGCAATTGGACCAACAAGCTTGTGCAAATTACAGAATATATAGTCATCGTCTGCATTCCTAACATAGCTGAATGGAAGGAAGATCCTCTATTGAATGTAGCTCAGGTGTGTTATTGTGACTAAATAAAAATAGACAGGATCATCCTCTCCCTCATAAATGCTCACTGGCATTTGCGTTCATGTGTTTCCATAGAGTCTGTGCTCCACCTTGCTCATTTAAGCATTTGTAATGAAACTTTCATATGACTCCTCCTCCAGCTCATCGCAACTTCCAAGATCGAAAGCACTTCAGAGAGTTCACTGTGGCCACCGCGTCTGTTTTTAGTGAGGAAGCTGGAGAGGTTAAGAGGGCCGTGAAGGTAACATCAAAGCATGACAGCGTCAAGGGTAGAGAGCCACAATAAAATCAGCTGTTGTGGTGTTTGTTCTCAAAACAGCCATGTAACTCGCTGTTATCTGTCATCTTGCATACATGCAATTTTCCAGCAAGGCAGGTCTTTCACATCCGCTTAGGAATTGCACTATCCTCTAAAGCTAGTTACTAAACCGACTTAAACATGCTCTAACTACAGTTTCCACCATTATAAGAGGCTTGAGTTTCTGTGATGCTCATAAATAGTGAAGAGTGTCACTCCAGGCAAGTGTTGTGTACAGCCTGCTAAAGTTAACACCATAGCACCGCCGTGCAGTGAACCTTTACCCACTTTTCCACCCTTAAGCTAAGGTAAAGATCTACGGAAAGACACCTTCCAAACAAGTCGAAGCCGTTGAGCTTTAAGAGAGGAAATAGCTGGGAAACAAGTACATAGAGTATGTAGTATGTGTGTAGATTTCAATAATCTGATGTTTGAATGTAGCTAACTGTGGCTGCGGTGTGTCGCTTCAGCAATAATGGTTTCCAAACAGGTTTCAAACACTCCTTCTACCCCAGCCCAAAGTCAAGCTATTGGTTGAGTCACAAGCTGCTTTAAAAAACAGAGCAATGTTGTGAAATAAATAAGGAACCGCTGTGAGTTTCCACATGAGTTGAAGAATTGCCAACTTCTTAATTCATGACAGCAGTTTGAATTAATTGAGTACAATCCTCAAGACAATGAACTGGAATGTGACTGGAATAATAAGAAAAAGAAATAGTTCACCAAAAACGAACATTTTGTCATCATTTACTCACCTCATGTTGTTCCAAACCTGTCTTATGTTGAACACAAAAGAAGATATTTTGAAGGACCAAACAGTTGTTGGTCCCCACTGAAATGGAAATCTGCTTGATTACCAGCTTTCTTCAAAATATCTTCTTTTATGTTCAACATTAGAATAAAACTCATACAGTTTTTTTGGTGAACTTCCCCTTTAAAGTTTTCCATCTTGTACACCTGCTTCATGTGTTTTGGTTGTTTGGCCAGAAAGTGATTAATCTTTTTTTCTGAATCATTAAAATACTGGTGTCCAAAACAATATGACAATCATTGAACCCTTGTTAAAAGATGAGATTAAATGTGTGATTAATAAGTAGTGCTCATCAGCTAGTATTATCACTTGAAACAGTAGAGGCTTTAACCTAGAAACAGTAGCGGAAAGGGGACTGTATAGAAAGGAATGTAATTAATTATACAAATTCAGATAAATACACATTTATGCAGGTGGCATGATTGATTGACACTTGTTATTCATGTTTTGTAATGTTTCATGTATGACAACGTGTATGAGTAGTGAAATCTGCTGTGATGATAAAGGATAAATTGTGTTTTATATGCAGTGAAACATTAATTAAAATTAAAAAGGTTATAGTAGTTCAGTGATTTTAATTGTGCCTCAATTAAAATTAAATTTCTGCAGTTAACCTGTAGTGTCTATGGCCTACTAAATTTGTAGTGCACATTATGCTGGGACAGGGCAAAGTAATTTATAACAAATCAGATTTTTTTCACCCTTGTGTGTGTGGGTTATGTATTCCCTTTGACCAAATGTCTCCACAAGGATAGTAAACATGATCTTTTTGACATTGTAGGGAAAATAAACTCCCTAATGGGAACAAACGTTCAGTTCCCATTAAGCATAGAGTTTATAGATCATACTAAATTGTTTGTTTTTGTGAGAATTAGGGGTACGATTAGATAATGAGATAGAATATAAAGTTCGTACCATATAAAAATCAATGTCTATGGAGTGCCCTTATGTTCGTGTGTAAACATTTATGCTTGTGAAATATCCCATTTAATGACAGAACACCTTGCTTGCTTGCTCAATAAATAATATCACGTACCAAACACTACACGTGTACCAAACAAGGCATGTTGTGCCGTGCCTGTTTGATTCTGTAGGGCAGGTGTGAGATAAAAGCATAAGCTGGAGGCTTCAGTTGTTTTGTTTCAATTATTGTTTTATACAGGATTATGTCCAAGTTTATTGTTGTTATTTCAGTAGTAATGACAACCACATCCAGGGTGTAGAAGACCAGTCACCAGATGAATCAGAGAAAGGGAGGAATTATGAGAAAGGTGTCATTGTTTTGACAGATTTAATAGTACCACCTCTTGTATGTGGACTGTAGGTGGAAAGGTGTGAAATGACTGGCAACAAGCTACGCTCATATTTTGAAGAAAAAGCAAGTCTACAAATAGTGATTGATGTTGTAAATGTTAAGCAACAGATCATTTGTAGCCTATATACCAGAATCAAAAGTTGGTTAGATAAACTTATGTAGTGGTGAACGTAAACTAGAAAAAGGAAAAAAGCAATGGTGGTATATAATATACAGGTCCTTTTCAAAAAATTAGCATATTGTGATAAAGTTCATTATTTTCTGTAATGTACTGATAAACATTAGACTTTCATATATTTTAGATTCATTACACACAACTGAAGTAGTTTCAAGCCTTTTATTGTTTTAATATTGATGATTTTGGCATACAGCTCATGAAAACCCAAAATTCCTATCTCAAAAAATTAGCATATCATGAAAAGGTTCTCTAAACGAGCTATTAACCTAATCATCTGAATCAACTAATTAACTCTAAACACCTGCAAAAGATTCCTGAGGCTTTTAAAAACT
This sequence comes from Labeo catla, assembly GCA_012976165.1. Lineage (NCBI taxonomy): Eukaryota > Metazoa > Chordata > Actinopteri > Cypriniformes > Cyprinidae > Labeo > Labeo catla. The sequence goes on from VONZ01000188.1 coordinate 962,446, forward strand.
CCCAGCCTGGTTCATTACTCAAAACCGCAATCATGGGTAAGACTGCCGACCTGACTGCTGTCCAGAAGGCCATCATTGACACCCTCAAGCAAGAGGGTAAGACACAGAAAGAAATTTCTGAACGAATAGGCTGTTCCCAGAGTGCTGTATCAAGGCACCTCAGTGGGAAGTCTGTGGGAAGGAAAAAGTGTGGCAGAAAACGCTGCACAACGAGAAGAGGTGACCGGACCCTGAGGAAGATTGTGGAGAAGGACCGATTCCAGACCTTGGGGGACCTGCGGAAGCAGTGGACTGAGTCTGGAGTAGAAACATCCAGAGCCACCGTGTACAGGCGTGTGCAGGAAATGGGCTACAGGTGCCGCATTCCCCAGGTCAAGCCACTTTTGAACCAGAAACAGCGGCAGAAGCGCCTGACCTGGGCTACAGAGAAGCAGCACTGGACTGTTGCTCAGTGGTCCAAAGTACTTTTTTCGGATGAAAGCAAATTTTGCATGTCATTCGGAAATCAAGGTGCCAGAGTCTGGAGGAAGACTGGGGAGAGGGAAATGCCAAAATGCCTGAAGTCCAGTGTAAAGTACCCACAGTCAGTGATGGTCTGGGGTGCCATGTCAGCTGCGGTCAATGCAGCTAGCTATCAGGAGATTTTGGAGCACTTCATGCTTCCATCTGCTGAAAAGCTTTATGGAGATGAAGATTTCATTTTTCAGCACGACCTGGCACCTGCTCACAGTGCCAAAACCACTGGTAAATGGTTTACTGACCATGGTATTACTGTGCTCAATTGGCCTGCCAACTCTCCTGACCTGAACCCCATAGAGAATCTGTGGGATATTGTGAAGAGAAAGTTGAGAGACGCAAGACCCAACACTCTGGATGAGCTTAAGGCCGCTATCGAAGCATCCTGGGCCTCCATAACACCTCAGCAGTGCCACAGGCTGATTGCCTCCATGCCACGCCGCATTGAAGCAGTCATTTCTGCAAAAGGATTCCCGACCAAGTATTGAGTGCATAACTGAACATAATTATTTGAAGGTTGACTTTTTTTTGTATTAAAAACACTTTTCTTTTATTGGTCGGATAAAATATGCTAATTTTTTGAGATCGGAATTTTGGGTTTTCATGAGCTGTATGCCAAAATCATCAATATTAAAACAATAAAAGGCTTGAAACTACTTCAGTTGTGTGTAATGAATCTAAAATATATGAAAGTCTAATGTTTATCAGTACATTACAGAAAATAATGAACTTTATCACAATATGCTAATTTTTTGAAAAGGACCTGTATATATGAAGATTAATTACGTTTGTCAAAAGAGTTTCTCCTATAATCTCAAGTTAAAATGCTGTTGTTGCTAATATTATCTGTTAATGTGTAATCACCCTACAAAACAACCCTAGTGTTGGAACGAATATGCAAATGAAAATAATCCGAGTTACTATCTAAAGATCCTGAAGATGAAAACGCCAGTCAACCATCAAGGTCTTTCCAATTATCAGTTGTTTTCAATAGGTTGCTGACATGTCAGTGTTCAAACCGAGAGTTCTGATTGGTTACTCGTGACACGTGGCAGTCTATGTCCCGCCCCCATAGTGAGAGGGAATTGAGGAATGTGGAGAGGGAGGGACAAGCAATATTTACAAACACCGTTTAAAGAGACAGAGCTCACGTAACGCGAGCACTGCGCCGATCATATTACCTGCTGTACCAGAAATGCATCTTAGCAGACCAAGCCGGACCAGTGATATGAAACATGCACCTAAACAAGTCAAAGGCAATGCCACATAATCAAAGGCATGATGCAATCCAAAGAACTGTGAAATCATCACTTCATCACCTTAACCCCGATCTTCTATTGTTATACAATTCTGACTATACAGTTTGAATGATTTTCAACTTGGCTAGATAAAATGTATTTTATAAAAAGTGTAAACATTTACATAACCTTATTCTTGATCTCTATACAAAATAAAACAACACAAGTCACCCTGCTGTCCTCTAAGGCTTAATGTACATTTCATAAGCGATTTTTTAATAACTAAAATGACGCAAGGAATCGCTGATAACCCTATCTGCCCAACCCCCACCGCACTGGATCTGGTGTAAGTCTCTGATTGGTCCGGCTGCCGGAGTGGGCGGGGTCATCTCGTTGCTACGAGCGCTGTGACATCACAATCAGCTGTTTTGTACGTTCTATATTCTGATCTGCGGATCAGCTGGGCGAAGCAATAACATCACAAACAATATCTGCTGAAAAAAACCGCACAAGCTGCAGATGCTACGATTGAAACGTCGTGTAAATCAGAACTTACACGCAGATTTCTTCTAAGAAGAAAGACTTTTTCATATTCTTTTGTGAATTTACTACCTCATGTAAAAAGAATACCTAAAGCTATGCTTTAAGATTTTTTGTTGTTTTTATTGTGTGGTCGTCGCGTTTACAACTTGAATAATTTTGCAGGTAAGCCAGGTAAGATGCTGAATATACATCTCTTTCTTTTAAAGCCAGATCTGTTTTGTAGCACAATTTAGCCGGACTAGACCAGACCTGCCGGTAGAACGCGAGCGCTAATAACAGCTTTCCACAAACTGTAACCTTAGATTGTTCATACATGTATCTGTATTATCAGTATTTTATTATGTAGTCTTTTATTACACGGTATCATTCTGATCAAACGACATCATCATTATTTTGCTCTCGTCATAGATCGTAGCAGTTAGACCAAAGCCAGTTTTCTCGACGGGTTTCTTCTTTCATTTCTTACAGAAAAGGACATCTTAAAATAACATTCATTCCAATATGCTGTTTTCAAGTCGACGTTTAATAGCAGTGGATTTATATTTTCTGCAGCAGTTCTTTTACTAGACGTCGGATTTAGTTTAAACCAGCTATATTATCGAATATAGTATGATTTTTAGGGTTGATGTATGCAGGCTGTGGTTATATGAGTGATCTAAGAGCGCTGGTAATACCCTTGATCCGAGCTGTCATTGCTGTGACCCTTTGCGCTCAGTCTCTCTCTCTCTTCGCATTATATTCTCTGCTGTTAAGCGGTTTGCATTCATGTTCGCTTTTGGCTTCACTGTTTTTTTTAAATATACAGACACGGTTGCCTTAGATTCACACAGGATACAACGGTAAACACTGGATTCGATGTTGTTTTTCAAGCAGCATCTGTCGGACGTATGATAAAATAATTTTTATTAATCGGCGCTTTCCGTTCATCTATTTTCTTCATCCATAAAGCTATTTTTATGTCTTGTTGCAAAAGCCGTAGTCATAAATAGGGTTGTTTTTGCTGGTTTCTATCAAAATAACCCCGCTTCCTTTCTGTTATTTCATACTCTGTCCGCTAGTCTTACGAGGGCGGGGTCAGTTGCGTCTATGACGCCATCATCACGCAGGGTTCCACTTTGTTAGTCATTCGAAGCTCCGCCCACTGGCGGTGCGTTTCATGCAGGCCGCCAGCAGGGGAGCCATTAGGACTTGTTTTTTCCCCTTCTAGTTCAGAGAATGAAATGCAAACATAAGACTATAAGGTTCTTGCATAAGAATAATGTATGTACATACGAACAAATAGTTCATAGATACATATAGTTTATTGATCAGTCATATAACTACAATTTCCTGTAATCTCTATTATGATTTTAAATTAAGTTTAAAATCATTTTAATGATGTGGATGAAGAGACTTGTATTTCATATTCATATACCATTCAGTTCTGGTCACATTTCACCCTAAAAGTACTAGATAAAAAAGAATACATTTAAAAGAATGTGTGTTTAAGAACATTATGATTTTTTTCACTGTGACATTATATTCATGACAAAGTATATTTCCACCATAAATACCAATTCTGTAATGCAAAAATAAATAAATAAATAATTACTTTTACATAATAATTATAAAAATAATTTATTAACCACATTATTATATTACATTATATTATGCCTCCAGATCTGTTGTTTTAGAGTCGGGTAAATGTTATTTCTATGAAATGTATAAACAAACTGTATAAATTTAGGTCCCATTGTGGATGAAGAGGCAGAGATAGGTACTGGTTATATTTCATATTTATATTCTGTTCATAATTAACAAGTACCGGTCATACTTCACCCTAAAATTACTAGATAAAAAGGTTACATTTAAAAGAATGTGTTTAGGAAAATAATTGTTTTTTACTGTGACATTATTTCCATGACAAATTATATTTCCACCCTAAATACCAATTCTGTAACGCAAAAAAAAAAAAAAAAAACCTTTACATAATAAATATGAAAATAATTTATTAACCACATTTCTATATTACACTACAAAATGCCACCAAGTACCCATAGTGCCTCCAAAGCTGTCTAGAGGTTGTTAAATGTTATTTTAATGAAATGTTATTTTATGATATGGTTTTCTTGACTTGTACTTCTTTTTTCTGTCTTTGTCAAATGCAGATCTTTGCACCAAGTGAGACCTTATATTATACTGCGCCTTCTCTGAGACTCAAAAAAGGCCAATACACCTGTGATCAACCTGCCACCTGTTACATCACTGAAAAAAAACAACAACATTAGTAACTATAGTCAATAAAACAGCTATTTAAAAACTTTCTAAGGCAGCTATCCCTCAGGAAACAAAAAACTGTGACCTTTGACCTCCGAGGCAGTCATGTTCCAGCGGATCAGCAGTTTGTTCTTTGGAAGCGTGGATGAAGTTACTCCAGAGCTGAAGGGACCAAAGCCCTGTGTGAGTGAGGCTGATGAAGAGGGATGGCTCCTAGTCAATTTGCCCGGTGAGTGTCCTACACAAACAATGAAAAACACTGTCTTTAATGGGACTTAAATTTGTGCAGTTTACAAAATAAAGGCAAGGAGTAAATTATATGCAAGGAAGATTCAAGTTTAAAAAGTATGTCAGGATAACAAAGCAACAATCTACTGTATGTAATGGATTAATATAGTATTTTTGAAAACATTAACTTGGTTCCAAAACCTAGTGAACTGCCTTGTTATTTAAGGCAGCTAGGCATCATCATAACCACCACAAAACCTGGCCTGAAATGTTTTCATTACAGCAACTGTTGGCTGGTTTTAGCTAGAACTCTCCCAGTCTGGACAGGCTGGTTTTAGCTGGTTGTTCCAGCTGGTCTCCCAGCCTGACCAGCTAAGACCAGCCTGGAAGTGGCCAAAACCCCTCTAAAACCAGCCTGCTGACCAGCTATGACCAGCTAAGACCAACCTGGATGACCAGCTAAAACAAGCCAACCAGCTTAGGCTGGTTTTAGCTGTTTTTTTCAGCAGGGTAAATCAGTCGCATACAGTATGAGCAACACAAAAGTAGCAAACAAACGCAAAGCACACAGGAATCAAATGCTATCATTATTGATTCCAATAGCGTTTGACATTAGCATGTTGCTAAGCTAAAAATGAGACACTACAACACCCAAAACATACTTTATGTAAGCATGTAAACATAAACACTTATAGCTACACAAGCTCTATTTTGTGTGTTGTTGAGTTCAAAAATGTGCTAGACTGCAGTTAATAAAGCAAAGAATGCAAATGATGCTATATGTACACTAGCACAAATAGCAACATAAACAAAATTAGCATAGTTTTCTATTCCAGATCAACTACCATGACAGTCCATATTCGCATACTGTCTAGTAGGTACTACATTTGATTTCAAAACATTAAAAAGGTTTTATATAGTATAAATATAAAGTAGTAGGAATAAAATTCTGACATACTACATCCACCATTTTGTCACTGTCACATGACTTACCAGCGTCAGTTGCATGCCAGTGGCTCCTCTCCTGTGGCTTTATAACAGAGGTGGCCAAACTTGGTCCTGGAGGGCCAGTGTCCTGCAGAGTTTAGCTCCAACTCCAATTAGACACACCTGAACCAGCTAATCAAGCTCTTACTAGGAATTTCCTGGCAAGTGTGTTGGGGCAAGTTAGAGCTAAACTCTGCAGGACACCGGCCCTCAAGGACCGAGTTTGTGCACCCCTGCTTTATAGTAAAGGGGACATCAAATGCATACCCCAGAACCTCACTGAAAGTACTAGGCCAGCCGGGTACTTTTCACCTGCCATTTTAAATATTACTACATGCTACTCTTTTGGCGTGCATTTTTTGTGTTCTAGCTATGTAGTATGATAATAGGCATATTCGAAAGACAGCAAGTATCTCTAAGCAACTGTCAACATAAAAAATTTAGAAGAAGAAGTTTAGTTTAGAAGAGGTTTAGAAATAACCTGAAATAATAACCTGGTTTAATGAACAGGCATTCAAAGGTAACTCTATCACCCACTTGAGATCTGAGTTTTGCTACTCTCACAGGACATAAGTAAGGCGAAGTCTGTAATTTCTGTGCCAATCTTACCCTATTAGCTATTATTCCCAATTGTCCCACCCAGTTCTCACCAGTGTTTGAGCCAGTGTTGCTGTACTGGATCCAACTGGGCCATTCAGACTTTTACTACAAATTATACACTTCCCTTTCGAAATGCTGCACATGTTGGCATCTCACTAGGTTTTGAAACAAAGTCATTCAGAGTTTATAAATTAGTACATGGTCAAAAAAAGGTTATAAGACACTAATGGCAGTATTCCTATTTTCTATGTTTTTCTGTTGTTTCTGTATCCCTTCTCATTTCCATATTTGAATGAATTCCTTTTATTGGTATGTGTGCTCATGGTACTGGCATACCCCACTCGCATGGCTTCAAACCTTTCATACTTTGGAAATACACCCTGTTCTGTCTTCTATCACTTCCTACTTCACTGAAGGTGAGGATGGGCCAGAGGCAGCTTCAGTAGCATGTGCCCGTCCCCGCAATGAATGTCATGCATCTCCGAAAAGTGGCCCCTCTCCTCCTACCTGCAGAAACCGCAGAACTAGAGCAGGCAGAATACAGGCAGCACATCCTTTCCCCAATTCCATCAGCTCTCCTCCTGACCCCACCTCCTTCTCTCACCTTGAGTCAGTAGAAGTGAATGTGTTGTTAAGCGAGCGGGGCTCGTGCTCCTGTAGTGACTGCAGCATGGATGAGAGCTGGTTTGTCACCCCTCCCCCCTGTTTTACTGCAGAGGGAGCCACGGCGGAGGCCAGCCCCATGGAGGACCTCCTCATCGAGCACCCCAGCATGTCCGTGTATGTCTCACCTGGCCCTCTCCCTGCGGTGGAAGAGAGCACTACTAGTCTGGCTGGCAGTGTCAGGTAAATTTCACTTCTTTTCTGTATGTAACACTGTGTAAGCAATGTAAGCAATCTGTCACAGAGTCAGCAATATTGTTGTGCCTAGTTCTGGGGTTCTGCACTGCGTATGATATTCCACAATTCTGTTTGTACAATTCTGTGACAGTTGAGTTAAAAAAATAAATATGGCATATGAAATATGTAGCTGGTGGTCAGTTTGTGTTTAAATGTAAAACGCCTGTTCGAAATCAGTTTTGGGAGGGACTTTAGGACAGGACAACGAGGCAGTAAGTCAGATGCCTAAACTTTCAGATGTAGCCTATAAGAAATGCACATTTGAATGATTTTTTACAAAATTTGGTACACTGCCTCTTAAATGTACCCTGCAATAATATTGTCAATATCATGAAAATCAGATACTCCTAGTTGAAAATACTGACCTCTTAAATTGGTTGTGTATGATTAATATTGTTAGACAGGGGTGTCCAAACCAGTTCCTGGAGGGCCACTGTCCTGCAGATTTTAGCTCCAACCCTAATTAAACACACCTGAATCAACAAATCAAGATCTTCGGACTCACTAGAATAAGAATAGGCAATGTCGGTCCTGGAGTGCCGCTGTCCTGCAGAGCTTAATTCCAGCTCTAATCAAACACACCTGAACAAGCTAATCAATACTGTAATCAATTACAAGCAGGTGAGTTTTTCTCAAGGGTTGGAACTAAACTCCACAGGACAGTGGTGCTTCAGGACTGATGTTGCCATTCCCTGCACTAAAAACCAGGCAAGCATGTTGGTGCTGGTTGGATCTAAACTCTGCAGGACATTGGCCCTCTAGGAACAGGTTTGGACACCCCTGTTGTAGAATATGTCAGCCCTTATATCAGGGGTGTCCAATCCTGGAGCTCAAAGGTCTCCTCAGAGTTTATCTCCATCCCCAATTAAACACATCTGAACCAGCAAATCAAGGTGTGTTGAGAACGTTGGCTCTCCAGGAGCAGGATTGGACATCCCTGATTTACACCAAGTCTAATCTACACCAAGAATATTAAGCTTTAATTTAAATAGTTTCGGAGTGTCGTCCATCTTCTAACTCAAACGTATCCCATTCTTCCTCCTATCTGCACTGTTCCAGCAGGATGTCTGAATCAGCAGTGCCCGCTGTGACCAGGAGCAGCATGCCCACACGGGTGACCCGAGGAGCAGCCGCACAGGCAGGTGCACTAGCTAAAGTCACCCAAGTCTCCAGGGTCCAGAAGGCCAAAGCCCGCACTGAGCGTCGCCACCTGGCACGCAACCGCATGCAGCGCCAAAACCGTGTACGTGAACAGGTCCAACGGCGCGCAACCCACACCCGCAACTCTTTCCTGCACCAACCGTGCCAGCGCAACTTCTGCCACTGAGGCATTAAAGTTTACATAGAGGGCATTATTACACACCCCAAGAAACCCACACCTCCCAATGAATCCCCTACCTTCTCAACTGACCTATAAAATCCTTCTTTTGCTTTTACTGGTTTAATGTCCATATTGTTATTCAGTTTCATTTTAATTAGGTTTGTCTTTGAGCACAAGCCAGTTTATCTATATCCTCTTTCCACTCTTATCTGGAAGCCCACCACCAAGCACAATTACTCTAAGACGATTCAAATATTTGCTTAAATGCCCATGTACCTCCAATGACACCTAAATCAGTTTCCCTTCTGGGAATAGAGCTGAAAAGGAGACACGTGTAAACTCTGTATCTTTACATACATCCTACATGTATAACAATGACACTTCAGGTACATTGGCACTGTTCGTTGAAATGTATTCAGGATAATTTTCAAAAAGAAAGAGCCAATTACTTAATGCTTCACAGAAATATGACTCTAATATTTCCAAAAGAGATTTATACCTAGTAACGTCACATTGGACAATTTGGACTACAGCAATGAAAAGGTCACTTAAAGGCAACAAGAATGAAAAGTATGTAGATAAAGGTGTAAGCAAGAATAGTAAACAGATAAAAAGCAGCTGAGAGGTCATTTCAAAGTAGATGTTGCTGTCTGATTTTCATCATAGTGGTGCTAACTTTGTGGTAATTCAACCCCCAGACAGTTTCCTTTAATTGCTTGCTATTATATGACCTCTGTTCCTAAACCTAGTGAGCTGTCTTCCTAAACAGCATTTAGGAAACACCTTTTATAGGTGTGTTTCCACAAAGGCAGTATCCTGCCAAAAGAAGGCAGTTCCAGTAAAGAAATTTGATGGTGGAGAAAGCGGGCACTGTCAATTCTGTACATACTCTGAATGGGAAAAAATACCCCAGTGTATTTAAAAATAGATATTTTCACCCAATATGTATGTGTGCTATGAATTTGTGCTTATTAGAGCGTTGCCTTGCATTAGCTTAGCAACGTGCTAACATCAAACTATTGGAATCAATTGTAAGCATCAAAGCTCTTGTGCACTTTAGAACTCATTCAGTACCAAAATGTATAGAAAACAGCTTAGCAACATGTCACCATCAAAGTATATTGAAGTCTATTTTAAGAGTCTTTTGAGGCAGCTTCTTAGGAATCTCACTCACTAGATTTTAAAACAGAGCCTTCAGGTAAACTGAGGTAGGGTCCATCATGGATAGTACTCATTCTATGCCAACAACACATTACTTAGAAGACTCATTATTATTTTTCAGCTATCTTTTAGGGATATAGCTGTTTAGCATTTCCCTAAAATGTGATGTGAAGCTGAAGTATAGCTCCCTGTCAATATCAGATCTAATAGGAAGTGATAACAGGAGTATCAGGGCAATGTGCAATGACTTTACAGGTCTCATGATCAACATATAGAACTGAGGAGAGGTTGCCATAGGCTATAGATATAATTGCTTTTAGAATGTGCAGGATAGTATAGATTGTGACTCTTTATTTGCTTTATGGAGGATTGTGGATGTGTGAATCTAACAAAACACATCAAGATGGCTGCAAAATACAATTGCTATTGAATTTGGGATGCCTTTGGGATGTCTTCGTGAGATTGACCTGATGCTCTACAAAAAATCACTGTCCCTTCATGTGTTTGTCCATTGCAAAGTTTTGAAGTTTTGTAGCTCGAAAGTTCCCCCGTCCAGCACTTAATGCTTATGTGAGAAATCACTGTGACCACAGAGACAAAGAACGAAAATGTTTCCCATGACCATTTCTCTGTTTGTCACAACATCCGTTTTCAGACGATGTCATTATTTGCATTTCATCATACCTCTTAAATACTGATTATACGATTGTGCTTTCATTGTATACTGATGTCTGTCTGTCAGAGGTTGCTGCAGGTCTCTCTTTTGACGGACCCAGCACACATGCACTCACACTAACGCATTCGTCCAACCCTGAAATGTGCTCTTCCTTGATAGTCAGCTCTCGGCACATTTACAGGAAATGCATCCACCACATTGTGATCTATCTTATATGTGTATTCAGTAATGAATAGACTAACAATGGTGCTGAAAGTATATAATTATATGACTGTTTGTACATTTTTTTTTTGGAGATTTTAAGAAGTTTGCACTGTCTTACGTTTTATGGAGAATCATGGTATTTAGCAGTATGCTGTTTTTGTTTGCAATGGTGAATGAGATGCCAACATGCATGAGTTGGGGAAAAAAGCTACCGATAGAGGTAAACAATTAGTTGCATTTAAATGTATATAACTGCAAACTATTTACAGTTCAGTGTACATCACCTTCCTGTTCTCATGGTATCGTTTAACCGTATGTTGCTCCAAAAACTTGAGTACATTTACTTCCGCTGGGTATTTTATGATACGAACCAACATTTGCCATGTTGTCAATACCATCGTCGGGCTGTTTTTGCATTAAGAGGATTTGATTTTACATGCAATTTTCTTTTATTTCTTCTGTCAGTAAGAATTCTTCTTGTAGTCTTTCCTATCACCTGCCAAAATCTGTAAAACTATTATTGTAGTGGGCTATCTAAAGCTATCTGTTAACAAAATAATGTAAGTATAATGTAAATCTAAATATGCTTTTATTTCTTTCTTTATTTGCATCAGACTGTTTCTACATCATATTGACTCCACAGAGAGTGCAGTACGAATGTCAGTGGTGTATCTAGGAAAATCCAATGCCTGTAGCCTTACAAGGGTCCTTAACATCGTCCACTTGAAGGTCCTTTTCTATTTACATTCTTTCTTTGTGTTAGATGAAGTGGATAAGGCAATATCGCGTAATGAACAGTCAGTGATCTCCACCCGCTGAACAGCGTAACAGCTGGGCACTCTGTGTTATTTTTCTTTGTGTGTGTGTGTGTGTGTGTGTGTGTTCACCATGATTCATTTAATTTGTGGGACTAGAATGATGTTCGTTAGACCTCATGAGAGGCTGGTGGAAGCGATAATTATTTGTGTTTTAATGGAGGGTTGACTGAAAACATGAAATGAGAAAAGACAACAAAAATAAATATGCTTGTATTTTTTCCTCATATTGTTATTAGAAGAGATGTTCACCTTAGTAACAAAGTACAAATAGAGTATTAAAAAATGACTGGTGTATATGATATCTATGGTGATTGTGCCTTTCACTATTCTGCATGGTTTTCATGATGTGCCGACTGTTTCATCCATTTGTCGTGGGCATCAGAGACCTATGCAAAATACTATGATGGGTTTCCAGCATCCATGCAGAAATGCAGGTACCAGACAATAACAATAAACACTCAGGATGCAACTGCAAACTGGACTCATTATTTACCTGTGTGCTTGTTCTTGTTTCAGTCTTCACGCACTTGACTTAAAAAACATGCAATGAATGTTAAAAGTAAATATGACTGTAAAACAAACATTTTCAAGTCAATTGGGTCATTGTACTAGTGTAAACTGCTGTCCCACAACCAAAAAACACATTTAAAAAGCATTCAAATCTTAGATGTTTACTAAGATCCTTTTATTATTTATTGAAACCCACAATAATATTTAAAATATCAGTGCTTTTAATTGGGAGGTGGCTGTCCTGAACCATAACCCCTAAATTTCAGCTTATGAAAATGATATTGAAATACTTGTTGCATTTGCTTCCATTGTTGTTTTTAAAAATATCTTTTTATCAATATATATCAAAATATATATTTATTTTATATTTATCTATATTTATATATTTACAAAGATATTTTATATCTTTGTAAATTATGAAACTTTATGTAAACAATGTGTCCATTGGCTGAGATTTTAACAACACCCTTACATTAATGATCAGGAAATAGTCCTGTGTCCCCCTCTCTCATAGCTACAAGGTGGGTAGATAGGTCCCATCATTTTGAGGTAAATGTGTTCAAAAGTATGAAAAATCTTTAAAGAATGTCACTACAGAACACCATTTTTTCCATAAACATACTTTTTTTGGTGTTATTCAGTGACATTTAGTTTTTATTAGGGCTGTCAGTTTAACGTGTGAACTTAAAGGGGTCATCGGATGCAAAACGCACTTTTACATGTTGTTTGAACATAAATGTGTGTTGGCAGTGCGTGTACACAACCAACCTTTTATGATAAAAATCCACCCAGTGGTATTTTTGTAATCTTTATAAGAAATATCCCCTTTTTCAAATCAAGCCATTCTCAGCTTTTTGTCTGTTTGACGTCACGGCAAAGGCCGCTCCCACAAGAGTTTATTGACATGACCGTCCTACCTTAGACCCGCCCTGATTGAGCTGTGACAGTCCGACGGCTATTGTGTCTACTTCAGAGCAGGAGAAGACAAGAATATCTCCGATTGAGCGATTGAGGTGTTTTGTTGTTGGATATAATAGTGATCATAGTCGTCATTTACTCCTGACATCTGAGCCAGTGAAGACGCAGAGGATTAACATTACTTGAAGGAAATGTGCGACCTACATAAATATGTTCGCGTGAATCATTCGTTATCCAGCTTCACCTACAGCAGAAGTGAGTATAAGGGTTTTTATTCATCTTTGCAAATCGCCTTTCTTAATAATGTGCTGATTTTGTCCAGATCTATCACGTGCTTAAATGTGATTTTATACAATAGTTCAGTAAATAAGAAGTTGATATTGTGTTATTATATGTATTTGCTTAATTTTGCAGAGAACATATTACCTTTGAAGCCACAGCAGAATTGTTGCGCATCTCAGAGCAACAAAGCGGTGTTTAGTTTCTGAATTAATCTGTGTTTTGAACGAATCATGTGAATCAATGATTCAAAGGCACATTCATAAAGAGAGACATTTCCTTAATTCCTGAATAAATCTGCGGATTTAATCGAACTGAATGAATGAATGACTCATAAAGACATCTACCGCCACCTGCTGGCAGATTTAGTTTCTTATTTAGAGTATAATTTAATTAAAAAAAAATGAAGAGTTCAGATGCAAAAGCCACTAAATTCATCTGATGTTCTTCTTTAAAATCAGCATTTCTTTCTGGCTATATTGTATAGGTTTCTATGTAAGTACTGGTACTTCTGATTGGGCTGAGGCTGGAATTTAGCGAGTTTGAAATAAAAGTATTTGATGGACGTATACTATGTGTCAGGAGCATTCACTCAGTATCATTATCTCATTTTTGACCAAGATGACTTTTAGCTGGTTTTGCATCTGAACTCTTCAAATACACATAACTATTAATAATAAAAACATTAAAGGGATAATTCAAAAAAATATATTCTGTCATTATTTACTCACCCTCATGTCATTTCAAACCTTTCTTTTGTGAAACATAAAAGAAGGTATTTTGAAGACAGTTGGTAACAAAGTTGTTTTGGTTACCATGACTATTGTATGAACAAAAAAATACTAATATGTGTCTCAAATAATCTTCTTTTAAGCTCTATATTTTACGTTAGGCTGTTGCAGCCTAAATGTTTGTGTAATAAATTTTAGACTGAAATAAATAAAATATTTCTTTCTAAAGCTACATGTTATAATATCTACTTGATACATTCTCAGTTGACACAAAAAGAGCTTTTGTGGGTATTTATTTTTGATGAATTAGATTAATTAATTGAAAAATCATGTAATTTATTAGATTACAAAATGTTATCGACTGACAGTCCTAGTTTTTATATGTGTACAACTGATCAGAACTGTGCTATCTAACCATGTGCTGATTAGCATCGTTTAGCTTAATATTGTCACTACCAAAACAGTCACGTCTGAAACATTTGGTGGAGTTTTGGCAGTGACATCTTTGTTTATTTGGGTGTTTTTCCATAAAATTGTCGCTACTGTAATAGTCATGACCGAAACATGTCAAAATGCACAGTTTTTTTTGGTGTGTTTTAGTATGTGATTTAAAGTTCTGTAATGTGATGTGGTCTCTACTAAAACATTACTGTCAATTCCGAAAATGTGCCGTCACAACTAAAACATGGGATGTTTTGTCAAAAATAAGGTATATTGAATTATCAACTATGATGTTATGATAGTGTTTGGTTCAATGTATATTCAAACTAATGAATCCTAAACTTTAAAATCAGTATGATCAACTTTTTGCCTTTTACAAAGAAAAATTGGATTCAAAATACAACAAATCTCATAAATCACACTTGAAATATTGTTAAAATTGTGATTTACCTCTGAAAATATTTTAATAATAATAATATTAATATATACACTACCGTTCAAAAGTTTGGGGTCATTAAGACTTGTAATAGTCTTTAAAGAAGTCTCTTATGCTCATCAAGGCTGCATTTATTTGATTAAAAATATAGAAAAAAACAGTAATATTGCAAAATGTTTTTACAATATAAAATAATGTTTTTTATTTTAACATACTTTAAAATAGTATTTATTCCTGTGATGAAAAGCTGATTTTTTTATTAGCTGTTACTCCAGTCTTAAGTGTCACATGATCCTTCAGAAATCATTCTAATATGCAGATTTATTATTAGAATGATCAATGTTGGATAATATCAACAGTTGTGCTGCCAAATATTTTTTGGAACCTGTGATTTTTTTTTACCAGGATTCTTTCATGAATAACAAGTTTAAAAAGTACAGTGTTTATTCAAATTATAAATATTTTAAAACAATGTAAATTATTTATTATTAACTTTTAATAAACTTTTAATTATTAACTTAATACATCCTTGGTGAATAAAAGTATTAATTTCTTAAAAAAAAAACAAAAAAAAAAAAATAAAAATGTACTGACCCCAAACTTTTGAACGGTAGTGTATATATATATATATATATATATATATATATATATATATATAAATATATGTGTGTGTGTGTGTGTGTGTGTGTATATATATATATATATATATATATACAAGGATGATGCAAGAAAAATCTTAACAGGTCAATATAACCTTTCTTATTTAATGATGTGTTTTGGTAGTGACAAATAGTACTGTTTTGTTTATGCAGCTACATAAAAATAAGGGTTAGCTACAGTGTAAACTTAATAATTACACAGACACTGATTACACAGACACTGTCCGTATTCCTGAGAAACTTAAGTGTGTTTGATGTATTTAATTACACACACGCACAAACACCTTCTTCAGAGAGTTGAGGAACCTGCTCAGCAGGATCCGCTTCTCTTCCTTCTGAGCGACGCGTGCGCAGTGTTGATTCATTTCAAGAAATGAATGTATTATTTCACCTGGACTAATATGTGTCAAAGGAACTGAACATTGCATTTCACATGTAAGTATGATGAAAACGCTGGATTCAAAAACATTTTTGTTACTGTTTACGCGCTGGTCT
Organism: Labeo catla; assembly: GCA_012976165.1. Classification (NCBI taxonomy): domain Eukaryota; kingdom Metazoa; phylum Chordata; class Actinopteri; order Cypriniformes; family Cyprinidae; genus Labeo; species Labeo catla. The sequence goes on from VONZ01000188.1 coordinate 978,363, forward strand.
AAACAAAAGCTCCAGACGGGCGTCTTTGGGCGTTGCGTCGCGTTTTTAAAACGGCGTGTAAGCTAAAAATACAAACACTACATAGTAATAATAAATACATAAACAAATAAAACATCTCAAGAGCATTGTATGACCCTTGTGCCGTCTTGCTATTTAAAACGTAAGACGCGTCATGTGTGAACGCCCGCGCACCTGCGTCTTTAACGTTGCGTTGATGATGTCAGCTGATTCTTCAGGTTTTCTGCTCGGTGTCCGTGTAAACACACCGACACTTTATGTGTACATCAGCTGCTGTAGAGTTCACAGCACACGGCTCTGATCTGCGGATCACGGATGTAAATACAGTGGATGGAAATTAATCGATGACGCGGTGAGCGGCTGTTTAACGCGCATCTGCGTTTGCGTGCTCTGGTTTATTTTAATTGTGTGCTTTACAAGTAACGCGTGTATATACACCGCATCCGTGCAGCCGACACTGATCATTTTGCGGATTTTCGGTGGTGATCTGTAACACTACAGTAATATTTGTGAGGGGAAACTCATCCATCCAGGAAGCGGCGGCTCTTCATAAGCGCATCCTGCTTTATGTGGTATGACGAGGTGTTTTATTATATCGTTTTACATAGACAGATGGTCTTTTGTCTGTATCGCCTACAGGCCTGCAGCGATCCTGTAGATATTAGCTATAAACGAACATCCACCAGGCCTTTACTACTGTCAGTAAATAAAAAATATGGAGGCCTGATTTACAATGTTAAACTGGAAGTGATGTGATTGCGGATTGGTGTTGTATTCAGTTGAGGGTACAATGTCAATAGTCATCATAGTTATGCTAAAAGGAAAATTTTACGATTTTAGGTTAAAATAATGCATTAGTGGAAATATATATTTTAGGTCTGACAGATTACTATTTTTTTCACTAGCCTATTTTAATCAGCACTACTTTGTTTGAAATGGTCCTGTGATGGAATATTTTTGAAAATGCACTGTATACCAATAAATCTGGTAATAAAAACTGTATGCCTAAGAGTTATAAAAGGGGAAGCAAAATGCTGTGTTAAAATTGTGTTAGGTGGAGAATTGCGTGTCAACTGCCCATAAACATGCATATAAAGATGCAGTCAAAATAAGGAAAATAAAAGTGGCTAACAGGTCGATACACAGCAGACGAAATCCTGTATAACCCGGATCCTTCTTCTGGAGCAGTCACATTTACCATATGGGTGATTCTACAGAATTGGTGCAAAGTCAGAGTTGGAAACATCTTGGAAAAATGAGTGATGTATGCAAATCGTATAAACAAAATATGCAAAAAGATTTTGCTTGCATCTAGATTGTATTGTATTTTATTTTATTTTGCTATTTTATTAATTTTTTCAGAGGTAAATCAATAACAATTACATTTTAACAATATTTCAAGTGTGATTTATGAGATTTGTTGTATTTTGAATCCAGTTTTTCTTTCTAAAATGCAAGGTGATCATGCTGATGAACTTAATTCATCAGTTTAAATTTACATTTAACCAAACACAATTATAACATACAAAACTTCCCATTTTTCAGTTGTGACTGATCATTTTTGGTAGTGACAGTAATGTTTTAGTAACAACCACATCACACTGCAGAATTTTAACTTGCATACTAAAAACACACACACACACACACACAATGCATAACTTGACTAAAAAGTAGTTTATTTCCCTCAAATAAAGGGGGAATTACATCTTCCCTTTTGTCATTACCAAAACAATGACGACATGTTTCGGTAGTGACAATTAATACAAAAAAAAAAAATAATATATATATATATATATATATATATATATATATATATATATATATAAATACATATAATAATAATAATAATTAAATAATAATAATTAATTAATTAATTAATTATTTATTTTATTTATTTATTTATTTTTTTACTTTACTTTTTACCAAACGAAAAGGATATTTTTTAAAATAAACAGTGGAATAAAATGCAAAAGTTATTACAATATCATTTTCATAAGGTGAATTGTGGGTTAGGGTTCGGGACAGTCACCTCCCAATTGAAAGTACCTACTAAATGATGATTTTATATATATTAAGCTTACTGATATTTTAAATATTATTGTGGGTTTCAGTAGATTATAAAAGGATCTTAGTAAACATCTAAGATTTGAATTTGTAAATGCTTTTAAAATGTGTGTGTGTGTGTGTATATATATATATATAAAACTGTTTTTTTTTTCTATTTATTATTATTATTATTTTTTTGTTTTGGTTGGTTGGGGGACAGCAGTTTGCACCAATTCTGTAGAATGGCTCGTATAGTGTGTTGTATAATACAGATTTTTTCAAATCAGCTTCACAATAAAACAACAGTGTTAATGCTGCAAAATTCATCGATTACAAAACAACTTCAGTTTCACTTGTAAAGCAGCTTTGTGGAAGCCAGTTTAGTGAATTAAGTATTAAGTATGATCCTAAATACAGGTAAAAAAATAAAAAATAAAATAAAAATAAGTAAATAAATAAATAAATGTTACCTTGAAATGAACTACACCAAAGACAACTTCCATCAAGTTGACATCAAGCAACTTTTTCGGTCTTTAAAAAACAATTTTCACTGAAAGTTTGACACAGAATAGTTTGCAAGAGCACATTTATGAACACAATGAGGCTGAGAAAGTGACTAGTGAGTAGATGAGAAAATACCTTGACCTTGCAGAACTTGCTGTAGCTGATGATTGTGATATTAATTTCCAGCACAATGAATGCAGAATTGTGTTGAATTCAGGTCCTTTATATGTATTGGTGATTTCAGGTAAATCATGTACACTCCGGCAGCCGATACGGGAGTGACGGTGGTTGAGAAGGATGCGGCTCTGAGCAGTGCGTACTCACCTGTGGACTACATGAGCATCACCAGCTTCCCCAGACTACCAGAAGATGATGTTTCAGCCGACAACACGCTCAAATCACGCAAAGACGATGATAACTTTCTCAGTGAGCAGGACACAGGTAATGCGTTTGATCATAGTGCTGTCTGATGTAGTCTCCCACATAGTGGCCTAAATTCTGTCCTGTCTCTGTGTGTAGACCCTGATCTGTTTCTGAAGTCGGCCCGACTGCAGCGGCTGCCCTCCTCTGCCTCTGACTTGGCCAGTCAGGACGTGTCTCCACTAAGAGAGACCAGCAGAGACCCGCTGGCACAGGATTGTGCTTGTACACGTGATGGGCTGACCGTCATCATCACCGCCTGCCTGACCTTCGCCACGGGGGTCACCGTGGCCCTCATAATGCAGATCTACTTCGGAGACCCACAGGTGTGTTATTACTGTTCCGTCTGATCTCACTTATGATTTTTGGCTGGAGGAAGATAAAATATTTGAAAGAGTTCCAATAGAATTATTCCTTATTTTAGTGTCTTCTGTCCTCAGGTGTATAATCAAGCCGCGGTGGTGACGGATGTGGCCCGCTGCACGTCTCTGGGCTTTGACGTTCTGGGCAAACAAGGGTCCAGCGTTGATGCCGCTATTGCCGCTTCACTCTGCCTGGGCATCATCCATCCCCACACCTCGGGCATTGGCGGGTACGAGCGCTAGTTCAGTGTTTAAAAGGAGTCTTTGTTTACATTTGGTTTTGTTTTCAACAATCTAGACCTCATTGAGATCCCCATATTTCTAGGACTGAACGATGTAGGGCCTTGAAAAGAAAAGTTCATTAAGAACTAGAATCTAAAATCATATGTGATATCTTTAATACTTCTCGAGTTATAGGCACGCAAACTTTGGAAAAAGAATATTTATGACACTCAGACAGGTATGTTCAATGTAGTTGTTTTGACAGAAGGAAATGAGATACATCTCTCAACAGTGTTTGTTTTTTAGACATTCCTCTTTAAAAGAAAAAAAGTCTCATATTTTTGCAAACTGACCCACATTTGTTTTTTGACCACTGAAAATGTGTACTCCTGGAGCCATATTGAAACTCCAGTATCGGTGAAACTGAACCATATAGGGCCTTGAAAATAAAGATGGCAAAAGGAAAGTTTGTTAAGACCCAATATCTACAAGGGCATTAAGATATCTTTAATACTTTTTGAGCTACGGGCCTTCAATGTTTGAGGTACTATTAGTGATTGTGCCAAATATGCCCTAGCAGTAGATACTACTTGGATCTATAACTGTGCTTCACATTTTGTAATGATAAAAAAGAAAAAGAAATTCTAATACTTAATCCAGCTGAGGTAAATTTTAGTTTATTGATGTGAATCCATTGTTTGACAAAAGCAACCACACTTCGCTATGAGGTGTGGGGTTTGTTTAAAACATGTAACAGTACTGCATCTTTAAACTCTTGGTAGCTTCAGAAGCTGTTAAAATGAACAAAAACCCTTCTTCCGAATATCCCTGAAACTGATTCAAACATAGAATCTTATGAATAGACTACAGAGAGCAAGGTAATGTGTCTCAGTTTGACCATTTCAGTGCATTTTTAGCACTTAGACAGGTGTGTTCTATGCAGTTGTTTTGATAAAATGAAACAAGATACAATTCTAACTTCAACATTATTTATTCTTCAGATATTGTTCTTTACATATAAGTATCAGCTGTATACAAAGTGACAAACATTTGGTTTTCAACCCCTGAAAATGGGTAAAATTCAACAATCACCACATAGAGCCTCATTGAGATCCCCATATCTCTAGGACTAAATGATGTAGGGCCTTGAAAATTTAAGATCCCAAAAGAAAAGTTCATTAAGAACTAGAATCTAAAATCATATTGTGATATCTGTAATACTTCTTGAGTTATAGGCACGCAAACTTTGGAAATGAACATTTATGGCACTCAGACTGGTATGTTCAATGCAATGTTTTGGAAAACAAGATACATCTCTAGTTCAAAGAGTATTTGTTCATCAGGCATTCGTCTTCATCATATTTTTGCAAACTAACTCACATTTGGTTTTGCACCGTTGAAAATGTGTAGAATTTAATGATTTCCCCCTGTAGAAATATTGAAACTCCAGTATCTCTGGAACTGAACCATACAAGACCTTAAAAATGAAGATGCCAAAAGGAAAGTTTGTTAAGACCCAATGTCTGAAAGGGCGTTAAGATATATTTAATATTTTAGTTACAGACATGCAAACTTAGGAGAAAACTTGAAAAGGGCTGTTTCCCCTTTTTTGAATGGTCACCATTGGCACATAATGCAACAAAGATTGATAAAGTCAACAGATTTTACTAACAGACCTGCCAATCTCTGTGTAAAAATAACATAATAATGCTGCCATCTTTCTGAAGTCATTTTTTACACCTCTGTAATTTGACTCCATGATAATACTTCATATTTAATATTCCATTTATTATTTTGGCTTTCATCACTATACATAGCCATGTTTCTTCAGAAAAACAATATTAGCAAAACCAAAAAAAAAAAAAAATATTTGGGGAATGTTTTGTGTGTGTGTGTGTGTGTGTGTGTGTGTGTAGTGTATATATATTTTTAAATATCTCTGTGAGTATTTGCCAAGTGCACAAGGTCTCCTTTATGTATCATTTTTTAGATGTTTTATTTAAGTCTATTTAAAATTTTATGCTAATTTACCATTTTTACAAAAAAAAAACCAAAAACACATTTTTCTCATACTGTACATTGCTGCAGCACCTCTTGACTGCTGTAAAATATTGTGAGTGTTTGTGTAGAGTAAAACTTGCTCACAAATGAATGTGAAACAGTGTCCATGTACAATGTCCATTTTTGGTGTAATTGTTTAAATCTATCATTTTAAATGTCTGGCCAGAAATCTCTGTTAAAGAATTTTTTAAAACATCCTTTTTCACTTATAACTGGAACAGTCATGGAAATTCACTGGTGAAAAATTCTAGGAATCTTGTACAAAGTTTTGTAGGAAGGCACACGTGCAGGGATGGGGAAATTGATTTTGTGGCTGATGAATCAGAAACAGTAAGTGACTGTCTTGTGCTCTTTCCAGTGGTGGCGTGATGCTCGTTCATGACATCCGCAGGAATGAGAGCCGGGTCATTGACTTCCGTGAGACGGCACCCTCTGGAATTCATGAGGACATGATGTTACGTGTTAATCAAAGGGTAAAGGTTTATTTTCATCTGCTTTCATCTTGTCTTTAAGTGCATCATATGATGATGTTTAAAATCCGAAGCGAATTAATAAGTGCAGGTGTTTTCACAAGCACAATATCTGCACTGTGCTTGCTATAGAGTAACATGTGTCTTTATTTCTGTCTGTTAGTCAGGTCTGTTAGTGGCTGTTCCCGGCATGATCAGTGGATTGCATCAAGCTCATCAGCTCTATGGAAGGTACAGTTCAAGACAGCTGTGTAGAGCCAGTAAGTTTAGACTGACAGCAGAAGGTCTGGGAAACTTGGCCGCTTAGAATGGCCAAGGACTGCCCAGGAGGCCATATGACGGACAAGTAAAGCAGCCAATCATGCTTCGTTTTGTCCCCCCATAATGTCCCCACAATTCCCCTCATTTTGACTGGGTAGGATAGAATTTTTTTCTCAGAAAATGCAAGTTAATGTTATTGCATTGGACTAAACGCACCGACTTTGCATACACAGGGTATGATGAAAGAAAAAAAATATTTTTGCACAAAGGTGCATTATCTCAGTGAGACCTACTGTGCTAATTTGATAAAAAGGATTGAATACAGTATTTCATTGTAGCATAATGGGAGATTTACAAGCAGTTTAAAAGGCTGGTCATTTTTAACGAGGAACACCAAATTAGACAAAGGATTTTCAACACAGCACAAGTGTCAATGATGGATGGTGTATGTAAAACCAGCTTTACATCGTAGCTTTTCTGTCTCGTCTAGAATGGCGTGGAAAGACGTCATCACTATGGCAGCAGATGTGGCGAGGACTGGATTCAATGTGACGCATGAGCTGGGTGAGCATTCATCACGCGTGTCTTTTACCCTTCTACAGAAAATGTCTGGAAAAAATAAGAAGCTTTGTGACTTCAGCTGAAAAGAAAATCTGTTTCAGAGGTTACTGCATGTTGATTATCAATTGATGAATCGTGCACTATAAGACAGGAAGGAATGTGTAGTAAGAAAGTATGTGTCTTTTTTTGTTAAATTTTAAGTAGTTTTGGTATCTTTCACAGCTGATGCATTGTCTGAAGTGAAGGAGCAGAATGTGTCGAAAGCATTCAGAGATCTGTTCCTGCCAAACGGTCAGGCTCCACTCGCGGGACTCTTCGCTAAACGCCTGGATTTAGCTGCTATTTTGGACAAGATTGCGGCCAATGGGATCTCAGAGTTCTACAATGGGAATCTGACTCAGGAAATGACATCAGCGGTACATCGCCAGTGTTATTTTAATAATATTGTTATATTATTATAGTATTTATTAATCATTTTAATTTGCTATTTTCAGTTTTCATTTTAGTTTTAGTTTTTTAATTTCATGTGCTTTTATTTTATTTATTGTTTAACATTTCAAGTTTAATTTTAATTTCACTTTTCTTTGATTTCAGTTAGATCATTTTAGTACTTCAGCTTAAACTTTTATTAAGGCAGAACTCCACTTCCAGAACAACAATTTACAAATAATTTACTCACCCACTTGTCGTCTAAGATGTTTATGTCTTTCTGTTTTCAGTCGTGAAGAAATTATGGTTTTTGAGGAAAACATTTCAGGATTTTTCTCCATATAATGGACTTCATTGGTGCCCGATTTTGAACTTCCAAAATGTAGTTTAAATGCAGCTTCAAAGGCTCTAAACGATCCCAGCCAAGGAAGAAGAGTCTTATCTAGCAAAACAATCGGTCTTTATATCTTTATATAACTCTACATATAGTTCGAGTTTTACTTTTACTTTCAAATTAGCAGCAATTCAACGTCTAGCAATTGTTTGTTTTTAGTTCATTTGAGTTTTCCCTCTTTACTTCATTTTCCTTCGGTTTTAAGTAGCTTGTAAAAGCGTTGTGCACATTTTACTTTCACTTTTAAAGGGATCATCGGATGCCCATTTTCCACAAGTTGATTTGATTCTTTAGGGTCTTAATGAAAAGTTTATAATATACTTTGGTTAAAAATTCTTGATGATAGTGTAAAACAACACCCTTTTTACCTTGTCAAAATGAGCTCTGAAAATCATCCTTTTCTGGTCGAGGCTGCTTTAAATGCAAATGAGCTTTGCTCGCCCCGCCCCTCTCTTCTCTCTGGAGTTATTTTAGCTGCATTTAGCCATGCTTAGTGGCGTTTAGCCACTAAACTTGCTAACTAGCATATTATAAGGAAAGGCGATCACAAAGATTCATTAAAAAAACCCTTTATACACACTTCTGCTGTAAGTGAAGCTGGATCACGAATGATTTGCGCGAACATAGACGGATATATGTAGATCGGGAGGCGCATTCCCTTCACAAACAAACATAATCTACTGCATCTTCAGCAGCTCAGATGTCGGGAGTAATTGACGACCACTATGTTCATTATTACATCCAGCAACACAACACCTCAGTCGCTCAATCGTAGATATTCTTGTCTAACTTACATCCCTGCTCCGGCATCGAAACAATGGAGGTCAGACTGTTACAGCTGATCTGAGGTAAGACGCTCATGTCAATCAACTATCGTGGGAGTGGCCTCTGTGGGTGTGATGCCACAACGACAGGCATCTGAGAACAGCTCGATTTGAAAAAGGGGATAATATTTTTCAGATTAATTAAAAACTACGGCATGGATTTTTATCATTATAGGGTAGATTTGTACATACACTGACAACACACATTAATGTTCAAACAACATGTAGAAGTGAACTTTGCATCCGGTGAACCCTTTAAATTAACATAACAAACTTTTATTAACAAAATGAATAAAAGTACACCATGTTATATGCTTAATATAAAATAATAACTTGCACAAAGTTTAAATAGGCATATAAAACTGAAAATCAGCAAACAGTGTGTAAACAAATAAAAAAGAAATGTAGAACAAATGAGAGCAAAATTAATAAGAAAGCTTATTAATTAATTATAATGAATATAATGAATATTGAGCGACCTAAAACATGGAGCACAGAAATTATGCTTTCACTTCACTTTAAAATGAAACACATGAGGAAGCAATCCCTCACAAAAATTAATGCCATGATTATATGAATTTAAGACTTGCTGCTCTGATTTAAGATATTTTCAAGGCCTAATATATGGAAAAGCAATTTAAGACTTTTTAAGACCTGTGGAAACCCTAAATAAATAAAAACAGTTTTTAATAGATTTAGTTTTTTTTAACAACATCAGATCATTAAAATCTTTCAAACATTGGCTTATTAAACTTGTAGCTATTTTCTTTTGTGCTACCAATAACAGAACGTTATAATATTCATATTATTGTGTTTTTGTGACCAGGTTCAAGCTAAAGGAGGAGTGCTGACAGAGGATGACTTCAAAAACTACACCACTGTCATACAGAAGCCACTGCAAAGTATTTACCAGGGTAAACACACACTACTTTTTACCAGTCAGCTCTAAAACAAACTGTAGATGTGTAAAAAATTGCAGTAGTTTGGGTGTAGTAGTCTATTGACCTTCAAAGCTGTGACGCATAAAAACCAAACAGTTGAGCAATAAAACCCTTCTGCTTCACCCTATATCAATTTCATAATAGTGCATAATTACCGTTGTTATCTGACTTCTCCAAACTGGGCAGACAAGAATTGCAGGTGGAAATTTGACTATGCGGCAATTCAGCAGAATTTTATTAAGTACACATTTGTCATGCTTAGGTAAAGATGTTTGTTTAGAAATGGACTGAGTAAAAGTTAAAATAGCTAAAGTAGTACTAATGTATTAAAATAACTGATATTTTATGTACTTAAGTACCAAAAGCAGCAGGGAATGCTTAAATAATGGTCCACAGATCCGTCTGTGCAGGTGTATCCCTTTCTGTGGCACTATACAAATTTAATTTTCATCAAAATGCAGTGTATTATAAGTCAACATAAATATTTACTTCTGTTCGGAGTATTTATGCCTTGTTTCTCTAAACTTCTGCTGTGCAGTTGGACTGATGACACATGAATTATGATAAAGATATACTTTTCCCTTGTACATTTTTAAGGGTGTTGGATGAAATGCAGATAGTCAAATGAGAATCATAAAGCGGGCACTTCCTTTTCTGACTTCTCATTGGATGATCTGTGTTTGAAGCTGTTGTGAAAACGCACACCTGTGACCACACATTATATATTAATGCGCCAAGCTCCTGTCCTGCCTGGCAACCCTAAACAAACTGAACATTTTGTGAAAATGATTTATTTATTTTTATTTTCAAGTAGGTTAAGTGGTTTATTTTAATATATTAAGTGGTTGAAGAACACCTTTTCTCTGTGGTACAGTCACTATAATGGTCTCTCGTGGCTTATCGCTTTATGGAAACATCATTAGCTAAATTGAAACTATGCTGCTGCTGCACGGGTTAATGTAACAATTAGGACTGTTTCCTGTTTTGGAAAATCTTTTCTTCAAGCCATTAATTGCTCCAGTAAGTTCAACACCTCCTATAGTGATGAGCACCTGAGCAGTATTTTAACTGAAAGGTTCAATAATATTTTGCACCGACAGGCTTCCAGGTGTTTGTTCCTCCTCCGCCCCACGCGGGAGCCGCCCTGCTGTCCGCTCTCAACATCCTGGAGGGATTTAACATCACAAACCAGGTGTCCAGGAGCAACATTTACCACTGGATAGCTGAGGTACTGCAGCACTGTAACCAGCATAACTCACTTCACATTTTGATTGATTTATGACTTTAAGGAGAGACACTGCAGGCAAAAACACTGTTTTTTCATGCACCTGCCAAGTTTGAGATTTTGGGCTTTTTGGTTTTTCATAAAGTGTTTTTTCAGACTACTGTAAACAAGACATTTAAAAGACATTGTTAAAGGAGAAGTTCACTTCCAGAACAAAAATTTACAGATAATGCTCCCCCTTGTCATCCTAGATGTTCATGTCTTTCTTTCTTCAGTCGTAAAGAAATTATGTTTTCTGAGGAAAACATTTCAGCATTTTTCTCCATATAATGGACTGATATGGTGCCCTGAGTTTGAACTTCCAAAATGTAGTTTAAATGCGGCTTCAAACGATCACAAATGTGGTTGTAAACGATCCCAGCCGAGGAAGAAGGGTCTTATCTAGCGAAACGATCAGTTATTTTAATTTAAAAAAATACAATTTAAATACTTTTTCATCTCAAACGCTCGTGTCATCTTTCTCTCCCTGAACTCTGTGTATTCTGGTTCAAGTCAGTTAAGGTATGTCGAAAAATTATTCTATCATATTTTCTCCCTCAACTTCAAAAATCATTTCAAAATCATCCTACATCACTGCAGAAGCACTGACCCAGTCTTTGCAAAGTGAACATGCAAAGAAGATCAAACACCCTTAACAAAAATGGTAAAACAGCGATATAGGATGATTTTGAAGTTGAGGGAGAACTTGAGATGGGAGTTTTTCGACATACACTAACTGACATGAACTGGAACAAAAACACTCTAAGCGGAGTAAGCCAAACGAGCGTTTGACATTAAAAAGTATATAAATTGTATTATTGTTATGAAAATAACCGATCGTTTCGCTAGATAAGACCCTTCTTTCTCAGCTGTGACCGTTTACAACCACATTTGTGATCATTTGAAGCCGCATTTAAACTGTATTTTGGAAGTTCAAACTCGGGGCACCATATCAGTCCATTATATGGAGAAAAATGCTGAAATGTTTTCCTCAAAAAACATAATTTCTTTACGACTGAAGAAAGAAAGACTTGAACATCTTGGATGACAAGGGGGAACATTATCTGTAAATTGTTGTTCTGAAAGTGGTCTTCTCTTTTAAGTGTTTTTTTTTTTTTTTTACCGTACTCACCTGCAGTGTCTTACCTTAAAGTACAGTAGTTATGTTTTTGTATCTAATAATCAGGTTTCTAAATGAAAATGAGAAATGCTGCCTTGCCAACTAGCTAAAATAAATAAAGTTGTAGGTTTTTTCAATATTTTATTTTAGTTAATGTTTATTTCAATGTATTTTATTTCAGGTTAACTTTTTTGATAACCCTGATGCACAACAGCACACTTGCTCATGCACAAATATTCCTGTCTGTTTCATTTCCTCCACATATAGTCTCTGAAGATTGCTTTGTCTCAAGCCAGTGGACTGGGAGACGCCATGTTCGATTCATCGGTTTCTGAGTTGGTGACACAGATGCTTAGGTGATTATTCGATTAACAGTTGATTTCAACAGCAGTGATCAGATTGTTTATAGTGTGTTTCTGAACTGCTTCTATAACATTCGCTGGCTCCGACAGTAAAAGCCAGGCTGCTGCGTTCCGGCAGAAGATCAATGATTCACAGGCGTCAGCGGCTGAGCACTACACCCCGTCATACGAGCTGCAGGAGGGCGCTGTGGCCAGCCAGCTCATGATCATGGGCACCGATGACTTGATCGTGTCTGTTATGAGGTGAGTTACATTAGCGGGCCGTAATAGTGTTTGTATATATGTAAACCCCAATATTTGGGTTGTCCAGTGCTGCTCATGGGGACCCACTGTCCTGCAGAGTTTAGCTTCAAACCCAATCAATCACACCTGATCCTGCTAATCGAGGACTCACTCGGAACATCCAAACAGGTGTGCTGAAGCTAAACTAAGTGGCCCTCCAGGAGCAGGATTGGACACTTCTGCCCTTGCTAAATACATTTTTGATTGCATTGAGTTAATTAATGCTTACTCTGTTCTTAGCTCACTAAACCGTCCATTTGGAAGCCGCATCGTGACGCCCTCTGGGATTCTCCTGAACAGTCAGATGCTGGACTTCTCTTGGCCCAATAAAACCCACGGCTCAGCTGCTTTTAATCTGGTAAGCCTAGATGCCTACACATTCCCTTTCTCTGAAACTCTCTCACAAAGGCATGTCAGCAAACCCCAATGTACAAAATGAAGCAACAGTTATTTCAATGAGAAAGTATAATTTCACACAGAAAATTCTGGGAGTGTCATTTTACTGTTTTTCTCTGTAAATTACAGGATGACTTTGTGAAATGTCCCATTAGATCTTTTATAGCAGGGTGTGCAAACTTGTTCCTGGAGGGCCACTGTCCGACAGAGTTCATCTCCAACCCTAAGTGGTCGGCATTTACAGTTTATATTGCACAGTAAAAGCATGAACTGTTGGTCACTGTGGTGCACATAAGCCACATTTTAAGATTAGGTTTTATTCTGTTCAAAAAAACAAACAAAAAAAGCAGCTTCATTGGGCATACAGTGCCTTGCAAAAGTATTCATACCCCTTAATTTTTTTTTCATGTTTTGTTCTGTTGCAGACTTATGTTAAACTGCTTTAAATGACTTTTTTCCAACATCAATTTACACTCCATACACTATAATAACAAAGCAAAAAAAAAACAGATTTGGGACAACTTTTTTTCAAATTTATTGAAAATAAAACGCATTGAAATAAGTACATTGCATACGTATTGATACCCTTAACTCAGTACTTCGCTGGGTTTTCATTAAGGCTATCTCAATATTTTGGTACATTTAGCGTTTTTTTTTCTACTCTGAGTTCCTCAGTCCCTGCTGCTGAAAAACAGCCCTACAGCTTAAGGCTGCTATCAGCACACTTTACTTTTGGGTTGGTACTGTTCAGATGATGATCAGTGCCTGGTTTCCTTCAGACATGATGCTTGGAATTGAGGTTCATCAGACCAGAGAGTCTTTTTCAAGGGTCCTTTAAGTGCTTTTTTGCAAATTCCAAATGTGTTTTCATGTGTCTTCTTTGAGGGGAGGACTGAGTCTTACCACACCACCATAAAGATCGGATTGGTGGAGTGTTGTTGTGATGTTTGTCCTTCTGTAGATTTCTCCCATCTCCACATATCATGCAGGCATGAAAATCCCTCACCTTTCGGCGAAATTCGCCGTTTTGAAGCCAAAACAGGTGACCCACGTGAATCGTGTAGATCCGATGAGAAATTCTTTTTGAGGGGGTGGGGGGAGGGGTCTTGAATGGTATTTATTGATTAATTAAAACTTAATATAAAGTGGATTTGAGCCATTTCAAATCGTCAAAGCTGAGCGTCCCGCGTTCGTAGACCGTGCGCGCCATCCACTGACATCCAGGGCGCCATTTCTTCCTGCGGGACAATCCGCGTGGGAGAAGACGACAGGGGAGAGATCCACAATTTAATTTCGTGGTGTGTATGTGTCACCAAAGGCTTAGTCGCCGTTCACATGCAGCGCGTTTTGTGCGCGCAAGCTATTTATTTTCAATGGAGCCGCGCAGTTTAAAATCCAAAGCAGAAATGTTTTTGTAACTGACAGCGCCTTCATGGTTGCCTAGTAACAGCAGACGCTACAGAAGCGCGAGCGCCCAAGCGCTCTGAAATTGGTGGAGGAAGCGACGCGCCTCGCGTTTTCCACGCGTTTTTAGACGCTTCATGTGAACGTACCCTTAAGAGAGTAAGTTACATTTAATGCTAAAGTATCGTTAACACTAATACAAACATTATTTTTGCAGTATGAGTGTGTTAGGGCAGAACGATGCAGCTCTATTTCATATGTCTTTAGACAAATGTCAATACAGTATTTTTTCAGAACCTGTGCTTGGCTTATTATTCCATTCAACTTATTTGGCTACTGTAAAATTGGCAAAGGGAAACTTTTATCAAACATGTTTTTTTCTGGCATGCTCTGTCTGCAATAGCAAATAGCATTTGTGGTTGATGGTATGTTTTCGATAATGGTAGAAAACACTTATTAGGTTGATTTCTTTGCCCAAGAAAACAAACAAACAAAAAACTTGGCTGTCAATCATGATGGAAGAATAAATAAGTTAAGTTACAGCATGTCCCCTAATGAGGCCGTAATATTTATTCTGTGGGAGTCCCCCCACCTCCCGGCCTCATCAGAGGCCACATCACCCCTCGAGCACCCTTCTCACCTTTTTCACCCCTGACCCATTTTCATGCCTGATCATGGAGCTCAACTAGAGTGACCATCAGGTTTTTTGGTCACCACTCTAACCAAAGCCCTTCTCTATCAGTTGCTTAGTTTGGCCAGGAGGCCAGCTCGAGGAAGAGTCCTGGTTGTTCCAAGAGTCTTCCATTATGGATACTGGAGGCTACATGCTTCTATGAACCTTCAATGCAGCCAAATTTTTTTCTGAACTCTTTCCCTGATCTGCGGCTTGAATTTCACACAGTTTAACTCCACTCAAAGTGTAGTAACATCTAAAAGCCATATGAGTGCTTCTGGGCTAAATTTTCAAGTGTCCCATATAAGGGTATGAATACTTATGAAATGAAATCATTTCAGTTTTTTATTTTTAATAATTTTGCAAAGTTGTTACAAACCTGTTTTGTGCTTTGCCATTATGGTGTATGGAGTGTAGATAATTAGTAATTTGAAAAGTAATTTAAAGCAGTTTAACATAAGGCTGCAACATAAAATGTGGGGGGAAAAATTAATATAATAATATGAATATTTTTGCAAGGCACTGTATATAACACTGACACTTGTCACAAAAAATGTCATTTATTTGCTGAAATTTAAAGGGCTGTGAAATAATAATAATACCTTTAAAAAAATGCACATAGCAGTCATAATAGTTATTACAAATCAAGTCTAATTTCAGGTAAAACTAAAGAAAGCAAGCATCAATACTATTATACAATACACAATATTACACAGCGTCTATTATTAAATAGTAATGTGACACATTTGCTGGTAGTAATAAAGTCACAATATACTCTGCTTTATCTTAAAAAAATTGGTAAAATCTATATATAGTTCATATAGTATAAAACAGCATTTATTGCAAATAGCAAATATTGCATTTTCTTTACAGTAAGTGATGTGTGTCAGGATTGTAACATGTTTGTTATCAACAGCGTAACAGCGTTGAGCCGGGAAAGAGGCCGGCCTCCTTCCTGACGCCCATCGCGGTGAGGCCGTCCATAGGGCTGTGCGGCACCTACGTCGCACTGGGCTCCTCTAATGGTGACCGGGCGCTGAGCGGCATCACGCAGGTGAGCTGATGAACACTAGCACATTTAATTCAGTTACTAACATCAGTGTACATTAGCAGTGAGCTCATATTATGGTGTTGTTTGCAGGTTTTGATTAATGTTTTGTCATCACGCAATAACATGAGTGACAGTGTGTCCTACGGCAGACTGCACCCTCTCATCCAAAACAACACCCTGCTGGTGGACTGTAAGTTATCTGCCATTTACTTTCATTTCATTCCCCTGGATTTTATTTAAACGTTTTCTCTAATGTAGTGTATAGTGTATTCTTTTTTTTTTAAATTTTTAATAATGTCCAAATGTGTTGTGACATGTTTTATGTTTCTGAAAGAAGTCTCTTTTGCTCACCAGCGCTGCATTTATTTGATCAAAATTATTACAATTTAAAATAGATGTTTCTGTGTGAATGTATTTTAAGGTGTAATTTATTCCCGTGATCAAAGCTGAATTTTCAGCATCTTTACTCCAGTAGAAAATCAGTCTAATATGCTGATTTACCGCTCAAGAAACATTTCTGATGATTTTCAGTGTTGAAAAGTGATGCAAACACGAATTGCAAAAATGAATTTATTTATTTAAACATTTATTTGAAATTAAATTGAATTTGAGATTTTACAATCATTACAAATATTAATTTCTTTTGATTAATTAAATTTAATGAATAATAATTTAAAAAGAAAAAAAAAACTTACTAACTCCAAACATTTGAGCATTAGTGTATATGTTAAACACTGAACATTTTAGACAGGGAATTTTAAATGCTTTCTAGGAAAGGCAAATAATAAATAATTTCCCTTTTTATTCAAATAAAAAATGCATCAGAAATATATATTTTAATATATAGGATTTAATCAACAACAGCAAACATTTTTTGAATGCTTGAAATGAACAAAATAGCACAAATTAGGGTTTTAAATTTTATTTACACATGCACGTTGCATTTTTATATATATATATATATATACATATACATATATTGACCTTAACTTGTCAGTTCAATCTCTATTTTCAATTTTAATCTCTATTTTGAAGTTTGCAGTGTTTGCAGCAATGTTATACACGCATAACATTGCTGCAAACACTGCAAACTCCATAATAGAGATTAAAACCAGTGCTAATACAGTGTTGAATTGACAAGCTAAGGTCACATGCAAAATTCAGTAAATGTTAAGTGCAGTTTTTAAAAAAAAAAAAAACTGCATTCCTAGGGTGTCAAGCCTTGTTTTGTATCCTTTATGAGGAAAGTATCATACGAGTCTTTAAATGACCGTTCAGAGCAAAACCCCCAAAGCATTTTTGATTTATGATGATCCCATGACTGTAGATGTGTGATTTTAAGGGTGGAATTATACTCTAATGCTCTTTTTTTTCTCTGTCTAGCTAAATTTCTTGAGGTGGATGTGAAGTCTCTGACACAGAAGGGTCACAATGTGCGTAAGGTGGACATCATCTCATTGGTAGAAGGGACCCGCAGGACCAACGACCTGATTATCGGTGTGAAGGACCCACGCAGCACTGACGCCTCAGCGATGTCCATGTCCATGCCATAGATTCACACACACTCTACTGTACACACACTGTACACTTATACTGTTTGTGCACTAAATGGGGATGTTATGAGTTTTCCGAGTTCTGAGGACAGAGTTGATAACCAAATTAGAGGGACCATGTCCGGTAGATGGAAATGAGCTGCTCACTGCTACCCCACCACAAACACAGAGAAAAATGCACACACATGAGAACAAATAAACGATTTTACCTAATGATTTCAAGAGCTAGTTAGTTCAAGAACTGGTGTGTTATCACACATGACCAGATAAATATGAAATGTACTCATTCTCAGGCCATCCAAGATGTAGATGAGTTTGTTTCTTCGTCAGATTTGGAGAAATTTAGCATTGCATCATTTGCTCACCGGTGGATCCTCTGTAGTGAATGGGTGCTGTCAGAATGAGAGTCCAAACAGCTGATTAAAAACATCACAATAATCCACAAGCAATCCAGTCCAGCTATTTTTGTCAATGTTTTGTAATGCAAAATTTCTCCAAATCTGTTCTGATGAAGAAACAAACTCCTCTACGTCTTCGATGGCCTGAGCTGTTAGCACATTTTTATTTTGAGGCGAACTACTCTGCCAACATGGTATGTGTCAAAACAGTTGGCCATACCTACTCATTATTTATTATTATTTCCACATTGTGGAATTATGGTAAAGTCATCTCAACTGTGAAATGACACAAAAGAACGTGCAATTATGTATCGACCAGAAAATGTCAAACAAATCAAAATATTTGTGCTTATTCAATCGCCAGCCTTCGTCTAGAATCCATTTGAGCCCTCTTCTCTCAAAAAACCTCATGAGGTTCATCTTGGGATGCTCAAATAAACAGTATTGAAGGCATTTTGTGTGTGCTGAACGCCTGCTAGCTGCTTGTTCTTCACGCATAAGATCACAAGGGACAAATTCAGTCAAGTGTGTCCAAACTTTTAACTTGTACTGTATATTTTATGACTTTTTCTTATCAGAATTAGTAGTTATTTGAGGATTGTGTCAGAAAAAAGGCCAATGAAAGGGTTTTTTCATATCTTGCAAGACCTTGCAAGGTCTCTTGAAGTCTTCACGAAGAAGTGTCTTCACAAATGTGAGTAAATGTTACTTGAAGTGAATGTTACATGAGTAAATGCTCCCGTTTACCAATGAATTTCATACTGATTATTGAGGGTGTGTTGGTAACAAAATGGTAATGGTCTTATTTTATTAGCCAATCAAAACATCCTTGAATCATTAAGCAAACTGTCTAAAAATGAATGAAGCAGAGAGAATGTCAGATGTAAAATATGAGGTAAATATAATGGATTTCCCTACAGTTATGTGATATGCTTTCAGATGTAGTTTAATATATGCCATAATTATTTCCTTTTACAGTTTTATTTTGAATTGTGGATGTCAATTTGTTGATGTGTATAATTGTAATGCATAAACAGTGAAATACGTTTTAGTTTACGCACATTTTTCTGAGGGACAATCAGTTGATTATTTAAAAGTGAAGTGAGCTTTCTGTTAATGGGCACATTTGTTAATTTCTGCCACAACTGAATATTATTGCACTGTAACAGCATTACTGTTGTGTTTAGTTGCTTTGCAATGACAGTGATTATGATGAAAAATAAATATTTATATGTAGTGTTGTTTTTTTGCATTATTTCCTCATTCAGCACGCAGTCAGATACACTTTGTTTTGTGATGCACATGTGCCTCCTATAATTTGTGCTTTATAAATGAGTTTATTTGCAAAAACGGATAACTCGGTTTTTTAAAGTGTTCAGAAATTGTTTTTTATTATGTTTTCATTTTTTTGCATTAGATGTATTTTGAATTATTTGAACTTAATTAAAATAACCTAACTGCAGTTAGATTGAGAACAGGAATACATAATGAACAAAACAATTTTTTGGAAACTGTTAAAAAAAACAGAGTTACCTGTTTTTGCAAATGAACTCCTCATATATTAAAAATGCTCATGTAGGCATAAGACCACTGGAAAGACTATGGATATTTTATATGAGTGAAAATCAAGCATACTTAAAAAAAAAAAAAAAAAGTTTCATTAAATAACAAATTGAGAAAACTACACGAAACATAATTATACCAACCCCTAATATACCCATTGTATCATTAAAATTCAGAAAATTAGTTCACTTCCAGAACAAAAATTCACAGATAATGTACTCACCCCCTTGGCATCAAAGATGTTCATGTCTTTCTTCAGTGGTAAAAAAAAATGTTTTTTTGAGGAAAACATTTCAGGATTTTTCTCCATATAATGGACTTCTATGGTGGCCGCGAGTTTGAACTTCCAAAATGTAGTTTAAATGCAGCTTCAAAGGCTCTAAACCATCCCAGCCAAGGAAGAAGGGTCTTATCTAGCAAAACAATCTGTTATTTTCTCAAAAACGTTACATTTTATACACTTTTTACTTGTCTAGCTCTGCTTCTACTCCGTGTTTTCGGTTTATGAGAGTTAGGGTATGTCGAAAAACTCCCAGCTCATTTTCTCGTCCAACTTCAAAATCATCCTACATCGCTGCAGAAATACTGACCCAGTGTTTTAAAGTGAACGTGCAAAGAAGATCAAACACCATTTACAAAAAAAAGGTAAAACAGCGATGTAGGACGATTTTGAAGTTGGAGGAAAAAATGAGATTGGAGTTTTTCTACATACCCTAACTGTCATGAACCGGAGAGTTCATGCAGAACTAGACAAGATAAGCGTTTGAGATTAAAAAGTATATAAACTGTATTTTTTTTTTTTTAGAAAATAACCGATCGTTTCGCTAGATAAGACCTTTCTTCCTCGGCTGGGATCGTTTAGAGCCATTTAAAGCTGCATTTAAACTAAGTTACATTTTGGACGTTCAAACTCGCGGCCACCATAGAAGTCCATTATATGGAGAGGAATCCTGAAATGTTTTCTTTAAAAAAAACTTAATTTTATTTCAACTGAAGAAAGAACATGAGCATTTTGGATGACAAGGGGGTGAGTACATTATCTGTAAATTTTTGGTCTGGAAGTGAACTACTCCTTTAAGGAACCTAAACAAGTGAAGCGGAACTTGTGCGCTAAAACGCTTTCACTTCCGGTCACTACGCCTCGCCCCTTTAGTCATCCGTGTTTTGTGCTAGTGATCTTTCTGTTGCACTCTTTCTGTGATCATAAGCCTCGCTAGTGTATCTGGACACGGACGCGCGGTTACACGCAGCGCGTTCACAGCCGCCTCGCGAACGCGCTGTTAGCGTCTGCTAGCATATACCTGTTTACTGCAGTAAAACCACTCCTGATGGACTGACAACGGTGAGATTTTACCACCTCGTTACCTTATAGAAACATTACTGTGAAATTAACATGTAAATGCGTGCACTGCATAAAGGGAAGAGGCTGATATTAGTGAGGCAGTGACCAGTGAGGATGACTGTGTTTGTATAGCTAATACATTAGCCTGAGTGAAGTAAACTCGTTGTAATAATTCGGTTATTCTTTGTGATGTAATTGTTAGGACTGCATGTAGCAGCTATGATCTTTAAAACCGTTGTAATGTTGTGGTGTTTGTCTTAAGCTTAAATGATGCGGTTTGTCTTTGTTTTGATACTGCTAATGCTAATGCTAGAGAAATAAACCCATATGAAGCTCTTTAGTTAAGTCATCAGTAATTGCACGGATAATAATATACCAGATGTTATATATTCGATATTTAGAGGTTACAACGCGGTTAGTTTGGAGGGAAACTCTTTTCTCTATTACTAAAGGCAGCTCATGCCAGTATTTGACATCTCAGTATCATTACCACATGAGTTCACTGATGTTAACTTTAATCATCATTGTTGTTTCACCGTGTTCCTTGGGTTGATGATATGTTATTTGATAAAGAAACACTGAGTAGCCTTGGGTGCACTAACAAAGAAGTACTAAAATCATGGTAGCCATGTTATTTTTAAAGTACCTTGCAGATACCATGGTGTATATCAAAGTGTCATGATATTACAATTTGACACCATCCTTAAACTGACCTAGTACTTTTGATAAAGCATTAAACTACATAACAGCTTTTCTCATTAAAGTAACTAATGTTCGGTCACTGTTTTCTATTGTATTGCATTATTGTGAATTATTAACTCCTATATGAAGTTGTTTTATCATTTTTGTTTGTGGTCAGTGATGTGACTGGCGTCTATTAATAGTGCAGTTCATACATATAAAAAAAAAATGGAATCTTCCGTAATAAGCATGTTTTCTATTTCATTTTAATTAAGTAAAAAATTTAATATAATAATCAAGGATTTTGTTATAAAAGAAGCCTAATTTAAATAATTAAACCAATTAACAGTATTTCAAAACTGCTTTGCTGCTTATTAGTATTTGAAAAATCTTTGTCCAGCAAATGCAACAAACATACAGGGGGAGAACTAACAGGAAATAAAATCATATAAAGGACCCCTTCAGACTTCATTGCTGTGCGTCAAGGTCAATAAGTCCTTTTGATCATTTAATGACAAAGCAAGGCCATTCTTCAAAACATGTTTATGAATTAATAATTCAGAATTTGTAAAAACTTGATCTATTTTACATTTATTAAAAACGATTGGTGTCCACCACTCACAGGTGCATTAAGATTTTAGGTTTTTGAAGGAAGCCTCATATTCTCACTAAGGCTGCATTTTTGTGAAATAAAAATAGACTACATACTCTAATATTGTGAAATATTATTACAATAGCTGTTAAATTAAAATTAATATATTATAAATTTTAATTTATTTCTGTGATCAAAACAAAAAAAAATTTTAGCATCATTACTCCAGTCTTCAGTGTCACATGATCCTTCAGAAATCATTATAATAAGCTGATTTGCTGCTCAAGAAACATTTCTATCATTGTTGAAATCAGTTGTACTGCTTGTCTGCTTCATATTTTTTTCATTATTCTTTGAATAGAAAGTTAATTAATAGAAAACAGCATTTATTTGAAATTTATGAATTTTCAAATTAATTGTTTTTGTCAGTGTTATAGTCTTTAGTCTCACTTTTGATCAGTTGTGCTTTTTTTCTGAATAAAACCGTAGAATTCTTTACAAATCTTACTGACCTCAGACTTTGAAACATTAGTGTATTCAAGGTTTAAAGAAACCTTGTTTCTTAAAGAAATTGTTTATTTTTAGTGTGAATACAAAGAGTACATTTCTAATAACTTGGCACATGTGTGCCAACTAGATTTTCTTTTATTTATGTCCTTAAGCCTTAAATTAATGCAGAATACAAGCATACATATACCTGGAATGATGCAAATGAAAATGTTCCTAGGTTAGTTGTAGTAATGAATGGTGATTTTTACATACTTGAAATTTATTAAATCTTTCTCTCTAAATGTGTATTTTAATTCTAGCTATGTCTTGTTTGTATGGCAGCATTTATGATATGCTTCTCATCAATGGTGACAGATCTTGTTATTTCTCTTTAAGCAGTGTCACTGTTTCCAGAGGCTACGCAGCTCTTTTGGTGAAGGGCTATGGCGCATCAGCTCTCCCTGGATGCTCGATCCTCCCGAGCCGTCCCGCTCACGGATCACGACTCTGGAGTGGAAGATGGAGACGATGGCTCCAGCAGCCCTACCACAAGCTCCACGATCTATGTTGCTTTCAAAGGGAACATGAATGATGAGGACTTTCAGGAGAAGCTGGATAACATCTTACACGGGATGCCAGATATGCTCTTACTAGGTCAAGATTTGGCTTGAAACTACCATTAATATTCATAAGCATTGCTACTGGAAATTTTAATTACAAAGATTCATTGAAGGTTATACATTAAATTTAAACGTTGTTTATTTAAAAAAATATAGAGGATCATGCTGTCTTTGCTCAGTGTTTTAGTATATGGGCTAGTAGTCCAGTTAATCCATTTCATGAAATGGCTTGACAAGTACAGTTTTTATTCTTGCACTGTTGTATTTTAAACCTAAAAGACATTGACTAAAAGCCCTAGGCTCTTATTTTATTTTCATAATGTTTTCCCCATCTGTTGGCTCATATTGCTCCTGTACTACACTCTGTGTAGGTACTAAGAAGCTCGAACCCGAGCGCGTGGAGCCGTGGAACAGCGTACGCGTCACGTTCAACATCCCCCGAGAGGCAGCCGAGCGACTGCGCCTTTTGGCTCAAAACAATCAGCAGCAGCTGCGCGATCTGGGCATCCTGTCTGTGCAGATTGAAGGTACGATTGTGTTGGATTCTGCTCAGCTAAACCACTCTCAATGCAAGGAGAGGGTCTGCTGACGACCTAATTTCCTGTTTGATCTCATTGGTGCATTGTATTTTTAATGACATACATTTCATTTTAGCCTTTGTTCTACAATCGCCAAATGTGTTGATCATCCTGTTGTGTTCATACAGGTGAAGGAGCCATTAATGTTGCGGTTGGACAGGGCCGAAGTCAAGAAGTAAGAGTGAATGGACCCCTTGGCGCACCTGGTCAGATGAGAATGGATGTTGGATTCCCCATGCAGCAGGGCCAGGGTAATTATGCATAAGTGCTTAACTTAAAGGAGACCTATTATGCCCCTTTTTACAAGATGTAATATAAGTCTCAGTTGTTTCTCCGAATGTTTCTATGACGTTTCAGCTTAAAATGCCTAACATATCATTTATTATATAATTCTGATTGGAAGCAGAAATGCTCTGTTTTCCTGCATCTCTTTAAATGCAAATGAGCTGCTGTTCCACACCCCTTTTCCAGAATAGAGCTGTGCCTTTACATCTCAGATACTCTGCCAAAAAAACATCTGTTTGGTTTTGATTGTCATGTCTTATCACATTGAAATGATAAGGTTTATAGCCTTTTTAAGTTAAACGTCTGATATAGGTTTTTCTGTGCGCGTGCTTCGAATATGCATGCTCAAAAAAACCCTATATCAGAAGTTAAACTTAAAATGATTATAGCACTTAAACACTGAAAAAGTCAGATTTTCATGATATGTCACTTTTAACAGCGTTATTCAGCTCTGCTCCTGGAGGTGCACCGTCTTGCAGAGATTATCTCTAACCCTAATCAAACACACCTGTACAAACTAATCTAGGTCTTCAGCATGACTTAAAGGGGTCATTGGATGCAAAGTTCACTTTTACATGTTGTTTGAACATTAATGTGTGTTGTCAGTGTATGTACAAATCTACCCTATAATGATAAAAATCCATGCAGTGGTTTTTTAATTAATCTGTAAAAATAATATCCCCTTTTTCAAATTGAGTCATTCTCAGATGCCTGTCAGTGTGGCGTCACACCAACAGAGGCCGCTCCCACGATAGTTGATTGACATGAGCGTCTTACCTCAGACCCGCTCTAAATCAGCTGTAACAGTCCGACCTCCATTGTCTCGTTGCCGGAGCAGGGATGTAAGTTAGACAAGAATATCTCCAAATGAGGTGTTGTGATGCTGGATGTAAAAATGAACATAGTGGTCGTCATTTACTAGTGTTGGGTTCGAGTCCACCTAAGTCGAGTCCGAGTCCAAAATGGGTCGAGTCAGACTCAAGTACGAGTCCCAAAGGGCTCAAGGAAACAGTACTGTTTGTCAGTATCTTAACATTGTTTTAACCCAGAGGTGCCCAGACTCAGTCCTGGAGGGCTGATTAGACACACCTGAACCAGCTAATCAAGCTCTTTCATACTAGAAACCCCCTGGCAGGTGTGTTGAGGCAAGTTGGAGCTAAACCAAGGACCAGGACCGAGTTTGGGCACCCCTGTTTTTAACCTTTAAAACCTGAAAAATGCAATGTCAATGGAAATGTAAGAAAAGCAAACCTCTAGTGGATCTTGCCATTTTGATTTTTATCATCACACCCTCTCAAAAATAGTGTCCTGCTCTGCTTAGCAAACTTAAAGTCATGCAACAGACGTTATGGCTGACTTACGTCTTGTGACATGTTTCAGAGTGAAACAGGTTTTAGAATGTGAAAAATTATAGGGCGGGACTTGACTTTATTCATCAATATAGTAAATGTATAAATTCAATGGTGGGGGTAAAGGAGTAGGTATCTTGGTGAATGGGACCTTAAGAGCAGAAAGTGCACTTCTTATCTCTGAATGTGGCTGTGTGTGTTTTAGGTTTTACGTAACAAACGGTTAGACCTGAGAGAGGGCATTTTGAATTTTTGTCTTGGATGAAAGTGAAGTTGTGAAGAATAAACCAAGTCTTTACAGCAGCACACACAGTGTAGGCTATAAAAGCACTACACACACTTTCCATAAGTCACAACCAACTCACATCTGTTTTATTTTAAATGCCTTTATAGTTACATTAATTACAATAAATGACATTATATAAGGAATAATTGGTGATGGGCCATTGAATTATTAGAAAATCATGCCAAGGTGGTTTTGGACCCATAAAAACTATTGCTGCAAAGATGTTAGAAAAATTATTTTTCTTTGAAGCCAGAAACTGCCACCATGTTTAAAAAATAATAATTTCAATACAGCAAAAACTAATTTGAAAAAAACTAAGTAAAACATTTGGTTACTGAAGGCAAGTAAACACTCCAAGTATTACTTAAAAGCAAAAGGATAAATAAATATATTAATCCAAAATACAAATGTGAAAGATTTATAAAAATAGAATCATTTTTAAAAATATATCTTTTTTTTTTTTTTTGAAGTTTTTCAGATAGGCCTGTCTAAAGGCTATTACAGAAAAAAAAAAGTAAAATAAGTAATAAATTAGTAAATAAGTAATGCATGTAAAAATAAAACACTGCAAAATCTTCACTGTATACATTAAAGATGATTCTTAAACGTTAATAAGTATTCTATCAAGAACATTCAGTGATTTTCTCTTCTTTCTTTTGTTGTTTGATTAATATTTATGACGTGGTCAGCGGCTGCAGATTTACGATGCTGTCACTTTAAGATTTGACGCACAGATCAAATATTTTGATGCATCAGTATTTCTCCCAACTGTTTAGGTTTACTTAAGACAAAACCTATTGCATTTACATAGTCTCCAATACGAGCATGTGTGTATCAATAACAGAATTTTAATAGAACGTAAGCAAAAGAGAACTCGGCATTCGCATACTGTGAGTGCGCTTTGAGTGCACACATAAACCCATCGGCTTTCCAGTAGCCTTCTGGACAAGACTTAAAAATACATGCAAATACTGAATATCACTTTTGTGATAATGCATCGAGTCAGTGGCATTTCCGTCAACTGTCCCTGGACTCGGTTGGACTCTGAATATTTTCAGAGTCTGAAATGCTTGAGTCCGAGTCAAGTCAGAGTAAAAATGCATCCGACTCTGTGACAAGTCCGAGTCTGCTAAAAATTGTACTCGAGACCGGACTTCAGTCCGAGTACCCAAACTCTATCATTTACTCCAGACATCTGAGCTGCTGAAGATGCAGTGGATGACTTTTGTTTGTGAAGGAAATGTGCCTCCCGATCTACATAAATGCGTCTATGTTGGCGCAAATCATTCATGATCCAGCTTCACCTACAGCAGAAGTGAGTATAAGGGGTTTTGTGAATCTCTGCAATCACGTTTCCTAATAACGTGCTAGATAGCAAGTTTAGCGGCTAAAGTAAACAGGCTCGTCACTCCACAGAGAGAACAGAGGGGCAGGGCGAGCAGAGCTCATTTGCATTTAAAGGAACAATCCCTCAGAATGAGTTGATCTTTGCAGAGCTCATTTTGACAAGGTCAAAAGGGTGTTGTTTTATACTACCATTGAGAATGTTTAACCAAAGTATATTATAGACTTTTCATTAACACCCTAAAGAATCATATCAACTTGTGGAAAATGGGCATCAGATGACCCCTTTAAGCATTTCTTCAGCACACACTTGCATAAAAATTTGTTGTTTTTTTTAGCTGGAATACGTATGAACAACCCTTCGGTGTCCATGATGCCTCCTGGGGCTAATATGGCAGCGCAGGGAATGGTACCGAATAGTGGGGTACCAATGCAGCCAAGAGCACCAAGGCCACCTTCACAGACAGGTAATGGTAATTCAGACCCAGAGAAGAAATGACCCTTATTTATAGTTCATACTGCCCTACAAAGGTAAATGCAGTAGTTGCACCACCATTGGAATGATTTGTTTTGAATCAGCTGCCAGTAAAGCTGAGACAAACCTCTCTGTCACAGGAATGTTGTTCTCATGACATTTTTCAAAAGTTTTCATATTTGTGTTCACTTTTTTCCAGACACAATGGATCCCATGCTTTCAGGGCTAGCCTTACAGCAACAGCAACAACAACTTCAACATCCACAAGTGGGACATGGTCCGCTTGGTAACTTAGGCCCACAGGGACATCACATGCAAGCCATGCAAGCAAACAGGCAACTAAATCCTGCAGCCCTACAGCAACTTCAGCAACAACAACAGCAGCACCAACAACAGCAGGTTCAGATGGCTCAACTAGGTGGTGCACGTGGTCCTTTCAACCCCTCCAACCAGATGCCTGTACCTCCTGGCTGGAACCAGTTGCCCTCTGGTGTTCTCCAACCACCACCTGTCCAAGGTGCAATGGGACCAGGTTGGAGGAAAGCCCCACCACAGCCACAAATGGGGCAGCGTCAACCCTCTTTGGCATCTGTTCAGACGCCCAATCATCCACCACCACCATATCCATTTGGAAGCCAACAGGCTGGTCCACCGTTCAATGCACACATGGCACCGCATCAGTTGCAACAACAGCAGCAGCAGCAAACAGTGCCAAACCAGTTTGTAACCCCTCAGCCCAAAGGCCCTCAGGGAGCACCAGGTGTAGTTGTCTCAAGAGCACCTCCTCCTATGCCTCCATCTTCTGCCCCTCAAGGAAATCTCACAGCTAAGTCCCCTGGTTCGTCGTCATCTCCTTTCCAACAGGGCTCACCTGGAACGCCTCCGATGATGGGACAGGGACAGGGCCAGCTTGGTCCACGTCCCACAACACCTCAGGGTTTCCCACAGGGTGTTGGATCTCCTGGAAGAGCTGTGATGGGCCAGCAAGGAAACATTCAGCCTGGCTTTATGGGTATTCCACAACATGCACAGGTTTCACAAGGTGGAATGGGAGGTATGTTTTTAGATGTTCAATGTAGAAGTGGTATTGTATAATTATTATTTTGGTTAGCTGTAAATATGCATATAAATTGCAGGTATGCCTAAACGAATGCCAATGGGGTTCCCAAATGCCCCTGTTAATCAGAACTTTGGACAAGGACAAGTTACTACCACTGGAGCAGGTGGTACACCCCAACTACAAAATAGTCAGAGCATGGCAAATGCTGGTAAGATGTGTGGATGTTTTAATGCTGTTTTGTATCTTTTGTTCTAAAATGAAGTTTTGTCCACTTGTCCCCATCTTCACCACATCTGAAAATCTCATTATAGGTGTCCAGTCATCAGCCTCAGCGCCAAACCACATGCAGGCAAATCCCCTTCAAGGTGCTGGAATGACCCACCACAGTGGCATGCCAGCCCAACCCCCAGGCACCACCTCAGGTGGTAGTATGGGTCAACCTCAGCAAGGTCTTCAGACTCAAATGATAGGTGTACCACAATCACAACATCAAACACAGGTTGTAGCCTCCACACAGAGTCAAATGGTACAAAGCCAAACAGGGGGGCAGACTGTTTTGTCCAGGCCAGTAAATGCTGGTCAGCGAGGAATGACCCCTCCCAAGCAAATGATGCCGCCACAAGGTCAAGGGATCATGCAGAACCAAAACCAGCTTGGTGGAGGACCAGGACATCAGGCATTATTGCTTCAGCAGCAGCAGCAGCAGCAGCAACAACAACAGCAGCAGCAGCAGCAGCAACAACAACAACAGCAGCAGCAGCAACAACAGCAGCAACAGCAAAATGCTATGATGGAACACATTGTAGCTAGTCAGATACAGGGTAACAAGCAGGCCTTTGGCCCAAAGGGTCAACCTGGGGTAATGCAAGGCCAGATGATGAGAGGTCCTTCACCCAATGTTCAAGGTAATTTGCCACAATTTCAATCTCAGATGGGTCAGCAACAGATGACTCCGCAACAGCATCAGCAACAACAAATGGCTCATTTGCAACAACAGCAGCAATTACAACAACAGCAACTACAGCAACAGCAGTTACAACAGCAACAACTACAGCTGCAACACCAGCAGCCGCAACAATCTCAAATGCAGCAACAACAGCTACAGCAACCCCATCAGCAAATGGTACAACAACAGCCTCAACAGATTCCAATGAATGGCAACCCCAACCAAGCATTAGGGATGCATGGCCCTCAAATGCGACTTCAAGGAAATCATCATTTAGTACAACAACAGCTTCAGCAAAAACAACAGCAACAGCAGGTGATGCTGCAGCAGCAGCAGCAGCAAGCTGCTCAGCAGCATCAACACCAGTTAGGAGATAGTAGTGGAAATGCTGATATCAACCAGCAGATGGTTCCAGACCTGCAGAATCAGCAACAACAACAGGGTATGTTGGGGAGTTCCCAACATTTACAGGTTGGCAATGGCCATTTTCCTGGTCATGGCATGCCCTTCAATCCGCAGTTTGCTGGTCAGGTGCCAATAGGAGGCCCGTGTGGGCAAGGTGGATTTCCAGTGAACAAGGATGTGACACTAACCAGTCCCTTGTTAGTAAATCTTCTCCAAAGTGACATTTCTGCCAGCCAGTTTGGTCCTGGTGGGAAGCAAGGAACAGGTGCGGTTGCTGCTAACCAGGCCAAGCCTAAAAAGAAGAAACCTCCTCGTAAGAAGAAGCCAAAAGCAGAAGAAGGACAGCAGTCTGCTGATGGTCTGTGGTAAGTGCTTCTTACACTTAAGCTAAGTGATTGACTCTAAGTGATTGAATATAACTACAATGTTTGATGAATGTGTTTTTCTTAGTGGTCTGGATTCACTGCCTCATGGAATGGAGGAAGTAGAGATGCAAGGGCTGGGTAGTGATCAAGGGTCTGGCATTGACTCAAACTCTAAACTTTCTGAATTCGCTAATCGACAAGGTAGACGATTTAATGCCTTTTGATTAGTATATTTTTTTTAACGTAACATTTACTAGGAGAATTTTTATGAACTTACCACTTTGTTTTTTAGGTCCGCCTGCTCAGTCTGGAGATCAAAGAGTATTACAGCAAATGCCAATGCAGTTTATGCCCCCACAACAGCAGCAACAGATGCAGCAAATGCAGCAGCAGCAGCAGTTACAACAACAACAGCAGCAGCAGCAGCAGCAACAAATGCAGCAACAGCAGTTGCAACAACAGCATCAACAGATCCAGCAGCAGCAAATGCAACAGCAACAAATGCAGATGCAGAGTATGCAGGGTCCTCAAGGTCAAGCTGGAACATCACAAGGAGCCCATCATGTCCAGACCCAGATTCATTCACAGCAGTCAATGCAGATGCAACAACAACAACAGCCACCACCACAACACCTCCAACAACAACTGCAGTCACAGCCACAACAGCAGCAACAACAACAACAGGCACAGCAGCAGCAGCAGCAGCAGCAACAGCAACAGCAACAGCAACAACAACAACATCAGCAGCAACAACAACAGATGATGATGATGCTTAAAATGCAACAAGAAGCTAAGAATCGAATGCCACTACAGCAAGGTGGGCACATGCCAAAGGGTTTAGTCAATCCTAATGATCCATCTCAGAGAATGCCTGTCTCACAGCCAAGCAACATGCCAGTAATGATTGACCTTCAAGGGCATGGAGGTGTCCCACCTTCTCCCGATAAAGCCAGAGGAATGCCACTAATGGTAAATCAACCTCTGACTGGACCAGCAAGAAGGACGCCCCATTCAGAGGTTGGACAACCAACACCACCAGAGGAAACCCCTGGAAACCATAGCATGCAGGACCGGGGACCCCTCGAAATGGGTCAACAGTCAGGAAATGGAAATCAACAAATGATTCCCAATCAAGGTCCTAATACTCATTTAATGAAATCTGTGCCTTTATCAGTGCCCCACCAGCCAGGAGCAAGTCCACAACAGCAGCCCCAGCAAGTGGCAGCAATGGCTGGCTCACATAATATTCACTTTTCAAGCGCTCCCGCAACTTCCCAGAGTTCCCGCCCTAAAACCCCCAACCGAGCCAGTCCCCGACCATATCACCACCCTTTAACCCCAACCAACCGTCCGCCTAGTACTGAACCCTCTGAAATAAATCTGTCCCCTGAGAGACTGAATGCCTCTATCGCTGGTCTTTTCCCTCCAAAAATTAACATTCCTTTGCCACCGCGGCAACCAAATCTTAATCGGGGCTTTGATCAGCAAGGTCTTAACCCAACCACACTTAAAGCAATTGGCCAGGCTCCACCCAACTTAGCAAATCTTCCTGTCAACAATAATACCAGTGGCAACAATAATGGCCCACCGTCTTATCCATCAGGTGGTGGCATGGTAAGCACCGGAGGAAAACAAGACAAACAGACCGGTGTTGGGCAAGCTAAAAGAGCTAGTCCCAGTAACAGTCGACGATCTAGCCCTGCGTCAAATAGAAAAGCTGCCACTCCAAGCCCAGGAAGACAGAAGGGTGCCAAAACTTCACTAACATCACCTCCACATCCGCAGCAAATGATGGTTAGTCCACAGAACGTGATGGTTAGTCCCAACTCGGTGCTCCCAACTACCTCTGCATCTTTGCCATCAGCAGGACCTGGAGAATCACAACAGAGTTTCAGTTCTTTGCAAACCTTACCTGGTAGTGCGGATACAGTTAGAGATGGTCAGGTAGTGACTACGCAACCAGAGCAGCATCAGGCAGTTCAGTTCAGAGAGCAGTCTGCTCCTAAAATGGCAAGCCCTCGGGTGCCGCCTCAGGAACCCAAACGGCAAGAGCCTAGCAATTTGGTTGAAGATAAACAACAACCTCGGACAATGCCACAACATGACCTTGGCTCTGCTGTATCACCAGCATTTAGAGATGCTCCAACATCTCTGAATCAGCTCTTGGACAATACAGGCAACCCCTCTTTGTCAATGAAATCTCAAAATATTTCTCAAGTGGGTGGAGAACCTGTGCAGAAAGATGGCCCTCATGCTCAACCAGCTCAGGAGAGCCAATCCAATCCTGTTGTCTCGCAGAGCACAAATATTGGCACATCTTTGTCTATAAGTGAAGCTGATCAGAAGCCTAAATCTGCTTCAGTGTCAAGTCCAAATCTTGTAGCCAGTAGCAATGCAAACCTGCAGTCCGTCAGTGCTGTATCTAGTGTTAGTTCAAATCAAACTGTGCTCTTAAGTCTCACTTCAATTCCCAACCCTTCAGCAAGTTCAAATCACAATCTAATACCCATCTCAAATGCATCTCAAACAGTCTTGCAAAGGCCTATCTCATCAGCACCAACTCCACAAAATCAGATCACAGTCTTTGTAACCTCTAATCCAATTAGCTCTGCTACCAACACGGCTTCTGTGGTTCCTCCTGCTGTTGTATCCAAGGTACTGGCAGTGCCCAATAAAAACATAAGACCACCTGATGTTCGACAACAAAATCCCACTCAAACGCGTCCACAGTTCATCACAGGACCTGTGTATTCAATATTTCAAGCTACATCTGTACCGTCAAGCACTAACGTCATGTCCCAACCTGTCACTATGGTTGGTCCCATAGTCTCTGCGAACATCCAGCTTACTCCTACCCCGGTGTCAACTACAGCACCACCCTCTGCACCCACATCAACATCTATGCCGGCAAACTCACCTGCTGTCAGCATAGCTGCTACTCAGCAGAGCCGTGCTGTCATTGGGCAGCTACAAGTTCAAGTACCTGCAAGTCAGGCTTCCCCTGTAAATGTAGTAGCACCACCTCAACAGCCAAGCTCTGGAGTTCCAAAACAGGACAGTGCCTCTGATACTAGTGGCCCAAAATCTAGTCCTGTAGGGCAGTCGGCCTTGCATTCTGGGATGTCCTCGCCCTTTCAGCACCTACTAGCTTCTCCACCTGCTTGCTCTAGTCCAGGGGCTACAGCCGTTGCCCGCAGAAGTCCCCTATCTCCGATAACAGTGTTAGCCAAAAGCAGTCCAGTCCAGACTGTTGTAAGCAAACAAACCACACCCAGCATCTCTTCAAACAGTGCCGAAGATAAAAAAGAGCGAACCCCTGTCACTCAGATAGGAAAGAATCTGGATGTTGCCACAACTCAAGCTTCTTGTCCGGTTACATCTGCAACGGTATCCGCACTCCATCCTACTACTCCAGTGACTGTTCCAACTGCTCAAAATGCGTCTCAGCAATCAGCACTTCCTCCAAAAGTGTCTTCTTCTGAACCTGTGCCCACTCCTTCTCCAGTCCCTACTTCTACGCCGTCGTCTAATATGCCACCCCCAACCTCTGTTCCTGGAATGGTGCAATTGTCTAGTCCTGTTCCTACTTCTTCACCATCCTCTAGTTTGCCTGCAGTTTCAGCATCTGCTGCTGCTCAAGGAGTTGCCACTACAACCTCCGGCTCCTGCACAGCAACATCCACACAACTCTCTGGGGAACAGCAGCCTTCTTCATTGGCAGAGACCAGTGTACCAGTCTCCGCTGAAACAAAAGAAGCAGTTCTTGATGCCCCTAGCATCCCAGGTAACTACTTGATTATATCAAGGCAGTTTCATCAGTTGTCTAGTCAAACGTTAAAGATTTTTAATCCTTGGTTATTCTTTTATTTAACTATACAGCTAATCCTGAGGCTCCACAAGAAGACCAAGCTGCATGCGAACAAGCTGGTAAAAGCTTTATTAATAAAATTTATTTTTACCCATGCAAATGGTAATCATATGCAGGGGTGCTGCTATGGTTTCTGGTCCCCCTAAACAAGGGTCCTTGGAATCGTCCTAACCTTCCCCTCCAGTTATGGCGCTGGTCATATGTGAACTACCTTAAATCCAAATACTTGGATATGTGTATGACCAAACGCATAGCCCAGGGGTGGCGAACTCTGGTCCTGGAGAGCTGCAGTCCTGCAGAGTTCAGCTCCAACCCTAATAAAAACTCACTTGCCTGTAGCTTCCTTATATCCCTTCCGACCTTGATTAGCTTGGTCAGGTGTGTTTGATTAGGCTTGAAGCAAAACTCTGCGGGGTCTGGGCCCTCCAGGACCAACTTTCGCCACCCCTGGCATAGCCTTTCGAAGTATACTTCATTTCTGCTTGAACACAGGTGCTCGACACATGTCGTTGTGCTCTTTCAACTAGTTGCAGGCCTCTCCTTCAGCTCCGGATGTAGGGATGCACCCAGAGCCGTTGAAAATCAGTGAAAATGTGTAGTTATTCAAGTCATTTGAGATGTTAAATCAATCGCCATACAGTTGGGGAAAGAGGTTTATATGAATGTATCTCTGAAGGAAACTGACTAACTTTGAGGATCCCTGATCTAAACCCATTCTCAAACTCAATTCCTAGAGGGTCACAGCTCTGCACAGTTTAGCTCCAACCCTAATCAAACACACCTGATCCAGCTAATCAAGGTCTTCAGGATTGCTAGAAACTATTAAGCAGGTGTGAGTTGGAGCTGGTTGAGGCTAAATTCTGCAGAGCTGCGGCCCTCTAGGAATTGAGTTTGAGACCACTGATCTAAACCCATAAGACCTCGTTCATCTTCAGAACACAGATTAAGATATTTTGATGAAAACCGAGAGCTTTCTGACCCTGCATAGTCAGAAAGGGTCCTACCACATTACCATGGCACAGAAAACATAGTAAGGACATCATTAAAATGGTCCATGTGACATCAGTGGTTCAAATGTAATTTTATGAAGCTACGAGAATACTTTTTGTGTGCAAAAAAAGCTAGAATAACTATCCAATTTCTTCTTTCCCGGGACAGTCCTTCTGCATTACGGAAAGTACCACGACATGTGTCAGTGCTGATGATGTAGAAGATTTAAAAAGCGTGCGTTGTGGTACTCTCCGTAATGGCGGAGAGTGAAGAAATTGTTGAGTAATTTTTATTAAAAGCTTTATAAAATTACGTTTAAACCAATGTCACATTTGACTACTTTTACGACGTCCTTACAATGTTTTTGTACTTTGACTGTGGTAGGACCTTTGCTGTCTTGTAATGACATGAGGGTAAGTAATTAATGACAGAATTTTAATTTTTGGTTGAACTTTCCCCTTTAAGATAAGTTTAGATGGTATTTTCTTTCGTTTTAC
The DNA here is from genome assembly GCA_012976165.1 of Labeo catla. Taxonomy (NCBI): domain Eukaryota; kingdom Metazoa; phylum Chordata; class Actinopteri; order Cypriniformes; family Cyprinidae; genus Labeo; species Labeo catla. The sequence continues at coordinate 1,014,114 of VONZ01000188.1, forward strand.
CTTGCGTATTGAAGTAGTGCATTTTCAGCGCTGTTGAGTGGATTCTTAAAGGAGTAGTTCACTTCCAGAACAACAATTTACAGATCATGTACTCACCCCCTTGTCATCCAAGATGTTCATGTCGTTCTTTCTTCAGTTGTAAAGAAATTGTGTTTTTTGAGGAAAACATTTCAGGATTTTTCTCCATATAATGGACTGATACGGTGCCCCAATTTTGAACTTCCAAAATACAGTTTAAATGCGGCTTCAAACGATCCCAAATGCGGTTGTAAACGATCCCAGCCGAGGAAGAAGGGTCTTATCTAGCAAAACGATCTGTTATTTTCATTAAAATAATACAATTTATATACTTTTTAATGTCAAACACTCGTTTTGTCTTACTCTCCCTGAACTCTGTGTATTCTGGCTAAAGACAGACTAAACTCCAATCGTGTTTTCTCCCTCAACTTCAAAATCGTCCTATATCACTGTTTTACCTTTTTGTTAAGGGTGTTTGATCTTTGCATGTTCACTTTGCAAACACTGGGTCGGAACTTCTGCAGCGATGTAGGATGATTTTGAAATGATTTTTGAAGTTTAGAGAGAAAATACGATCAGACCAAAACTGCCTTTTGGAAGTTCAAACTTGGGGCAACTCTGGAAGTGGACTTCCACAACAACTCTGTTTGGCCATTGTGTTCACTCGCTCAATAGATATGTCTGTGATTTGGCTACAATAATCATGATTGAATCGTTACATCACTACTCTCAACCCCCTCACTCAAGTGTTTGGTCTCCCAAAGTTTGTTGTTGTTGTGCCTCTTCCATTTATTTTAAGACTTTTGCAACCTTGTGGAACAACTAATTAGTGCAAAACAAATCACTGACCATGTGTGACCTAAACGAACAGAAGTATACTTTGGGCTTTAGTGTATACTAATCTTAGTAAAGATTATGTAATGCAGTCTTTGACCACAACTGTTTCTCTTCGTCTGAACCAACACTTTTGTTTCAGCTTTGTACCAGGTTGATTCAGAGGAACTCCCAGGGATAAAAGCCTGAAAAACAGTATGCACAGTTAGTGTTTAACATAAAACTAATTTGATTTGTCTCAATTTACAGGACAAGGGGTGACCACTGCAGCAGAGCAAGGGTAAGGCAATGTATAATTCTCTTTCCTCATCAATAATCTATAAATTTCATGTTCAGCATTTGTTGTGAAGACTGTCTGTCTTTTCACCATCATTTTAATTTTATTCATTTTTAAAATGATTACATTTGTTGATTATGTTTCAATCAAGGAGATTAATTTTATTGGCTAATCTGAATGAACTCACCCTCATGAACACACTAATAATCATGGAATGATTCATGAAATCATTCTTTTTCTTGATCATTACTCAAATATGGGGAAGGAGGAAAAAAATGTTGTTCAGCATCAAAGCAGTTTACCGCTGTTTTTCCACTTCTATAACAGATGGGCAAAGAAAAGAAAGACGCCCGTCAACTTAGCCCCAAGGTATGTATATAGCAGACCTGTAGATTCCCTGCACGGGGTCCGTGCACGGGGCAGCGTGGCCATTTTAGTCAAAATGGTCATGAGCAGGACGGACGTTATCTGTGGTAGATGAGGAAAAACAGCAAGTGTGAATTCCTCAGTTGTACAGGGGCCAAATATGGTCATCTTCTTCAGTGTTAAGATCACTGACAACAATTGATTTCCAAAAACTAGATTATATGTAACATACATATAAACTGACTGTATGACTGCAAACTGACTGCACTCTGAGTGTTTTGATTCGTTCTTAATTTTTCTTTTTTTATTCTCATTGCCCTTTTTCCTTCTCCAGGGATACAAGGGCCACCACTGAGAAAGCAAAAGGTCCTAGTAGACGAAGCTCGCGAACAGACAAGGAACCTGAGGAGGAAGCATCCGACAATGGACAGAGAAAAAGAGCTGCTCGGCCCGGCTCGGCCTCATCGAACACAGGAAAAGGTACGGGTTAGACATCTAATAATCTAAATGGATACAAATATGATATGTGTTTATAGAACAAATGAGTTGTGAAATATAAATGTATATATGTAAAGTATAGGTAAACATCCATTGTAAATCTCATAGCTAATTTATCTTTTCTTCTTTCAAGACTCAAACACTGGAGCCAGTCCCACCCAGGCAAAACGAAGGAAGTCAAAGTAATAATGACACATGAATAAACCTGTGAATTGTACATTATTTTTTTGTCGTTTTCTGAACTTGTTTTATCTGCTGTTTTTCCTTTTGTTCCAAGCAAGATAACCATGTACAGAACGTTTTTTTCTTTCTTTCTTTTTTTTTTTTTAATCATGATACTGTATTTTGTCTCTGGCTACTAGATGAGATCACCTTTAGAATTGTGTATGATGTGTTTGTTTGTCATTGTTTTGGTGTGACTTTTTTATTATTATTAATAATATTGATCAATTCTGGATTAATCATGTGATGCAGACTGAGAAGAGAATCAGGTCTATAGTATCACAAATATTATAATGTGACAGAATCAGAATTTGTACTTTCCACCCCCTTGTCTTATATCTTTAATTAACTGTGCATTTCAGTACTGTCAGCACCTGTGTTCACCCATTTAGCCCCAGGATCACATGCATTAAACTATTTTTACAAGTGTACACTTGACTTGCTTTTGTTTTTGTCACTAAACATGCAAAGAAGAGCCTTTTCAAAGTGATGCACCATGAGTTAATTTAGCAAGGCTTAAAAATATAAAATATCAATAATCACAAATTAGAATAGATTTAAAGACAACGCTTGTAAAGGTCTAAATAGAATGCTAGCATAATTACTGCATACTGTGCAATATACGCTGAATATTGTTACATGACCTCATTGTGCGCTTTGTTGCATGCATTAGCTAGTGGGTTTCAGTCCGTAACTGTCAAAAAGTAGTTCATTTATGGAAATAGACATTGAATGCAGAGAATAATCAGTCTCTTCTGCTCATAAAGGCTGCATTTATTTGATCAAAAATAGGAAAAGGAATATTTTTACAATTTAAAATAACTTTATTTAGCTTCAAATGCAGTTTTTGCAGGGCTTTCAAACGATTAATCATCACAAATAAGTTTGTTTACATGATATGCATACTGTGTATATTTGTTATGTATACACAGATAAATTTATATCCATATAATTGATATTATATAAAAATATTTTTATATATAGACAACATTTTTCTTAAATATATACATGCATGTGTGTATACATAATACATATACACACTACACATGCTTTTATTACGTAAACAAAAACGATTTGGATACGATTAATCGCGATTAATCGTTTTACAGCACTTCGCGATTAGAGTTACTGCCGTAAAGCGACATCCGCGGAATTTCGCACCGGCACAACAAACTTACAACAGATGATTGTGGGTAGTTTGGGAAACAAACAGAAGTTTTACCATCATAATGATTTTGAAACTGATATTTCGAGGGGTTTTTTATTGATTAAAAAAACGTGGAAACAATGCTGCACAATGGGCGGTCGCTTCATTTCGAACCATTTGATTCAGTCTGAACGAACCGATTCATTACAAGTGAATCGCAGATCCGAAAATCTAGAGTCGACACGTTGTCAGATTGACTCATTTCTCAGGTGCGGTTAATTACCGTCATTAAAGAGAAGTGGTGTGAAACACACGTATAGCAAGGAAGCTTTTATCGTTGTGGAAGTAATCTTTTATTCAAGCTGCGTTTTAAATACTAGAGGTGTTTGATTATTTATCAGTTGAGAAGCTGAAATTCACATATTTTGGAGGAGATGATGGAGTTGGCTTTATATGACATGAACACAGGCCAGAGGTGTTCATATGATCAGATGTCTCTGGCTGAGATGCTGGAGGTTCAGGATCATCCAGTGAGTGAGGAGCAGGCCTGGGCTCTGTGTTATCAGCTCTGCTCCATACTCTCACATCGGTCCCGTGAACAAACGTGGAAAACTGTCGTGTCATCGGCCGCAGATGCCGTGTTGTTGTCCCGAGACGGCAGCGTCTCTCTACGGCCGATGAACAGTACTACCGGTAAGAGCACTGATGAGGTGTGTAAAAGAAAGTGCACTGCAAGAATATACATTTAGATTTAACATTTGTAATAGTGAACTTGTGTTTAAGATTGATGTTAAAATTTAACATTTGTGTTTAATGGATTCAATAAGCGTAGTATTTGCGGTGCTATCCACTCATTGCAAACAAAATAATTTACAGTAACGCACTTCCAATTAAAGTTTGAGGAATTAATCATATTACTGTAGAAACTAGTGCTGTCAAACAATTAATCGTGATTAATCGTATCCAAAATAAGTTTCTGTTTACATAATATGTGTTGTATTTATGTATATAAAAATGCACACGCATAAAGTATATATTTTGAAAATATTTACGTCTATTTATGTCCATATAAGATTGACTTAAAGTAAGTCTGTCAAACGATTATTCGTATAAAAAAAATCGAGTTTGCCTAATGCGTGTTTACTGTGTAATTATTATCTATATATAAATGTGCTCAACTTAGTGTATATTTTTAAGAGAAATGTTATTTGTGTGCAAAATATTTTTTATTTTTTTAATATAAAATAAGTAAAATTATAATAAATACAAATACTTGTAAATATTTCTTAAATGTATACATGAATGTGTTTGTGTATGCGATTTAATCGCTTGTATACTTTTATTTTGGATGTGATTAATTGCGATTAATCATTTGATGGCACTAAAAACAATTACATTATTATAAGCAATTCCTAGTTGTATAAATAGATCTTTCTTAATATCCTTGCAGTGATATGAATCAAAATCTACCTGATGGTCATTACAGGAAAAAGGAACAATATCTATCGTTCTGTCATTTTCACGTTGACACACTTTGTCATTATTCACACTGTCCTTATTTTACCTGTGATTTGAATTGAATTGAATTTATTTTATTTTATTTTATTTTTTCCTTCTTTCAGTGCAGTTCCTTGCTCCATAGACTTTTATTGTGTGTGTGTTAATTAAAAATGAGACATGGATTGAACTTTTTCGGTGGCTGCATGGAAAAAAAAATAAATAAATAAAAGCAGATTTTTAAATGCTTTTTAAACATGAAACATTTGTATGTACAAACTGCATTGTTGTGTTGGTGAATCAATGAACAAATCTGTTTTTGATGCCAGATTTGATTAAATGGGTCCAATTTGCAATTTTCTTCATTTTACCTGCAAGTGTCTTTGTATTTTCACATCATCAATACAATAAAAACAATACATTGTAATGTCTCTTTCTGTAGGTAATTTCTGTGTGGTAGAGACAGAGGAACAGGTAGGTGATTATCTTTTCTTTTTATAAATAATCATAAATTGTTCGTGCATGTGCCATTGAGAGCTGTCAATGTGTCTGTAGGCTGTTGAGTTTGTGGGCCGTCTCGTGTATTTGAGTCTGGACTGGGGTCTGGAGACGCAGGTGGAGCGTGAATTAAGCGAGACCTTAGAGATCCTGGTGTGTCAGATGACCAAAGTGAACCTCGGCCACCGTCAGCCCATCTGCAGCGTCGCTGACGTCATCCACGTACTGAAATCATTCTTCTGCTCGTTCGTTCAGAAGCCGAATAAGCCTTTGGTGTGAATGCATTAAAATGTGAGTGCTTGGTGGCTTCTCTGTCAACTGTTTTCCCGACAGGTTTGTAAGGAGCGCCTGTACGATCCGAGTCAGGCCACTAAACACTACAGGAATGTGTGTTCCAGTCTGTTCTCAGACACCGTTGAGTTGTGTCAGTATCTGCAGATCGTTCAACAGTCCAGGAAGGTGAGAAACTTCATCAGCACATCTGTGCAGTTTTATAATGGAAGTAAAACGGATTGTGAGTTAATGTTGAAGGGTGTGTTCACCCTTGTAGTTCAGTTCTCTTGGTTCTTGTGGTGCAGACAAAAATTTAGCATTTAGTCCTGGTTCACTTAGCATTCACAATGTCATTTTTATGTGTGTGTATATGTGGTAATATAAATGACTGTTTATGGACTCCACTAACAGAGCAGTTGTACCAGTTTATTTTAATTTTCTGTTTTAATTAGACCAATTATGACAAGTGTGAACATGTAGTACATAGGATTGTTCAACACATGGTGTTTTTAGTATTTTATATATAATGTGTATATAAATATTTCATTTATCTTTTTTTTTCCTTCTCTCAGAGTCTGCAGAAATTATTTGAATCAGAGACCCAACTGGTTGCACAGGTGACAACAGACTGGGTAAGCAGCACAGCAATCATCACATCAAAAAAGTCCACTTTGTCAGTCCAGAAAAGTTACAAGTAAATATAACAATAAATTTCACATTGACTATATGTTCCTGGGGGATTCTTACAAGGAAATATGAAAGAAATATTAGTCCCAGTCAGTGCCAATAGCCTCGTGGTCACCGCGCCAGCATATAGCGCTATTGTGCTGCAGGCGACCCGAGTTCGAATCCCGGCTCTTGCACCTTTCCTGATCCCACCCCCTTTCATTCTCTCCCACTTCACTTCCTGTCCAACTACACTGTCCTATGTAAATTAAGGCATAAAAATGCCAAAAATAAATATTAAAGTTCTCCTATTATGCCATTTTAAAAGTTGCTAATATTGTTTTGAGTCTCCTAAAACAGGTTTACATGTATGCAAGGTCAAAAAACACTTTAGTTTTTTCCAAAAATAGATTTAATTAACTCATTTCTAAATGATTCATAAACGACTCATGCGAAGCAGTTCAAAGAATCAGTCTCTCTAAACCCCTCCTTTCCGTGAGCCGTCACTGCTGTGATTGGTCAGATGGCACGGTCCTTTATGATTGGTCTACCGCGTACAGCATGTCGGAGAACGAAACGCCCAACGCCATAACTGATTGACAGCCCTGGATACTTATCAATACATAGAAAAGCTGGTATAGATTTTACCATAATAATTCCAGCCAGAGTCTGACGATGAAACGGCTGAAGTAGCTGATCAACAAGTTAGCACGGTCTACCGTGGAAAGTGCTTGCAATTTGCGAACCGGGCTATGTTGTAAACTTCACCATTGTATAATGCATTAAGGCAGCTTTCACACCGAACGCGGAAAGCGTTCATTTTAACTTTGAGCGCAGACTGTGCGCCAGTGGAGCGCTCCGCTGCGCATGCGCTTTGGTCGACGCAGAAACAAGCCATTGTCACGCGGTGCAAGCAATTGAAATGAATGGATTTCATAGCGCAGCACTTTCCACATTTGGTGTGAAAGCCACTTCGTGCTCCATCCTTTATCATTACTCCAACTAATGAGACAAACAGTCAAGCTGCATCAATCACAAATTTTTAGATTACAGTGGGCCCACAGCTGAACAACAGAACTACAGAAGCGTGAGTCGTCACAACTTTGCAGGTAGTTTATGTTCACATACAGCTACATGACACACTGCATGAAAGGTCATATTTGAAAAGGCATAATAGGGGCACTTTAAAGAAATGAGAAAGAAATGAGTCCCATTAAGTTGAAGATTTAATATTACATGAAGATTGTTTTGCATTGTAACAGTTTTCATGATATGTAAGCACATTTTGTGCTTTATCAGCAGTTTTTCTTTACTACTTTTACATGTGAAATTGTTCATATCTGAAATCAGTCTCATTTCTGTATTGGATTGCATCCTGTTCTAACAACACCAGTTTTTATTGAAACCAACATTAAATTCAGTACAATATTTTTTTTTTTTGTTTTGTTTTAAATAGGTCTCCTCTGCTCATGTTTATTTTATTAAAAAATAATGGGAAAAATTTCATCCTGTGATGCAAAGCTGAATTTTCAGCATCATTACTCCAGTCTTCAGTGTCACTGAACCTTCAGAAATCATTCTAATCTACTGATTTATCAATGTTGGAAACAGTTGTGCTGCTCAATACATTTTTGGACCATTGACTTTTTCAGGATTCTTTGAATAAAATGTTAAAAAGAACAGCATTTATTTAAAATGGAGATCATTTGTTACAGTATACACTGAAGTTAAAAGTTTGGGGTCAGTAATTTTTCTTTGTTTGAAAGAAATTAAAGGAGTAGTTCACTTCCAGAACAACAGTTTACAGATAATGTACTCACCCCCTTGTCATCCAAGATGTTCATGTCGGTCTTTCTTCAGTCATAAAGGAATTATTTTATTTATTTATTTATTTTTTTTTTTGAGGAAAACATTTCAGGATTTTTCTCCATATAATGGACTGATATGGTGCCCCAATTTTGAACTTCCAAAATGCAGCTTCAAATGAAGAAGGGTCTTATCTAGTGAAATGATCAGTTATTTTTATAAAAATACAATTTAAATAATTTTTAATGTTGAACGCTCGTCTTGTCTTGCTCTCCCTGAACTCCCTAAACGTGACAGTTAGTGTATGTCGAAAAACTCCCATCTCATGTTCTCCCTCATCTTCAAAATCGTCCTATATCACTGTTTTACCTTTTTTGTTAAGGGTGTTTGATCTTCTTTGCATGTTCACTTTGCAAAGACTGTGTCGGTACTTCTGCAGTGATGTGGGATGATTTTTGAAGCTGAGGGAGAAAATACAACTGGAGTTTTTCGACATACACTAACTGTCTTGAGCCAGAATACACAGAGTTCAGGGAGAGAAAGGCAAGACGAGTGTTTGAGATTAAAAAGTATTTAAATAATATATATATATATATATATTTTTTTTTTAAATGAAAAAAAGATCATTTTCGCTAGATAAGACCCTTCTTCCAAGCTGGATAGTTTACAACCGCATTCAGGGTCATTTGAAGCCGCTTGAAATGTTTTCCTCAAAAAAAAAAAAAAAAAAAAAAAATTTCTTTACGACAGAAGAAAGACATGAACATCTTTGATGACAAGGGGGTGAGTACATTGTGTAAATTGTTGTTCTGCAAGTGGACATCTCCTTTAATACTTTTGTTCAGCAAGGATGTGTTAAATTTAATAACGATTGATAGTAAAGACTTGCGTTGTTTAGAAAAATTCTATTTCGAGTCAAGTGTGTTTTGTGGACTGTAGGTGTCCTCATGGAGGGATCTGGTGGATGAGTTGAGCAGAGGTGTGGTGCTGCGGCCGCTAGCAAAGAGACTGACCGTCACTAAATGTCCACTGCCTGCGGAGACCCCTCCGTTTAACCAGCTCTTGCGAGACATCCAGTGTAGACGCTACACACTACGGAAAGTTCATGTAAGTATACAGTCAGGGATTCTTCATATTTTTTTCCTTATGTCAGTATATGCTTACGATTTCAGTGAAGCTTTATTGGATTGATGTCTGTTGTCTGAATGTGTGTTCTTGCATTTGTAGGATGTAGGAGATGGCAAAAGAAAACTAGACCCTCACCAGACTCTTCTAGAGTTCATCCGCTCACGGCCAAAGTTGCGACCGGTGAGAAATTGCATTTGGAAGTCAAGCCAAGTTGCCAGTAAAAATAACTAACTTTTTCTTAACTTGAAATTGACACTGTGTGGCTACATGTCATTTAAAGACACATTTGACCTTCTGATGTATTCACTCTGAATTGCCAGTTTACTTAAAGTTTACTTGTGCAAGATCACATTTCTCAACTAACGTTGAGAACGCCTCCCGTTCCCATTGATTTCTTCTTGTTTTCCTTTTCCTCAGGCATCAGAGCGTAAGATAGGCCTGAAGCCCAAAGAGCAGATCAGTCTGCACGAGTTACTCATGGAGGAGATTCGCTCGACTGACCACTGCAAACGCCTGGCACACAACATGGAGCCAAACTATAAACGTACAGAAACCTTAGTCTGAAACTCTAGGCTTTAAAGGGGTCATCAGATGCTAAGTTCACTTTTTCATGTTGTTTGAACATTAATGTGTGTTGGCAGTGTATGTACAAATCTACCCTATAATAATAAAAATCCATGCAGTGGTTTTTAATTAATCTGTAAAAATATTATCCCCTTTTTCAAATCGAGCCGTTCTCAGATGCCTGTCGTTGTGGCGTCACACCCACAGAGGACACTCCCACAATAGTTGATTGACATGAGTGTTTTACCTCAGATCAGCTGTAACAGTCCGACCTCTTTGTTTCGATGCCGGAGCAGTGATGTAAATTAGACAAGAATATCTCTGATTGAGCGATTTGAGGTGTTGTGTTGCTGGATGTAATAATGAACATAGTGGTCGTCATTTACTCCCGACATCTGAGCCGCTGAAGATGCAGTGGATTACGTTTGTTTGTGAAGGAAATGCGCCTCTCGATCTACATATATGTGTCTATGTTCACGCGAATCATTCATGATCCAGCTTCACTTACAGCCAAAGTGAGTATAAAGGTTTTTTTAATGAATCTCTGCGATCGCTTTTCCTAATAATGTGCTAGTTAGCAAGTTTAGTGGCTAAATGCGGCTAAAGTAAACAGGCTCGTCACTCCACAGAGAGAAGAGAGGGGCGGGGCGAGCAGAGCTCATTAGCATTTAAAGCAGCCTCGACCAGAATGGGATGTTTTTTGCAGAGCTGATTTTGGCAAGGTAAAAAGGGTGTTGTTTTACACAACCATTGAGAATTTTTAACCAAAGTATATTAGAGACTTTTCATTAAGACCCTAAAGAATCATATCAACTTGTGGAAAATGGGCATCTGATGACCCCTTTAATGTTACTACTTTGTTCACAAAGCAATAATGAATTTTAGCAGTATCGTGGCTTTTTCTGTAACTTCAGAATTTATAAGTCCCTGATAAGTTTAATTTAAACAGCAGATGGCTTGACCATTAATAAAGAAGCTGAAGACCCATCTTTTCTGAAGTCAGCTCCTCACAGGATACATTCAGATGTATGTGACCTTTTCAGATTTCTACCAGCACTCACACAACTGTGAACTTGCAACAGATTATTGCAGTTTCTAACTGTTTTTCTTGACTATGCAGGAAGCTGTTAGTTCAGGAAATGATGTGCAGGATGCCAGCTTTACAGGTCAGATCTTGATATTATTATTTATTTATTTATTTTTTGTAATAATGCAGTTGAGGTAATCTGACAGGATCACAAAAGTTGATTTCCAAACCAAAAAAAAAAAAAAAAAGATTAAAAATTGCGTTGTACTTCATTCTTATTAGATTACCAATTAATAACTAATACCTGTTACTACAGTAGTGAGAATTTGGGGATTAACAGGGGATTTTTTTTCTCTCCTTTGATTTTGAGATGTGATCTGGACCTAAATTAAAAGATGTTTCCTTAAAAGTGGTGGTGATTTTCTCACAGAAACATGGATGTATCTCATTTTCCTGTATTAACATGATGGTGTCACACAATCTGTCTTAGATTTCAGACTCTGTACAGGAAAGCGCCGGACCAGATCTTTTGCTAGCAACCGGGATCTCTTCAAAGTGGTGCGTCAGTTCATGTCTTGATTGTTGTGGTGGATGTAATGAAGACTGCAGTCGTGTCAGTGGTGTTTTCTGTGCATGTTCTGTGACCCAACAAAAATTACTCTGTGCATTGTTTATTTATTTTTTTAAGTTCCAGATTCTCATTGTAATTCTTATACTGAGTGTGTAGATAGTACTGAGAAATACTTAATTTAGTAAAACCATTAAAATACTTTAAGTCCCTAACCCACCAAAAATACTTGAAGTAAAACTGTACTTTAAAAAAAAAAACTTATCTTAAATTGACTTTGGAAAACAAATGACAGTAGAGATTTTCATTTTTGGCAGAAAGATGATTTTCTTATTGTTGTGACACTGTCAAACTCGTATTCTGAGACCTGTTACCTGAAGATTTTTAGCTAAATTAACAGTAAATGATTGGTCCCGGTTTGACGTTTGAATATATTAACCAACACTAATCATGAATCATGTTCACACTTAACTTTAGTTTATTCATCTGCACTGATTATTAAAGAAAAACAGAGGAATTAAGGGAATATTAAAGTTATATGATGTACTTCGTTCTTCTAAGCTTGCATGAAACTATAATGGATTTATATGTGACCGTGGACCACAAAACCAGTCATAAGGGTACATATTATTTATTTTTTATTTTTTTAAACTAAGATTTATACATCATCTGAAGGCTGAATAAATAAGGATAGGACACTATTTGGTCGAGATAAAACTAGTTGAAAACCTGTAATCTGAAGGTATACTGAGAAAATCGCCTTTAAATCTGTCCAAATGAAGTTCGTAGCAATGCATATTACTAATTTAAAATTAAGTTTTGATATATTTATGGTAGGAAATGTACAAATATCTTCATGGAACATGATCTTTACTTAATTTCCTAATGATTATTGGCATAAAAGAAAAATCTATAATTTTGACCCACAATGTATTGTTGGCTATTGCTACAAATTTATCTGTGCTACTTAAGACTGGTTTAGTGGTCCAGGATCACGTATGTAGTATTAACCTTGTGTTAATTATTTTGAAAATCTAAGTCGAAGTACAAGTATTTGGTTTTAACAGAATTGAAAGTACAGATCCCCAAAATAATGTTGCTCAAATTCTCTGTCCTGTTGAAGGTTAAGAGCAGCAACAAGGGCTCTGTTCTCAAAACGATCGTTGACGTCATGAAAATGCACAGTTCTGAGGAAAAAGGAGATGTGAAGGATATGTCGTGTGAGAGATATTGGGACTGGCGGGTGAGAATTCCTCAAATCCTGATTCGGGAGATAAAAATGTCAACTGAAGTGTCTAAAGTCTGTTGTTGTTGTTTAGGTTTGTTCATGCTGTGCAATGAGGAGCCTGTATTTCACGTGGCATAACACCTGCTCTCTGTGTCGGAGGTCTGATCGCTTATTTCTCTGAAAGTGTTTATGGTGAAACTTTTTTTTTTTCTGTCTTGTGACGTTTATGCCGTGTGTTCACAGGGTTGTGTGTCCCGGGTGTTGTATAGAGGTAGGCTGGAGTTTCTCATGTATTGAATCTTTAGATGTCATTAGTGCCGTCTGGATGTTCATTTGCATCTGTTTCCTGTATCAGATGCGTCTGCCCTCCAAACGCTGCGTGAACCTTCCTCTGAGCTTCTTCAAGCAAATTGTGATGAAAGATGGTGAGCAAAGCCAGAGAAACTTCTGGAACGAACGCTGGTCCTGGAATTCAGCCTGGTGAGTAGACAATATCAGTGTTTGTGACCTGGAAATAATTACAGAAATACATGTTGTCATGTTGCTTTTTTTGTCATTATTGGGTCGCTGATGTATAAGGATTTTCGACAGGCCAATTTTAAAATACAAAAAATCCGACCGTGATTCATATTAAAATTAATTCATTTCCTTAAAATGCTCAACCTTTTTCCTTTTTAAGATGTTCTCAGTAATGAAAGTGTTGAACTGAGCCGTTACAGCGATCTGTCACAACACATTAAAGAGCCACAAAATTTGTAGTTTGGATTTCTTTAAAAAAAAAAAAAAAGATCAAATTTGAACACACAGACTTTTTCATACCAAAAGTAACAAGCTCTGTCTTGTATGTCGGCACGCTGTCAGTGTCCTCTTTGCTCCGTGATGTGTTTTTCTCACTGCATGAGAACATGATGTGTGGCATAAAAGTGACATGGTTTGTGGCAATAGTAATTAAGAGTAGCGGGAGGTTGCTGGCTCAGATTCTGCGATCACAGCATGAACATCTTTCTTACAGTAGAAAATGAAATCTGGAGTTTGTGCTTGACAGCAGGGTCAAAATGAACATGCTGCCTATGGCGAGCGTTTATTTTACTTTGCTTGGCAGTGGAATCTGGTAGAATAGTTATTAATAAATACTTTAAAAAAAATTGCTAATAAATAAATGCATAATTACCAAACTAAAATTACTTTTTTTTTTTTTTTTTTTTAAATATTGTACAAAGATTAAACATAAATTGTCTGAAATGACCCAAATTGCATTAAAATCTATTCCAAATGATATTTAAATTGTTTTATGTATAAAAACCATCAATTGAATATAAACGCACGAAAAACTGCCAATCTAGGACATATCTATAATGGAAAATACTCTGCAGTGGTTGCACCACATGATATTTTAAATTCAGTCCAAATTTACAAGCACAAAATTGGCCACAAGCTAGGTTCACACAAAAGTTACTATGAAATTTATAATAAAAATAAATACTTAAATGAATATGAAGTTATTTCTCTTTTTTTTTTTTTTTAGGTCATACCACATGATATCCAAATGTGGTAACTACATACCAGCTGTAAAAAAAAAAAAAAAATGTTGTTTTTTTCCAAATTTAAATAGAGAGTTCGAAACCTGCTTGACGCTTCCATGTGTCATTGACACATTGGTATATGAGGCAAATTCCAATCTTTGAATGGATTTCAACATAAAAGTCCCAAAATGGCTTTCTTGATGGTCGCACCACATGATATTTCATAAAATATAAATCATCAGACAAAGTTTGTTTGTATAATATGATGGAAATCTAAATACAAATACTTTGCAGTTTGATACAGAATTACAAAACACTTTGGAAGTCATAGTGCAGAAAATTAATCAGAATAAATTAAGGGTCATTTCAAAGATGTTTGGCTATGGCCATAAAACAGTTACGGTCGGGCAGTCGTACCACATATTTTGACACTTTGAATAACAGAAAAATTACAATTAACTAATCTTTTTTTGAAAACTTAAAGTGGGTCTGTATCTAGGAGAGGTACTTCATATATATATATAGCACTTTTTTTTTTTTAATGCATTTAAACAAATTTTTAACTGAAAAAATGCAATTGGACAGAAAATTTAGGCGTCACGTCACTGACCCTATTCCAGCAGAAATTATGCACATCTGTTTCTAGCAGTGTGTTTGCATCCGTTTGTGTATCAGCTGTATGTGACGGCAGCTCTACTGCGTGTCTTGTTTGTCTCAGGATTCCTCTGGTCCTGGTGTCGTGCGGCTCCGGCTCCACATCCGTTCACACTCTGGCCACGCGTGACTGGTACAGTCAGGACATCTGTGTGCTCTGCCAGAAAGATTTACTGCAGGCGTGTGACTCTCTTCTATCCAGCTGTCCCGTCACAGACACGCAGGAGATTTGAACACTCTCCCGTCTCGTCACTTTGTCTTTTTTATCTGTTCCTTTATTTAAATATCAGTGGTGTTTGTGTTTTCGTTGTTGGGTTGTTCACAGTGTGGCACCATGTTGGTTCTAAACGCTTGTTTTTCACCATAGTTGCATAGTTAGTTTTAAGGTTTTACATTGTGAACGAATTTAAATAAATGTGCTGATCATTTTTATTAAAATGTGTATGCATGTGGAGATCAGTGATGAATGGCCTTCACTGCAGTTTAATGAAATGTCAAAGTCAAACCCACAATGATGTTTCCCAATGGTTTAAAAATAACTAAAATGGTCCTCAACTACTTCAATAAAAAAATAAGGACAGATGAAGGTTTTTTTATACTTATTCTAGTGAATGTTTTGGTGTAGGATTATTGGGTGTGTCGCTTTTCACATACAGGAACGTGCCATGTAGCCATACTGTTTTAATTAACATGTTCTGGTTACTCCAGGAGTTTATTTGAAGTTAAATCTTATTCTACGCCATTAAGTTATTGATCTAGACTAGGGGTGGTGAACATCAGTACTGGAGAGCAGAGTTTTGCTTCAACCCAAATCAAACGCACCTGAACGAACTAATCAAGTTCTGCACGATTACTAGAAAGCAACAGGCAGGTGAGTTTTAATTAGGGTTGGAGCTGAACTCTGCAGGGCTGCGGCTCTCCGGGACCCTCATTTATCAACAGTGCGTACACACAGATGTGTGTGTAATGAGTGTGTAAGAACAGTTTCACACAGTGTGGGATCTACTTGTACTTATCTGCATGCTTACACAGAGAATCTAGTGGTAGAATGGCGATACTACAAAAAGTGCTGCTGTGTGTTTCCTGTGTCCTTTAATTGCAAATACTCAATTAGTAATTTTGTAATTTAAGCTAGACATTCACATAATTGGTGTGAAAAGCTATAAAAGACATTGCTTTTTTTTTTGCATAATTGTAAAAAATGCTTATCTTAGAATTTTTGTCTTTTTTTTTTCTAGACAAAATATCTAAAAATTCTTAAATCAAGATGCATTTACTAGATAAGCAAAAAGATGTAAGTAAAATATTCTTAAAACAAGGTTATTTTTCTTACCTCACTGGCAGATAATTTTACTTGTTTTCAAACTAAATTCACTTAATTTAGATTGTGAATTAATCCGATTAATCCCCAGGAAACAAGACTTGCGTGCTTGTCTAGTAAATGCATCATGATTTAAGAATTTTTAGATATTTTGACTAGGGAAAAAAAGACAAAAATAGTAAGTAAGATGAGCCTTTTTTTTTTTTTTGGCAGTGCAGCTAGGAAGTCATGTCTTATCTCGTTTTGCTGGAAGATTCGGTGCAGAGAACAAATTTTTAAAGACTGCGCTTATTTGTTTAGTAAGAGCCCAAAATGGGTGCTCAGTCAGTACCACTTTCTTTTTGCTGTGATTTCGGTGAGGTCGTATACATTCACGTGATTTATAAAAGAAGAGGCTGTCACCATGTATGGGTACATTGGAGGCATTTCTGAATGCAAATGACCATGAACGTGAACGAGCATGGTGCTTAAGGACATGTGAGATTTATCAACAATGATTACTTACCGATGCGCGTAAGAACCACGTGCGCACATTTGATAAATACAGATTTTTTTGCAATGTCTTTTAAAATTTATAATCTTTTCTATGCACTGTTGATAAATGAGGGCCCAGGACCGGAGTTCACCACCCCTGATCTAGAATCTAATGTGCAAGACTATTAGTGATCAGGCAGACATACTAGTCAGGGTTGGCAGTTTTTCACAACAACACCTGCCCATTTGCTACTCAAAGCGAGCCCAATCGTGTTTCGAGATGGGTTCCCCAGTAAAAATTGCGTTCCGGGGGTAAAATGCACGTTTTTTTTGGAGGGGTTCCCCTGGTACAGTTAGCATTCCAGGGGCTAAATGTAGTGTTATTGGGGTCGCTTCAATGTGCGTACATGAAAAACAGTGTTAAAGTAGTCCAGTTCCGCGGGAAAACCGTGGACTTGGCAACACTGATACTAGTCGGTACCAAATGTATTATACAGTTGAATCTTGTCTGAATTCATGTCAGTGTGGATTTATATATATATATATATATATATATATTTATAATTTAATTATTATTTATTAATTTATTTTGTAATGTTTAATTTTACATTGAACACTATATTAGTTTTGTTTGGCTAGGGTGTGCACAAAAACAAACAAACAAACAAAAAAAATCAATCACAGCTGCCTGTTTTGGTTGTTTAGTTTTTGAGTTTAATTAACTGTGTGTGCTCTGAAACCCATGCCTCTCCAAAAAAAAAACCCAAAAACAAAACAAACAAAAAAACAACAACAAGAAAGACAGTTTGGGGTAAAAAACAAAAAAAACAAACAAACAAAAAAAATTAACGCTGAATGTTTTATTTAATTTTATTTTTTACTAAATTTTTCCTTTAACCAATTAAAATGTTGCTTTTTAGTGTGTTAGGCACTGATGCCTAATATTAATGAAGAATAAACTAAAAGACCATTTAGCAATGAATTATTGTTTGACAGTAATGCTTTATGGGTCTGTCTTCATACAGTCATAAACTCCTAATTCAGGATAATTAAATCTTTTTTTTTTTTTAAATTAACAACATAAGGTGTTTACATGAGGTAGAGGTATAGTATCATATAACGTGTTTAAAGGTGAATTTCTCAATATTTTTTGCATAGATTTTCAAATAGTTGTATCTCGGTCAAATATTGTCCTAATTGACCCTAAAAATGGACCCTTATGACTGGTTTTGTGGTCACACCTAAGTTTCGAGGACATGAAGATCTTTTTACACTGATGCTAAAGTGTTAAAAACCTTTCCCGTGGCTTCCTCTAGTGGACAACATTAGTATTACAGCTTCCACTGGCATTGATATAAACGGGCTGATCATTTAGAAATTGCTGTGACCCTCCATAGGGTAGGAAATTTGTGACATTTTGTGTCTTCTCACTCAGAATGTCCTTTTGTTCATGTGTACCAGGTTTTATACATTTTGGTACATTGTGTTCACAAGAATTAGGTCAAAACCTTGTCAGCATGTTACAGGTGTGACATGACACTCTTCTCATAGTGTGATACTCATAGTGTGAGTAACACCGTATGTGAGATCACGGCGAATCTAAAATATAGAACAGGTTGAGAGGAGACAGTTCAGATATCGGTCATTGGTACTGTAGTGTCGTACAACACAAAATAAACAAGGAAATTATATTTATATAATTGACCAAAATGATCACAGTGAACTCACACTAAACTAACAGAATAAGAGTTTAACACAATGATATCAAAATGGGACCTCACATTGTGACCATAGTATGAGCACACAGTGAATACACGCTGAAGCTCACTGTGACCACGTCATCAATATCTGATTAGCTGATGGTGAGATCACAGTGAGACTGACTGAAGAAAGGTCATTATAGGTCAACAAAATGGCTTATGTATTGGTCCGTTTCTGCTGATTTAATGATTTTACATTCTTCTGATGTTTTTATTAGTAGTATTTCAAGATGGTGCATACCACACTTAGTGTAAACTGGATAACCGGGCCAGGGACGACTGTAAAAAAGCTGTTTTTTAATAAGTCAGCAAGAACGTAAATGCATATAAAGAGCATTATTTGGGATGGGGCCTACGGTCTCTGAGGCACTGGAATGTTTAGGGCAGAAACAGAATACAAAGACAATAGAGTTCCACCACTTTTGGTGCCTAACTAATAATAAGTTTTGACCCTAAACCACAAAACCTTAAATAGCACAGGTATATTTGTAGCAATAGCCAGAAATACATTGTATGGGTCAAAATTATCGATTTTTTTTTTTTTTTTGCCAAAAATCATTAGGATATTAAATAAAAAGATCATGTTCTGTGAAGATATTTTGTAAATTTCCTACTGCAAATATGTCAAAACTGAATTTTTGACAAGTTTACGCATTTATTGGATAAGTAAAATGACTTAAGATATTATGTCTTGTTTTCTGAAAAATTGTGCTAGTTTTTTTAAAACAAGCCAAAATATCTGCCAATGGGGCAAGAAAAATAATCGTGTTTAGCCTTTGATTTAAGATTATTTTTCTTACCCCATTGGCAGATATGTTTGCTTGTTTTAAGCAAAAACAAACAAAATTTGAATATAAAGTAAATGCATCCTGATTCAAGAATTCTAAGATATTTATACTAAAAATACTAAGGAGGAAAAGCATTTTTGCAGTGTTTAAAGGTGAATTTCTCAATATTTTTTTGCACCCTCAGATCATAGATTTTCAAATAGTTGTATCTCGGTCAAATATTGTCCTAATTGTCCCTAAAAATTGACCCTTATGACTGGTTTTGTGGTCCAGGGTCACACGTAAGTTTAGAGGACATTAATTTAAGTTAAATGGTGTTTGAACCTGCATGTCTGAACACAAAATTACTACTAGAAAAGTGTTTAATCTGACTTTTGAATCAAAAGCTTTAGAAAAACAACTAGATCCATTCACACACACACACACAAATATTGTGTTTCCATGTTTTACTAGAACTCTCCATATGCTTAATGGTTTTATACTGTACAAACTGTATTTTCTATCCCCTTCCCCTCACACAAACTTTGTGCAGTTTTAGATTTTCTTAAAATGTAATTCTATATAATTTATAAACTGTTTTCCTCATGGGGACCAAAAAAATAATACATTAATATAAAAAAGTCCCCACAAGTGCAAAAATTACTGGTATTTCTATCCTTATTTGATCCCCATAACACAAGGAATGCCAGGTACACACACACATCGGTGTCATAAGACTTAAAATACAACGTGCTAAAACCTTCTTCGGATCTTGACATAAGATGTGTTATGATTAGTGTAAAATGTGCATAATACTGTGGTTTGACAGCAGTTGAAGAGTGTTATGAATCGCGTGTACTCGGTGTTTTTTCAAACGCAAGCAGCGCATGCGCAGTAGCGGTACAGCCAGACTTTGCTCGACGACTGAACTCTGCTATCATCTGTCACAGCTTTTTAAACACCGGCAGCTTCATCATTTGCAGTTAATACCGTCATCATCACATTGTTCATCACCAGTGTGTCATCATGAGTGGAGATCATGCACACAAACAACATCAGGTACCAATTTCGAACATGTTCTCCATTGAACCCTTCTCGCAGGACACATCTGCATATATTTGCAATAAAAACGGTCCGTCTTTGCAGTAAACTTTGCAAACGAAAAGTTAAGATAGCACGTAGAAGGACATTATTTGAATTGCGCAACGCCAACTTTATGCGCGGATATCTTCTGATTGTATGCGTTTGTGTTATTGACATGTAACGTAATATGTTTAAATGTTGTCTAAATGTGTGTTTCAGATGGAGTCCGGGTCTGTGGACTACAGTAAGTGCTGATTTACAGCGGTGTGAAGTGATGAAGCGCTCATGACAGTTACAGTGAGGTGTAGCAGAAATGGCGTCAGAGACTAAGTCCGTCCGCCGCTCTCACTGCCGTCTATTGTTCAAAAACAGCGCTGTAAAATCACACTTATCATCTGAAATGCTTCACACCGAGATCACATTTGTATAGAGAAGTAGATCGATTAGCGGAAAACGACTGTCATTGTGTCGATTTTGAAGGGTAACGGGCTGAATTTGGGCGCTGAAAGTGGGGAAAGGATGCGTGAGGACTTAGTCTCTGCGCCATTTTCTTTTTGCCTGAACATAAGCAGCATTTCTGTGAGAGACAGCAGCAATAATAACTCATGTAACAGACAACACACGCACTCACTACCAGCTCCCAATGGTAACCAGATGTTCTCCTAACAAAATACCATACTTACCCCAGTTGTTACTGTAAAATCATAGTACTTTAATATAAAAGAAGCGTTTGCTACATTTCTGTCATTTCTTTCAGCAACAACTGTGATAACCAGCTGTGGTAGATTGGCCAAAACTATGATTATGCTAGTAACATTAACATAAAAGTGCTGTCATGAGGTATATAGTATACTTGGCACATTTTCCGCCAATGTACCACTATCCATACTAACCATACCATGGTTTGGGTTAATTAATTAATATGGTAATTATTCAATACAATGTACACACACACACATTTATATGTGCGTAATGAGCAAAAGAGAAGTAGACACCAAATGACAAAATACAAATACAATAGTAAATATTTCTTGTAGTTGAGTTCTGTTGAAGCAGATGTTTGTTTTTAGTAGAGAATGTTGGATGCTGGTTTTTATTGAGGATTTGTACTGCTGTCTGCTGTCGTTACAGTTTCTTATCTTGCTTTACAGTCCCTGTTGAAGCTCATGTACACTGATATTACTCTCTAAACACCCTTTCAAACTGCCTAACAAACTTGTATATTGTGGTACAGTGATGTTATCAGGTCATAAGCCGTAAGCCCACTTTAAATAGCACTTTTATTTGGTTTCTTTTGTTTTTTAGCTGTTCGATTTGTCACTTTTGAGTTCCAGTTTAATTTCAAGCTTGTTAGATTAGCCTACGTGAAGTTAGGGCAGATGCTAAACAATGATTTTACAGGAAATTACATTATTTGAGCTTTTTCTAGTAATATTTTGTAAAGTATGCTTATTTTTTAACCCTCTGGTGCTCTGTAGTCATTTTTTAACCAAAAAAAAATTATTATTATTATTATTATTGCTATTTTTAGAATGTTTTACTTCATTAGAGTGGTATGAAATTTTGAAAAGTTTATGCCACTTGCTACAGTATGTGAACACATGCACAAGCACACACACAAAAAAACAAACAAAAAACAAACTAACAAAAAAAACATGATTTGAAAAAAGCAAAATGGTTTTTGATATACACTGCCCTCCAAAAGTTTGGAAATGCCCTAGAAAACTGGGGTTTCAACTGGGGACAATATTGGCATGAATCCTTTTTAATATGTGATAATTTTGCACTGATAAGGGACAACACAAACTACGAAAACATTTTATTACGTAAACAGTTTATACATAGAAAAAAAACAACATTTTTTCGATTCATCAAAATATCCACTATTAGCAGCTATTACAGCATAATCTGGGCCTAAATTCATTGTATTCTCAACTTAATTGGCAATCTATTGTTGAAGCTATTAAGGTGTGCTGACCCAAAAATCTTTCAAAAACATGGACCAAGTTTAAAGCAGTAATCAGGCATCACAGCTGGCAAAGGGGCATGTTTGACTTTGACATGTGTATATTGCCATTATTATGTAATCAAAATGAAAATTATTATTGCTGGTCTTCAGTGATAATGTCAAGTTACTTTAATGTATTTGCACCAAAAAATGATAAGGATTTATGTTGATATCGTCCAAAACCACACTTTGCCAGTGGTGTTTCCAAACTTTTGGAGGGCAGTGTATATATATTTTTTGTGATACCAACCTAAAATTTGGAGCATAAGTTGTTTAGGTTTGTTGCTTTGATTTTCTCATTTTAAAGTGAAACATGTTTTGTAAAATATATTTCATATAAAATATGAAAATAGATTTTTTTGAGCATTTTTTATAACAATAAACTTGATCTTGAACTTGAACTTTCTCACTTCAGCAATAATCTGCCTATTGTTTGTTTTTCCTTTTTAAACTTAAGTCTGTTCTCCAAAGCATTTAAGATTTATGATAGTTCAAGGTGAAAATGTCATTTTCATTGAATGGTTTAAAACTACAGCACACATATTATTTAGTACCATAATATCTCATAAGAATTCAAATAATAAAAAACATGAAACTAAAATATAGTACATTAATTAAATTGAGAAACTAAGAGATTAATATATTTATATATTAAATACATAGGATATTTGTTTTATTGCAGGGTTGCATCATATTCTGAGTTGCATCATATTCTTGTGTTACTTGTAATGCGTTATCCCAGTGTAGTTATATATATAAATATGTTGGGATAACGCATTACAAGTAACGTGAGTTACGTAATAATATTACTTTTTTTCAAGTAACTAGTAAAGTAACGCATTACTTTTGAATTTCTAAGAAAATATCTGAGTTACTTTTTCAAATAAGTAACAGCAGTTACTTTTTTCCATATTTATTGATTGACAAGTCTCCTGTCGGGAAATTGGGAGTAAATATGATATTACTGTATTCTAGACTAAATGTGAACATGCATTAATTCATTAATTCATCTCACTCAAAACAGATTCATTATTCCTCAAAATGAATAAAAACAGTGAAATGCAAACTCAGAATATGACGCAACCCTGCAATCATTAAATGTTAAATAAAACAAATATCCTTTATGTATTTAATGCCATTTTATTAACCAGTGTCTTTGCTGCTGACCTTCGATGATGCAATTCAACCTTACTAATAAACAAAAATTACTTTAGATAAACTAACATTTGTGCTTCATTTTTTTATAGCTGAAGAGTGATCTCCTGCATAAATGTACTTTTCTTTTAGCCTGAAGTGAATTCATTTCACTTTTGGTGTAAAAGGGCTTTTACATTAGAATTGTTTTATGTTATAAACAAAGAAGCAAGTCCTGCCCAGATTTAAAAAGTAACGCAAAAGTAACGAAACACATTGCTTTCTATAAAAAGTAACTAAGTAATGTAATTAGTTACTTTCTCAGGGAGTAACACAAAATTGTAATGCTTTACTTTTAAAAATAACTTTCCCCAACACTGTTCATTAAAATAATTACATATATTTCTGATAAGATGTGTCTTTTGACATGAAAGATGAGTTTTATGAGCTGGCAGACAAACCTGATGCAGTCATTGGACTGGCTCGACGATTTAGTGCACTGCAAAAGCATCACGTTTTACATGTTTCATGGTGGTCTTACATTTTTCAGGTGCTCTTAATACAGTAGCACAAAAGCAGGTTGCACATGAAGAATTAAATGAGAACAGCACATTGTGTTTGTTCATGTGCTGTTTTACTGCAATAAGTACATTTTAACTCTGTGATGCATGCAAGTAATAATGTATTTTATATAAGCTCAAATAAATGTGTTTACATGATGAAGAATTAAATTATATTATTATATAATGTTGTCCAAGGTTATTGGTTGCCAGACTTTTTACCCACCCCCCCAAAAAAGGTGGCAAAAATTAGCATTTTTTTTCACATGTAAACTAATAAAATATCAATTAAAAGTGTCTGAAAACATCAATGTAATGGGTGGATTTAGTCATTATGTGTACCATTGTAATCTATGATTACCATATTCATATACTATGGTATTTACATGGTGCAACAGGGGACCAAAGTACCTTTCTGTTAGTTTATTCTCAGCAAAAAGTTATAAGATTAAAATCATATAATAACACAATATACTGGTGATTGTTATTACCATGTAGCTCTATGTAGTGTAATATAGTTTCATTCATGCCAATGATACTACATGAATAGCATATCACATACATTTGCATAATGTTAAGAGTGTATCACAGTGCTAATTACTTTTATTAATGTTATATTAAAGGGATAGTTCACCCCCAAAAATGAAATTTGCTGAAAATGTTCTTGTGCAGGTCATCTAAGATATAGATGAGTTTGTTTCTTCATGTGAACAAATTTGTAGAAAATAATGTAGCATTGCCTCACAAATGGATCCTCTGCAGTAAATGGGTACCGTCAGAATAAGAGTCCAAACAGCTGATAAAAACATCACAATAACCCACAAGTAATCCACACCACAAATCTATTATTGAGATGCTTTTTAACTTCAAATAATTGCATCCAGCTAAAATATGAGTAATCATATTCCATGATAATACTTTCTCCAGTGAAAAAGTCCATCTCCTGTTGTCGTCTCACATCGAAATTCACCAACATATTCGTTTAGAGCTGTTTTGGCTTGTAAACGGTACTTGCTTTGAGCATATTTCTCTCCTGATTCAGACAAAACAACTGTCTCACTGGAGAAAACAACATCATGGACAGAGGACAAACAATGGTTTGAAGTTAAAAAAGGTTTTGATGGAATTGTTTGTTACAGACACACAGCTTTTCTTACTTGTGGATTATTGTGATGTTTTAATCAGCTGTTTGGACTCTCATTCTGACGGCACCCATTCACTGCAGAGGATCCATTGGTGAGCAAATGATGTACATTTGAAGAAATGAACTCTTCAGGAAATTTTCCTTTAATTAAAATGGATAATAATGAATCTCATTCAGTTTTATGACATCTCTAAATCTAAAGCTGTCTGTTTTTTATCGTTGGTTTGTGATGTCGTTTATTGTTTTTGGCTCAGATTCACACAAACACAAGGACAAACATAAAGACAGAGAACACAGCCACAAAGAGCACAAGAGAGACAAGGAGCGAGAAAACTCGAAGAACGGCAACAGGTGATTCTTTTTATCACTTCCGTTATTCTGGCATTTATTTCGAGGTTTGTAATCATCATTACTCCTCGTACTTTGGCATATTGATCTGCTGTAATAGTCTGCAGTGGTGCCCATTTGAATAGCATTATTTGTGGGAAGTTCATTTATCTATTGTCCTAAAGGAGAAACTCATCTTTTTTTCATTTGTTTTACAGCGAACACAAAAGCTCTTCTGAGAAGAAGCATCGAGAGAAAGAAAAAGAGCGGCTTAAGCACAAAGAAAAGCAAAAAGAAGAAAAGGTTGATTCAATTGTGAAATATGTGCTTTGTGTCTCTGAGTGTATTTGAACATTCTTTATGTGTTTGTAAATCTGATTTTGAGCATGTTTTTGTATTTTGCTGAAGTTTCATAGTTCTGATGGGAAATATCGAGATAAAGAGAATGGTTTTGTAAGGTAAGACAAGTGATGTTCCTCACTTGTAAATCCCAGTGTTTTGCACATTGAAAAATAATAATTTAAAATAATGTAAAATCACATTTCACTGCTTATGTCTTGTTTCAGCTCTCTGTCAATTAAAGTGGAGGAGGACAATGGCTATCATCACAACATCAAACATGAGAAAGCACTCAAGAGAGAGCGGGATGAAGACGAGTATGTGCAATAACATCAGTTCCCATCATCCTCAGCATATGCACGAGTTTGCTAAAACCATAATGATTTCTGTCTGTAAAGCAGGTATGAACACAAACCCAAAAAGGTAAAAGTGGACAGTGAGAAGAAAGTGAAAAAACGTAAACAGGAGGACGACGACAGCGATTATGGGGAGAGGGAGGTATATGTCACTCTTGCTCCTGAACTGTGTACACCTTCACTTTGGGTTTGTACTGTTGCTCATGTCAGATCTGACCCTTTCAGGAAAAGAAACCAAAGAAGAGGATGAAAGAGGTAAAGAAAGACACCACTGGAGGGAAGAAGAAAGCTAAAAACGAGCCGGAGGAGAAGTGGAAATGGTGAGACATAATCTGTGCTTTAAATAAAATGAAAATCGTTGCTCCCTTCTTGTCTTTCACACGATATTTGTCTGTCTTCATCTGTTTCTCAGGTGGGAAGAGGAGAAATACACAGATGGCTCCAAATGGAGGTTTCTGGAGCATAAAGGGCCTGTGTTCCCCCCGCCGTATGAACCACTGCCAGACCGTATCAGGTTTTATTATGATGGTGAGGAGTGTTGACCTTTGACCCCACCACCCGTCTGTGCTCATATTCTTCTCAAAAATACTACACAGTACTATCCTAAAATAATTACACGTTGACCTGTTATGATTTTCTACAACCAGTGGAAGTATTTTAAGTTAATTTACCCGTATAAAGTGCTGTTTTCTGTTAAATGTTTAGTGCTGAGGCCTTTATTGGGTGTGATTGTTTCAGAGACACTCCAGATGGTTACGTTTATCAGTTTACCTGGTATTTTTAAAAGAGATAACCAATTAATTAGAAAAGACAAAAAATAGCTTACAGGGGTTCAAGCGCTTTAAGGCAGTGGTTCTCAAACTTTTTATACCAAGTACCCCTCAGAAAATATTTGTCTCTCCAAGTACCACCATAATGACCAGCATTAAAATACAGTAGCTTGGTAGGCCCAACTATTCAGCTACAGCTCTGCACAGTTCAAAAGCGAGGCAGTTTTATTCCTAATAAGAATATTTATTGTTATCAGCCACTTTAACATCCACTTTAGGGATGCAACAATACAGTTAGTCCAGGGTTCAATATGTACCTTGGTTTTTAACCACTGTTTTCGGTTCAGTTCTGATAGCTTGCCACGTCAGTGTGTGTGTGTTTTTTTTTGTTTGCATCTAATTAGCAACAAAATACTCCTGTAAACCCACATATGCTTCAAAGAGATGAAGACGTTCCAGCCAGGAAATGTCTAATATGGATAAAGGCATCACTATTGCTGTAACTGAATAAAAGCAAGATATAACGTTAAACGTATTGAATGATGAAATATAAGGACAATAAACACTCGTCTGCAACAATAAATGGTTTATCTGTTCTTTAAGACACCTCGGGTATTTTCATAATGATTAAGTATATTTGTAGGCCATTGCTAATCGACATACAGTATGGAATATATTGTCTGCCTCATTCTATGATAAGAATCCACATCAGATCACAAAAGGAAGTTGATGCTGTGAAGTAAAAATAAGTTATAATGTTCTCTTTTGTTGGGCAACAAGTTTAGAAAGGTTTGTCATTGTGTTTCATTAGAAGGGAAGATGCTCCACAAGTGTTGTTTTTTCAAATATAAACGGGTAGGCGTTTCCTCATCTCAGCACATGAAATCATTCAGCAAATTTCGAGAGAAATAAAACAAGGAAATTATTTAAATGCAAAACCGAAAAACCGCAATTCACAAGCACGTATTGAACCGTGGATGTCGTACTGAACGGTTTGATATTATATTGAGTATTATGACATCCCTAGTAAATACACAGTTTGAACATTAACACTGCGCAGTGTTTACAAACAGGTAAATAAAAAAACTTAAATAATGAATAAATGTGTTGTACCTGAAAGTTAAATAAAACTGTACTGTATATGTATATGTAAATGTAAAAATAATATATAATAAAAAATAAAACCTTTACTTAAATAAAGATTAAATTAAATTGTATTGTGTTTTAACATTAATTTATATTTAATTTAGTGATTCCTCTGCGTACCACTACTGGTACTCGTACCACACTTTGAGAACCACTGCTTTAAGGCATTTAAGCACATATGAAAAAATACATTATTTAGCAAGCCTGTAACCACCTAAATCAATGATTTAAAAAGAAATTTTGGCAAATCCAGGTAATTTACCATATCACCTGTTGCATGTGCTCACCAGGTTTAGTGACGTTTTGACATTGTCCTTTAGGCTTTTAGGATTTTGGGTCAATTTGGAAAGGCCTTTTTTCTAAACAACCCCGTTATAGCTTCCCAAAGGGTAAACTTCAACATTATTTTTGACAATTATTGACCTAGAGGGTCCAGAGAATTGTACTGCAGTGTTTTTTTTTTCCAAACTGAGCAAAAAACCTCAGACTATTTTGCAAAAGTAGTTTTTTTTTACATCTTCTCAAACATTTTACAATCAGTTTGACTGACAGCAGTGGTTCTAGTGGCAGAGAATTTGTCCA
Organism: Labeo catla; assembly: GCA_012976165.1. Lineage (NCBI taxonomy): Eukaryota > Metazoa > Chordata > Actinopteri > Cypriniformes > Cyprinidae > Labeo > Labeo catla. Next base: position 1,042,679 of record VONZ01000188.1, read on the forward strand.
GAATAAGGAGTTTTATAGTATGATTCAAATATTGTGCATATGTGCAAAAAAAGCGTAATGTATAATCGTTTACGCCCTTAAAACATGTGATATCACTCCCCAGTGGCCGATTTCTTTAAAATTACGTTAACCTTGTCTAATAGGTGCTCAAACCTCTTTTTTTTTGGGTGATACGCAAATGTCCTTCTAGACACAGGCATTTTTATTTTGATTGGACAAATGGTCGTGTAGTTACAGCTATTTTTATGGTTTTTCTCTTTTATAGCGCCACCATGTGGCCAAGCTCTATGCTTTTTTTTTTACTGTGACTTCAGATTGAGCTCTTTTGAATGTTTTGGTGTCCCTTTGCAATTATTGATATTCACTCATCAGAGAATCTTTCTGCACTGGTTTGGTTCGAGCGAAAACCCTAGGACTAGTTCGCAAAAGTAGGTTTTTGACATCTTCTCAATCATTTAACAAATGATTTGATCGACAGCAGTGGTTCTAGAGCAAATTGTCTGGAATGAGGAGTTCTATCGTATGATATGAATATCGTACATATGTGTGAAAAACTGTGCAACATACAATTGATTACGCCCTTGAAAAATGCAATAGACCTTTAGGGCCTTGAGACAAACAGGTCCACAGAGTTTTGTTCTGATCTGCCTCCTTTAACCTTATCTAATGGGTGATCAAAATTCACCAGCCAGTGGCGGCCATGTTTTTTTGAGATGTCCTTATAGACACTTGTGGAACTTTGGACCAAGACCGTGCACAGCGATTTTCAGGCTGATTGGACAAATGGTTGCATAGGTATAGCCATTTTTATGTATTTTTCCCCCTCTTATAGCACCACCAAGTGGCCAAGTTCCACATTTTTTTTCCTGCGACCTCAGATTGAGCTCTTACATAAGTGATCTGATTTTGGTAAAGATATCTCATTCTGTTCAGGAGTTATAGCCTTTTTACTAAAAGTGGCCCCGTAAATTGAGTGTTCTTCAAGTGTTGAATTATTATTATGTGGTCCACAGGAAAGGCCATGAAACTGAGCCCTGGTGCAGAGGAAGTGGCCACATTTTATGCAAAAATGCTCGACCATGAGTACACAACTAAAGACATATTTAGAAAGAACTTCTTTAAAGATTGGAGGAAGGTAACACACTTTTCAAGACATTACTTCTCTAATATTATTACTCCCAATATGCTGATCACAACTGCCTATTTTAAGAGGATAGTTTGATCAGCAGCTGGAAATGTGCACACGTTTGGAATTGTTTATATAGAAATATTGTCTCACAAATGTTTCTCGTAAGGAAATGACGTCAGAGGAGAAGTCAAAAATCACGGAGCTCAAGAAGTGTGACTTCAATGAGATGCACGAGTACTTTAAAGCACAATCTGAGGCCAGAAAACAGATGTCAAAAGAGGAGAAACAGGTTAGTGTGTCACTGCACCCAAATCGGCACAAACTCACATACACACTGCTGAAATAGAAAATGTTTGTTCAGTCGATCAAAAATGAATACGCAAAATTCATTATGTGTTCACAGAAAATCAAAGAAGAGAACGAGCGCATTCTGCAGGAGTACGGATACTGCGTCATGGACAATCACAGGGAGCGGATCGGTAACTTTCGGATCGAGCCGCCGGGTCTGTTCCGCGGCCGCGGGGATCATCCTAAGATGGGCAAACTGAAACGCCGCATTCGCCCCGAGGACATCATCATCAACTGCAGCAAGTCAGTCCCAGATCACTCTGTGTTATTACTGTTGTCATGTCGTAGAATAATAGTTACACAGTAAAAACAATGAAATAACACAAACAGATGTATGAGAATTATGCAGTGACAGGGTGGAAAAAAAGGTGAAAACTTAAATTTATTTCTACCAATATTTGATTTTCTGCAAAGTCCTTTGTCTAGATTGTAGGTCTATCTATATCTACACTGCCCTCCAAAAGTTTGGAGACGCCCTAGAAAAGTGGGGTTTTGGAGAATATTGGCATGAATCCTAGGGCTGTGACAGTCGCAGTGCCAACCGCGCCACCGCGGTCGTCAATTGCCACCGGCTGTACTGCACGTGACGTCACACAATCTATAACAAGCATAAAATACAGTGTTTCTGCAACAGTTATTCGGCCATGGCCGTGTTTAGTGTCCACGCCGGCAGCAGCAGCGAGTGCAAGTGCCCCAAAACGCACACAATAGGCTAAAGCTTGCAAAGCTCCGGGAAAAGTAATTACCATGAATGTGTCGGGGGGAAATAAGGAGATACTTGAATGAATTATTAATAAACTAGTGTTTTCTGAGCCAGTATCGCAAAGATGACGATCCTGACTCGCCATCTGCTCATTGGACCCGCCTTCAGAGAGAAATGCATCTGTACTGATTTTATAATGAAAGAGTTATTGTTTTCGATTTGAATTTTTTAGTAAAGTAATAATTTAAAGCTTTCTATAGATATATTTATCCTGACTGTAAGGCAAGTATTCGCTGAGTACAGCGCTCCTGTTCAACACCGAGACATCAGAAAGCGCGTCTTTATTATTACGCTTACCTTTATCAGCAAAGATTATGGCATATTTCAATTTTTTTGCAAGTGATTGCGCTGGCGCCTCCATGTCCTGCAAAGCGCATTTAGCTTTCACTTTCCAACAAACGATTGTATGTGCATAATAGCGTTCATTTATCTAAGTTAAAATAACTTAAGTTTAAAATAACATTGTGATATGCTTGAAGATTTTATTTTAGGTCGTGATGATTTGAGAAGGCAAAATTGATCAAACATAGGCTGCCTGCCTCTGACCGCTTGGTCGTTACTTTAAAAAGCAAAAACCTTAATTTACAAACAAAAAATGTTCCAAACATATTTCTAAATTAACTTTATAAAACGAAAAGAAATGTAACCACATTCCTATTAAAACCAAAACTGAGCTATTTTAATGGATGCAACAGTGTAATGGGAAAGAGAGAGGGTTGGGCGAGGTTGTTACGAATTTATGCAACAAATGTTTACAGTTCTTATTTTCGCTACTTTCTTATTTAACTGTGTAATTTCTTTGATATTTATATTAGTGTTTTGTAGGCTGAAATAAACACGCACGTTTGTTAATAAATTTTGAGCCTCTTTTTTACGTTTCAAAATTATATATATATCTCAACACCGCGCCACCGACGGTAGTTGGTCCATTACCACCACGGTGAAAAAAATCTGCCACCGTCACAGCCCTAATGAATCCTTTTTAATTTGTGATAATTTTGCACTGATAAGGTAAGGGACAACACAAACGACGAAAACATATTTTATTACATAAACAGTTTATACATAGAAAAAACATCAATTTTCAATTCAGCAAAATATCCAGCATTAGCAGCTATTACAGCTCTGCATAATCTGGGCCTAAATTCATTGTTTTCTGAACTTAACTGGCAATCAATTGTTAAAGCTATTAAAGTGTGCTGACCCAAAAATCTTTTAAAAACCTGGGCCAAGTTTAAAGCAGTAACCAGGCATCACAGCTGGCAAAGGGGCATGTCTGACTTTGACATGTATATATTGCCATTATTATGTAATCAAAATGAAAATTATTATTGCTGGTCTTCAATGATAATGTCAAGTTACTTTAATGTATTTGCACCAAAAAATGATAAGGATTTATGCTGATATCGTCCAAAACCACACTTTGCCAAGGGTGTTTCCAAACTTTTGGAGGGCAGTGTATATATTGTTCTTTGTCCACTTAGCATATTTTTAAAAATAGTACTTATTACAGAAATAATATACTTTTCTGTGCATGTTAATTGCAATTGCATAATTGCGTTATAGTTAAAAATTTGTGTGAAATGTAAAAGTTAAAGTGTTTTTTGACACGTTTAAGTTCATCTTTATATTTAATTTCACAATTACTTCTATTGCCTTTGAAATATGGTTGAACTGGACAATAAGCTTTTGTTAAACTTCAGAAAACTTAGCTAAAATACTTTCTGTTGAAACTTTATTTAAATCTATTTGTCATTATGTTTGTAATAATCAAGTTGCAATTTAAAACATTTAAAATATATGAACGTATTAATAAATATATAAACATATTAACATTAAAATAATAAATTTAATGTCAAATAACACACTACAGTTCAAATTAAGATGAAGTACTTTACTGTGATATAGTATGTTAGTCAACACATCAAAATAATTTCACAATAAAAGACTAAACAAAGATTTGAAATGTGCTTCAAAGTCAAACTTTTAATATGACATTACAAAGAGCACTTTTTAAAACTACTTAAGTAAGTGTACTTAGGTGTGCTGATAAACAGTCATGAAAGTAACTCTTTTTAAGTACACTTAAGTGGCCTTTTATGTCATTAATATTATATTATCTGCAAGTACTAGGAATGTCACAATACTCAATATAATATCGAACCGTTCGGTACGACATCCACGGTTCAATACGCTCTTGTGAATTGTGGTTTTTCGGTTTTGCATTTAAATAACTTACTTGTTTTATATATCTGTATTATACAGTGCCCTCCACTAATATTGGCACCCTTGGTAAATATGAGCAAAGGTGGCTGTAAGAATAAATCTGCATTGTTTATCCTTTTAATCTTTCATTCAGAAAATTCACAATATTCTAACCTATCATTTAAGTAAAACCATGGAAAGCAGGGGGAAAATCTCTTTATGAAATAAATGTTTTTCTGTAGTTCATGTTGACCACAATTATTGGCACCCAATTATTGCAATGTCCTTTATTCAAGATAACAGCTCTGTGTTTTCTTCTTTAATGCCTGAAGAGTTTGGAGAACACCTGACAAGAGATCAGAGACCATTCCTTCATACAGAAACTCTTCAGATACTTTAGTTTCCCAGCTCCATGCTGGTGCTTCTTCTCTTCAGTTCAGCTCACGCATTTTCTATAGGGTTCAGGTCAGGCACCTGGGACGGCCATGGCACAAGCTTCATTTTATGCTCAGTGACACATTTTTGTGTTGATTTTGATGTTTGATTTGGATCAGTGTCCTGATGGTCTGAACAAGATGTCCAGGACCTCTGGCAGGAAAATAAGCCCACAACATTAAAGATCCAGCAGTATATTTAACCGTGGGCATGGGGTACTTTTTGTACCAAACCTATCTTGAGTGTTTGCTGCCAGAAAGCTCTTTTTTTTAGTTTTATCTGACCACAGAAGCCATTCCCATTTGAAATTCAAGTTGTGTCTGACAACTGAATATGCTGGAGTTTGTTTTTGGATGAGCAAGGAGGATTTTTCTTAAAACCCTCCTGAACAACATGTGGTGACGTAGGGGCTGTTTGAATTTTTTTTTTTAGTCTTTTGGCCCCAAGACTCAACTAATCTCTGCAATTCTCCTACTGTGATCCTTGGAGAGTCTTTGGACACTTAAACTCTCCTCTTCACCATGCATTAGGACGATATAGACACACATCCTTTTCCAGGCAGATTTGTAACATCTTTAGTTTAATTTGAATTCTTAATTATTGTCCTAATGATGGAAATTGGGATTTTCAATGCTTTAGCTCTTTTCTTACAGCCACTTTCTATTTTGTGAAGCTCAACAATCTTGTTCTGCACATCAGAACTATATTATTTGGTTTTATTCTTTGTGATGGATGATTAAGGAAATTTGGCCTTTGTGCTCCTCATATTTATAATCCTGTGAATCAGGAAGTTATTGCTGGACAATATCATACTCCTAGTCATTCTAGTGTGCTAAATAAATGCAAATATGAATGGGAATATACTTCAGAGATATTTTACTCATTGTAATTTCTAAGGGTGCCAATAATTGTGCCCAACATGCATATGAGAAAAACATTTATTTCATAACGTAAGTTTTCCCCCCACTTTTAATTGTTTTACTTCAATGAAAGGTTAGCATTTTGTGAATTTTTTGAATGTAAGATCATAAAGATAAACAAAGCAGATTTATTTTCATAGCCGTCTTTGCTCATATTTACCAAGGGTGCCAATATTAGTGGAGGGCACTGTATCTGTATGTGTGCCCGCGATTTCATGTGCTGAAATGAGAAATAGTTTCCCCGCTTATATTTGAAAAAGCAACACAAGCAGAGCATCTTCCATTTTAATGACATGAAATGATAAGCCTGATAAGCCTAAGAACGGAACGTCATCAGCGCTACTTCTTTGACGCATATGTGGCTTTTTTTTGCATGAGACGTCCTCTGGCATCCAGTATGAATGAAACCCATTCTATTTTGCGTAAAAATCGAAAAAATAATACCTCTCTCAAAAGAAAAAATAAGCAGACATATACTAAACCACGCTTTTTCTAGTGTACAGAGGTTTATGGGAGTATTTTGTTAATTTGTTCCAAAAAAAACCCACACTGAAGTGGCAAGATATCAGAACCGTACTGAACCGAAAACCGTGATTAAAAACCGAGGTACGTATTGAACCGTAGACTAACTGTATTGTTGCATCCCTAGCAAGTACAGATTTTAAGTACACTACAAATGTACATACAATACAGTTAAGCACATTTCTTTATCACAAGGGTTAGTTTAGTGGTTGAAGGGGTCATCGGATGAAAAAATTCACTTTTACGTGTTGTTTTAACATGTGTTGGCAGTGTGTGCTCACATCCACCTTATAATGATAAAAATCCACCCAGTGTTTTTTTTTTTAAATCCCTATAAATCATCTCACCTTTCTCAAATCAAGCCATTCTCAGCTTCTTGTCTGTGTGACGTCACACAAACCCAGGCCGCTCCCACGATTGTTGATTGACATGGCGGTCTTACCTTAGACCCGCCCTGACTGAGCTGTAAACAGTCCGCCATTGTTTTAACGCCGGTGCAGGGCTAGACAAGAATGGCTCCTAAGCGATTGAGGTGATTAGTTGTTGGGTGTAATAATGAACGTAGTGGTCATCATTTACTCCTGACATCTGAGCCACTGAAGACGCAGTGGATTACGTTTGTTTGTAAAGGGAATGCACCTCTCGATCTAAATAAATGCGCCTATGTTCACGTAAAACATTCGTGATGCAACTTCACCTACAGAACAAGTGAGTATAAGGGGTTTTAAAGAATCTGTGTGAATCGCCTTTCTTAATAATGTGCTGCTTAGCAAGTTTAGCGGCTAAAGTTTACAGACTCTCGGAGAACCGCTCGTCACTCCACGGGAGAGAGGGGCGGGGTGTTCAGAGCTCATCAACGTTTAAAGGGACATGCACTGAAACGGGTTGCTGTGAACAGAGCTGATTTTGGCAAGGTAAAAAGGATGTTGTTTTACACTACCATTGAGAAATTTTAACTGAAGGATGTTATAGACTTCGTTAAGACCCTAAACAATCATATCAACTTGTGGAAAATGGGCATCTGATGACCCTTTAAATAATCGGAGTAACTGATTGTGCTCATCAGAGCGCTTGACCTGAGGAATTGTTCATCTAGTAAATGTAGGTTCAAAGAGGAGCGAGTTTGTCTGAATGAACTGCTGGCGCTCTGCCCTGATGTGAGCGCTGCCCATATATTAAGCTGGCTATTGTTGTTGTTGTTACTCACCGGTCGTAGAGTAGATGTTTATCCTGAGAGTGTGTCAGAGGGCCACTTCCTGTGTGTGTTGTGGCCGGCCTGATCCTGTTTTGCTTCAGCAGATGTGTCACGCTCAAGCTCTGATAACATCTTTTATACGAATCTTTAACAGAAGGAATGTCCATTTCCACATTAGATTTCACTGTCATGTTAAAACAGAACCATTTTCAGCAAGCAGTTAAACTGTAAAATGTGCTTTAGGGTGAATGTGATGGTCATCCATTGTCTTTTCTCAGAGATTCGGTTCACCCTAAACCGCCGCCCGGCACCAGGTGGAAGGAAGTTCGTCATGACAACAAAGTCACATGGCTGGTGTCGTGGACAGAGAACATTCAAGGCTCCATCAAATACATCATGCTCAACCCCAGCTCCAGAATCAAGGTCAGAAACAGCAAACACTAATGAGTTCAACAGAATTTGTTCACAAAATAATGACACATATTATACCGAGAACCTGTGGGTTGTGTATTATAATGGAAACACTGGTGGTTTGAAGTACGACAGCCTTCTTGAAAACATTTAAGTAGTAACTGCTGAGCCGGTAATCTCACTAAATATCAGAATATCTTTCTTATTGACCGATATATATCAGTCAGTCACTAATTTTGGTACTAATAATGTACATTTTGCAAAGAAATTGCTCTTTTAAAGGCGTTTTTGTGTAGTGATTTGATCAAACTGACCAAAAAGGAGAACATTTGATGTATTTACATTATCCTTTAAAAGTGTAGGGTTTGTAAGACAGGACTCTACACTTACTTTTCTTTTTAGGAGCACTTGTGTTCCTGACTTAAAGGAGTAGTTCACTTCCAGAACAACTATTTACAGATAATGTACTCACCCCCTTGTCATCCAAGATGTTCATGTCTTTCTTTTTTCATCCATAAAGAAATTATGTTTTTTGAGGAAAACATTTCAGGATTTTTCTCCATATAATGGACTGATATGGTGCCCCGATTTTGAACTTCCAAAATGTAGTTTAAATGCGGCTTCAAACGATCACAAATGCGGTTGTAGACAATCCCAGCTGAGAAAGAAGGGTCTTATCTAGCGAAACGATCAGTTATTTTCATAATAATAATACAATTTATATACTTTTTAATGTCAAACTCTCGTCTTGTCTTGCTCTGCCTGAACTTCAAAATCGTCCTATATCACTGTTTCACCTTTTTTGTTAAGGGTATTTGATCTTCTTTGCATGTTCACTTTGCAAAGACTGTGTCGGTACTTCTGCAGTGATGTAGGATGATTTTGAAATGATTTTTGAAGTTGAGGGAGAAAATACGATTGTAGTTTTTCGACATACACTAACTGTCTTGAGTCAGAATACACAGAGTTCAGGGAGAGAAAGATGACACGAGCGTTTGAGATGAAAAAGATGAATAAGTGTTTAAATTGTATTATTTCTATAAAAGTACCCAATTGTTTCGCCAGATAAGACCCTTCTTCCTCGGCTGGGATCGTTTACAACCGCATTTAAACTGCATTTTGGAAGTTCAAACTCAGGGCACCATATCAGTCCATTATATTGAGAAAAATCCTAAAGAAAATTTAGAAGCACAGTCAAAATTTTAGTAGCACCTTCTAATCAATAATCAAAAAATCTGATCAAAAATTAGTCTTCCCACTACGAGGTGATATTTGACCCCTTAGAGTAAATTAAAGGGGAATTTAGGTTTTTTTTTTGTAATGCATTTTTCTAACTTTACTAAAAGTATGTCATCTTTTATGTCAAATTTTTTTATATATATATAAAAAACAGAATAAGAACAAGTAGAATAAAATTAAGTTACCTATCAAATGAAATCAGACAACGAAATAGAGCAAAATCAGGCAATAGTGTTATTGTCAGACAATTGAAGTCACTTTTAATTAATTCAGCCTTGGTAAGAAGAAGAAACTTCTTTATTAAAAGCAGCATTTATATGAAAAAAAGAGCATATTAATATATCAACAACGGACTTCTGACAACACTTTTGAGTGATGATTTAAATTAATTGTTGGGTTGATTTTGAATCAGTTCATTGCTACAATTTATATTAATGTTTGACTTTTGTGTGTGTCTCAGGGTGAGAAGGACTGGCAGAAGTACGAGACGGCGCGGCGGCTGAAGAAGTGCGTGGAGCGCATCCGAGCGCAGTACCGCGAGGACTGGAGGAGTAAAGAGATGAGGATCAGACAGCGAGCCGTCGCTCTTTACTTCATTGACAAGGTCTCACGTCATCACACAGGATGAATTAGATCAGCTCTTAAATTTGCTGCATTTGTTTTCTGGGAGCAATTAAAATCCTGTGCTAAAATGATCTGTCAATAGTTAAGTAAGATATTGGTCTTAACCTACCCTTTTTTTATTGGTGAAGTAATTGGTAACAATTGGGGAACAATACTAACTAGTTATTAGCATGCATTTTACTAGCATATTGGCTGTTTATTAGTACTTATAAAGCACATATTAATGTATGAGCATATTGTAGGTCCCATAACCCACCCAATACCTAAACTACCTACTACAACAACTACCTTTCAAAGTAGGAGTTTAGTGCGAAAAACTCTTGGTTAATATTGAATACGTGTTTCCTAATCTAAAGTATTACTATAGTAATTTTATTTCACACAGATTTTAGTTAGTTCAGATTGTTAGTGAACAAAAATGCACTTAATCAAACATTTATTTCACTTTAATAAATGTATTAATATTATTAATATAAACTAATTGTAGTAAAATTTAAAAATGAGCGCAATATTAATATCTGCAGCCAATGATTCGTCACATTTATGATTTATATTTTTTACACAACCCACCATGTTGACATCTGCCTAATCATTTCTACCTAGTGAATTCATCGTTGCACATTTATAATAAATCCTGTTTCCTTGATGAAAGTGGATGAACTTGAACTTGATGAAAGTGAACTTATTTTCCCGTCCTAAATATGTTGAGTTGTATTGTATCATTTGAAGAGATTATTTGGAAAAACAGATAACTCAGTTTTTTTAAATGTTCAAAAATCATGTTTTTATTGTGTTAGATACATATTCTAGGTATTGTTTTATCTAATCAACATAACCCAACTGCAGACTGATTGAAATTAACTGGAATGCACAATGAAAAAACTTGTTGAAAATGGTTAAAAATTGAGTTATCTGTTTTTGAAAATGAACTCTTCATTTATATCTAGCATTGTCTTTCCTGCTGTTTGCAACTTATCACAACCTGCAACCTACTAGTTGAGAACCAATGATATATCGTAGAATGCATAATTAATGTATATTTATGCACCTGACATAATCAAAATTTAGACCATTTCCACCCTCTCTCTGACACTCTCTGAGTCAAACAGTGCTTTTGCTCGGATTTCTGTGTGAATTGTCTGGTCATCTGGATGACACAGGTTGTTTGGCTCTTGACTCTGTAGTGCACTGAAATCTCTTGATGTGTGCTGAGAGGTAACGGTGTCGTGTATTTATGTTTGTGTTTGTGTATAGTTGGCTCTGAGGGCCGGTAATGAGAAGGACGAGGGGGAGACGGCAGATACGGTGGGCTGCTGCTCTCTGCGTGTGGAGCACATCAGACTGCACACTCAGCTGGACGGACAGGACTATGTGGTGGAGCTCGACTTCCCGGGAAAAGACTCCATCCGTTACTACAACAAAGTCCCCGTGGAGAAAAGAGTGAGAGAGAAACCAAATATGAGCAGCTTATTGATGATATTTAAAATCTTTTTCTGGATAATAGAAAGGAAGCTTTACGTTGTTGTTCAGTATTTAAAACTAATAAATATATTGTTTTTGTTGTGCTAGGTCTTTAAAAACCTTCAGTTGTTCCTTGAAAACAAGCAGGGGAAAGATGATCTGTTTGACCGACTCAATGTAAGACCTTCATACGACATTTCACCATGAACATCCTCATTCCTACCGTGCATCGTGTTTAACCCTGTAAAGCCTGACAGATGAAATAAACTTTTTTTTAATGCAGCGGTTTAGTGAACTTTAGGTCAACCTTTTTAAAAAAGTTTGCATGTGTTTTTCTTGAGTATTTAGGATATCAAGCTTTTTATGGCTCATATAGTATGATGTGGTGAGAATATAGAGCTCATACTCAAGGAGAAAAAAACCCTTTGGTTCATTCATATGCCCAAATTGAGCAAAATGATGCAATTTGGTGCAGATGCTGATATTTGTATCTCCAAAATGTAAGATGAAACTCTGACCGCTTGTAATGTAAATCAGTGAGATCAGTATTACAGATTGCTTGCATAAAATATTGTAAATATCAGTTGTCACTCTGTTTCTGCAATAATACATGACCAGTCAAAAGATTTTGAACAGTAAGATTTTTAATGTCTTTTAAAGAAGTCTCTTTTGCTCACCAAACCTGCATTTATTTGATCCAAAGTACAGAAAAAACAGTACAATTTTGAAATATTTTTACACTTTAGAATAATTTTTAATATTTTAAAATGTAATTTATTCCTTTGATTACAAAACTGAATTTTTTATCATCATTACTCCAGTCACATGATCCTTCAAAATTATTCTAATATTCTGATTTGCTGCTCAAAAACATGTATTATTATTATATGTTGAAAACAGCTGAGTAGACTTTTTTCAGGTTTCTTTGATAAATAGAAAGTTCAGAAGAATTTGTCTGAAATAGAAATCATTTGTAACATTATAAATGTCTTCATCATCACTTTTGATCAATTTAAAGCACCCTTGCTACATAAAAGTATTAATTTCTATAATTGTTTTCTCAAAATAATAAAGAATAATAAAGTTTTTGAATGGTATAGTGTATAATGTTACAAAAGCTTTTTATTTCAGGTAAATGCTGATCTTTGGGTTTTTATATTCCTCAAAGAATCCTGAAAAAAATGTACTCAAATATTGTTATGATTATAATAATAACGAAAAGTTTCTTGAACAGCAAATCAGCATATTAGAATGATTTCTGAAGGATCATGTGACACTGAAGACTGGAGTAATGATAATAAAAATGCAGCTTTGATCACAAGAATAAATTACATTATGAAATATATTTACATAAAAAGCAGTTATTTTAAATAGTAAAAATATTTTTATAATTTTACTGGTTTTGCTATATTTTGGATTAAATGAATGCAGGGTTGGTGAGCAGAAGAGACTTCTTTTAAAAACATTAAAAATCTTCCTGTTCAAAAACTTTTAATTGGTTGTTTATATCTTAGTAAGATGATATTAAATACTTAGTGGATGATCAGACTCTGTGGTTTCAAAGCATGTAATGAAATGCAATACAGCGATGATTGAGAGATGAACAAATGTGACCCTGGACCACAAAACCAGTCTTAAGTCGCTGGGGTTTATTTGTAGCAATAGGCAAAAATACATTGTATGGGTCAAAATTATAGATTTTTCTTTTATGCCAAAAATCATTAGGACATTAAGTAAAGATCATGTTCCATGAAGATATTTTGTAAAATTCCTACTGTAAATATATGAAAACTTAATTTTTGATTCGTAATATGCATTTTCAATATTTTGATTGTTTTGCACCCTCAGATCCCATATATTGAAAAAGTTGTATCTCGGCCAAATATTGTCCTGTCCTAACAAACCATACATCAATGGAAAGCTTATTTATTCTCAATTTTAAATCTCAATTTAAGTCACAAAATCACAAATAAGCATTACTGAAAGCCTAAAGATCATATTTGAAATTCGTATTTGAATATAATTAAGTAAACCTAAGATGCTTTAATCCAGTAAATGTTTATCTTGAATTATTACTAACAATATAAAAGTTATTCTTATGTTTACTTTATAAAAATCAGCATAGATTGGACAACAAAAAGACATGTGAACCAGACTTTTACAGTTACACTAAAAAAAATTTAATTGCCGCAAAAGAACAGACAACCGAAGGCATGTAGTAGATTGTGTAAAACAGATTTTGCAGAAATTTGCATAACAAATATATGTGATGTGCACATCTACTCTGTCCTTTAGACATCAATTCTAAATAAACATCTCCAGGAGTTGATGGATGGGTTGACAGCGAAAGTATTTCGCACTTACAACGCGTCCATTACCCTTCAACAGCAGCTCAAAGAACTGACCAGCCGTGAGTCTGTCTCTCCTCTTGTCCGTGTCTGTGTACTTGATGCATTATTGGATGCAAATTCATAAAATGACTTCAAACCCCCTTCATCCCAATCGTTACAGCTGATGAAAACGTCCCTGAGAAGATCCTCTCCTACAACAGAGCGAACCGAGCTGTGGCTGTTCTCTGCAACCACCAGAGGGCGCCACCAAAAACCTTTGAGAAATCCATGCACAATTTACAGAGCAAGGTAAGAGTGATTAAAACCACCGTCAGTAATGTGAATTATGGACTTCTTTGTTGTCATCAGTAAACGGAAACCTTTTGTGTGTCCGTATTGTAGATAGACGAGAAAAAGAAACAGCTCTCTGCTGCCAAGAAGGAACTTAAAGCAGCCAAAGCCGACGCCAAGATGCTTCACGATGAGAAAAGTAAAAAGTAAGCAGTCTTTAATGTCATTATCCTGTTTGCATTTGATGAAAAACTGAAAGCCAATGCAATATGTATTAATGCATGTCACAAAAAGGAGATATAAGGATATATATATTAAAACCACATTAGTTTTCTCTAATAAATGTGTGTTTGTTGCATTTAGGGCTGTGGAGATGAAGAAGAAGGCAGTGCAGAGGATATCTGAACAGCTGATGAAGCTGGAGGTTCAAGCCACAGATCGTGAGGAGAATAAACAGATTGCGTTAGGCACATCTAAACTCAACTACTTGGACCCGCGAATCTCAGTCGCCTGGTAAGAGAAATCTGTGCGTTATCATCGGCTTTGGCAAGTTCATTCTAGTAGTCTAACTTTTACTGTAGCATTAGTACTAGTGTGGAAATAGTTGTAAGGTTGCATATGTCCTTTCGAAGTAAAGAGGGGAAAAACATGCAGGCGGGAACAATAGGCTCTGGCGGTTTTCCTCTCGTATGTAATGTCCGTGGGTGGGAATAGTGGCGGTTTAGGCCCTGTCAAGAACCAGACTTCTGCCTGTGTGTGTACTCTCATCAGCCCACCTCTCGCTTATTTTTGGAAAAACTCCCTGCTATGACACAATGGCCCGTTCATCAGTCTCTAAACGGGAGGACTCTTTGTTTTGAAAAAGCGTGGAAGAATATCCCTTTGACCTTTACCCATGCTAAGTGTGTGTTTGTGAAAGAGACTTTCTCCAGCCGCAATATGTTGTTTACTACTCTCTTCCCTTCACAGGTGCAAAAAGTGGGGAGTTCCCATTGAGAAGATCTACAACAAAACACAGCGAGAAAAGTTCGCCTGGGCTATCGACATGACAGATGAGGACTTTGAGTTTTAAAGCTTTTATTGTTGATATTTTGATGAATTGTTTATCAAGGAGATTTAGCGTAAGATAATGAAAAAATAAATACAGAACAGACCTGTAGTTTCTCTCAAAGTGAGGGTGTAAATTAGGTGAGTAATTATTTGTTTTGTTGAAAACAAAAGCGGGCCCAGTACTGAGCCTTGCTGAACGCCATGTTTCAGTTGTTTCATATCATGCCTTGATTATTCAACCTGATCTCATGACGAAAACGTACCTGTGGGAACATTTTCGCAAGAAACCGAATACATACCGGCATGTAGGGTACAACAGGGCTAAAGACACCCCGTAGGTGGCAAGGGGGGTCTTTTACCCCACACACGGGGTAAAAGGCACACAATATTGATACTTTATACTTTAGCTAAAATAATGTTTTTTTTTATACATGTTACTTGTTCAATACTTGTTCAAAACAATCACTTTAGCAAAGTTTGTACTATTTTCTGCTTATTTCGATAAATATTTAATGATATACTGTCATTAAACTATATTAATATAAAACATGTTTTAAAATACAGAAAATCATTTTTAAATGTAAAGATTCTGAAAGCATTGAAGGAGATCCTATAATAATTTAATGTAGATTTACAGTAGTAACAACAAATGATGTTTCATTATATGATATGATTAAAATCATGTTTTTAAATATGATGGTTTCATTTGTAAACATGGTGATTATTTCTAAGATGGACACCCAACATAATATGTGACCCTGGACCACAAAACCAGTCTTAAATCGCTGGGGTATGTTTGTAGCAATAGCCAAAAACACATTGTATGCGTCAAAATTATTGATTTTTCTTTTATGCCAAAAATCATTAGGAAATTAAGCAAAGATCATGTTCCATGAAGATATTTTGCAAAAGTCCTACTGTAAATATATCAAAACTTAATTTTTGATTAGTAATGTGCATTATTACGAGCTTTATTTGGACAACTTTAAAGTCGATTTTCTTAGTATTTAGATACTTTTCGCACCCTCAGATTCCAGATATTAAAATAGTTGTATCTCAGCCAAATATTGTCCTATGCTAACAAAACATCAATTGAAAGCTTATTTATTCAGCTTTTAGATGATGTATAAATCTCAATTTCAAAAAATTTACCCTTATGACTGGTTTCGTGGTCCAGGGTCACATATATGATATTTACCATCTAATTCTAACCATGTCATGTCAACAAATGGAAAAGTCAGCCTTCTGTTAATTATCATGTTAATTATTGTGCCTTTTAGCCCCAACAGCAGGATGCTTTTTACCCCAAATATCATACTTTTACATAGTCATTTTTTTAGTCATCTTAAAACTGAAAATCAATAAGAAGACCTTTGTTTCAAATAATTTTAATAATTTGAGCGATTCCTATTTGCTATTTCAATCTACAACATTTGCAAAAACATAAAACATTAGATAAAGTAAGCACAGAATCGGCTTTGCGCTGCTGCCTGCAATTGCGTCAAGGATCAGACAAATTAGCACGTGTGTCTTGAAAAGCGAATGTTTTGGAAAGTGCTACGCCACGTTTTTCTGCCATCTAGTGGTTGAGAGGAAAATAATATCAAAGGCACCTTTAGCTCTGTTGTTCCTTACCATCTGTGCTACACCTAAACCTACCTGATAGTATAAACAACAGCGAATGTGATGTAAAAATGCAATCTTATTTTAGCTTGTTTTTCGTTCTCTCATCTTTCAGCTCTTTCATCTTGAGTCATGTTTTTCACGGGATTCGTACCTATTCGTATCCTAAATCCAATTCTGTGCTGGTTGAGCTACCGAGCAAGCTTGTTAGTGAAACATACGGAGCTGTAATCATAACTGTGTACGAAAACGATTACAAGTGTTTGTGTTTTACCGCCTCTAGTGTTTATTTCTGTTGGAAACTACTGTGATATATACTTATTGGTACATATTTTGTGTCTTGGGCAAAAGTTCCCACAGGTATGTTTTCGTCATGAGATCAGGTAGTGATTATTGGTATCCTTTAGTTTTAGCCTTCAGATTTATTAATGAATTGTATATTTTAATAGAAAAAATTACCCCTCAAATTATAGAAATGTTTAATGAAAAATTGTGTGTAAAAGTGAGTAAAAAAATGTTTTTTTTTTAGCTGACAAGTAATCAGAGGCACCAATGCCATGACGAGGCAATGCAACAAAATGTGAATATAGTGCTTTTTGCATTTTGTTTTAATGTTTCTTTCAGGGATGTGCATTTGGTTTTTTTAATGTGTTCGAAGAAATGTATTTTACCAAAAGAATATGATTTTAATGATGTTTAGCATTCCTTTTTATTATGAAATTTAATTTCTGTGCATTAGCTGTGGTGTAACAGTTTTCCATGCTAGAAAATTATTTATGTTTCACAGCACATCATATGTGACCCTGGACCACAAAGCAAGCCATAAGGGTCAGTTTTTTGCAACAGACATTTATACGTCATCTAAAAGCTGAATAAAGAAGTCAATAAATTAATAAATACAACTTTTTGAGATACAACTATTTGAAAATTTGAAATATGAGGGTGCAAAAAATCTAAATATTGAGAAAATCGCCTTTAAAGTTGTCCAAATTAAGTTCTTAGCAATGCATATTACTAATCATAAATTATGTTTTGATATATTTACAGTAGGATATATACAAAATATCTTCGTGGAACATTATATTTATTTAAATCAGTCATTTTGACCCATACAAAAATGTTTTGTTGGCTATTGCTACAAATATACCCATGCTACTTAAGACTGGTTTTGTGGTCCAGGGTCACATTTATAAAAACTTGTTTTAAGATGGTACGTCTTTAAACTGTGAATCCATAAATGAAAAAATTCACTTTGATGTATTTATAGAAATCTATTAGGTCATGTACTTTTTAATTTGAAGTCTTGTAAGGCCCTGTTTACAGTTTTTAAGAAGAGCGTATATACGACATATCCATCTTTCACCCAAGTTTACAGCTGTTTTATTTTATAACACATTTTAAAAATAAGAAAAAAACGTATCCATAAGAAATTATTTTTTATACCAACTGAGAAAAGGGTCATTTCTGTAGGACTGCTTTTTGTATATTTTAAATGGCTATAAATTTCACTTAAGTCATATGGTTCCTGATAGATCACAAATATTGTTGTAAATGTTATATGCTAGAATAATGACACCACTAAACACACTCTCATTTTTCTGTAATTTATTGGACCGTATAACAATGCAAGCTTGAATGTTGATTTTGCTTTGCATTAGTGTATTTGGACGTCATCAGGTTACACAGTCCTTTTGTGAAGGTTATGTATTCAGTGTAATTATTGACAGTTTAACCGTACATTAACTCTTAGTGTAAGCCAAGTTAAGTTTAAGATTGATTTTGAAGTCCGTTGATTCACTTGCTTACAATAAATGAATGGCAGAGAAATGTGTATGTAATTTAAATGATATTGGGTTTTGAATGCAGGAAACTGAAGTGAATAGAAATGAGACAATTTTTGAGAAAAAAGACTAGCGTCCTATGTAGGTAACGGACAGATGTATACATACAGAATATGAAATAACTTCATCTAAAGATGATTTTTCTTGTTGAAACGTTTGTTTATTAACATTATATGCCTAGAATAAAGGTTTTAAGGTCGTACCCACATCCTCCGTGTCTGTGCTTTGAAGGCGTGTATGCGCTGTGAAGGCAGCGATCTGCACCTGCGGCTTTGGTTTATAACCTCTTCCTATGAGGGCATTGTGCAATTGCACGTATGTCTGCTGTGACATTATGCTGCACACCAGTTTTGATTTGCAGTATATGCGGTCCTCTGAGAAAATGTCAAAAAAAAAAACAAACTAAATTATGCTTTTAAAGGAGTTTCAGAATCAAGAATGTATTAATTTGAACTTACAGAGAAAGTATACAGCTGATTTTAATTGCACGTTTAACGCTAAATACATTGAAGAGTAGTGGACAGCTGTTTGATCAGCTGTTTCCTCAGCAAGTCAACATACTGTAGCCTTTCCTCCACTGACATCATTACTGTAGCGAGTTTTGATTTCAAACATTGATTTAATCATGATATGAGGAAAGAGTCAGTGCTGTGTGTGCACATTAGTAGACTGTAGTGTGTACTGTATGCACATATGTGATGGTTTATGTGATGGTTTATGTAAGGTGCGAGAGCAACAGAGCATTTCTGATGCCTAAAGTGCAACGTCATCTTTTCGTTTTTGCTAGTATGTGCAGTATGTAGAGCACACTTGCATGACTTCAAAAGATTTTCATTTCCAGTGAACCAGAAGTAGTTTTTAATAGCTTGATCAGGCTACCAAAATTAAAAAATAAAATAAAATAAAACATGACTTGATTTTATGTCACTTTATACACACATTGTAAAAAAACTAAACAAAGAAACACAATTTGTTGAGTCAAATTAAAACCCTGCTGCCTTAAAATTTTAAGGTCAGTCAACTCAAAAAAGTTTAGTCAACTTAGTTATCTGATTTGACTAAACTAAAAGTTTGGTTTGGTAAACTTAAAAGCTGGGCTTAAGTTAAATCAACTCAAATATCTAACTTAACATTTCAAGTTGACTAAACGTTTTTGAGTTGACTGAACTAGTTAACTCAACAAATTGTTTTTTACAGTGCAGCCACTGCATACTGTCTCAAATCACTGAACAGTTTCACATACTTTTTTACACAAAACAGGCAGTGCACAGTGCATACTGTGCAGTATATAGTAGGCAGTATGCTAGCATTGTATTCAAACAATAAGCTGTGTCTGAATATGCCTACTTATGTATTATATAGTATGTGAAAAAAACAGTACACAAAATTAAGTATTTGAAAACAGTAGGCAAAATGTAACTGATCCTGGCTGGTCACATGACAGTAACAACTTAGCGGGTGTAGTATGTAAATTATTTGCAATTAAGCAAATAGTATTTTATTCTGAAAATAGCCCTACTGAATACTCTTTCAAATAGTTTTTTTTACAGAAAATAGTAGGCAGTACGTAGTGCATACTGTACAATATATAGCAAGCAGTATGCTAGTATTGTATTCCAAGCACAGTATATGCACTATATATTGCAGCTATAGTAAGTCTGTATTGTAGTACAGCGCTATTCCAAACAGCCATAATGCATACTATTTCACACTTTAAGAAATACTGTGCAGTACACAGTACACACTGAACAGTAAGCAACTAGTATCCCATTCCAAACATAGCCATACTGAAGTTTCATGTGATTTTTATACATAATTGTAAGCAGTACACAATTCATACTATGAAGTATGCATAAGTAGTGTGCATAGTATACAACTATGTCAACAACAGTAAGTGTAGTGTTGTATTTTGCTATTGTTTGTATATTGCTATTGCAAATTGCCATAATGCATACTACTTCTCACACTTTAATAGTATGCAGTACACAGTACATACTGAACTGTAAACAAGTAGTATTCCATTCTGAACAAAACCACACTGAATTGTTTCAAATACATTTCACACAAAGTAGTAGGCAGTACACAGTGTACACAGAGCATCCTGTATATAGTAAGCAGTGCACTAGTAATGTCTTCCAAACATATTCTAGGTCATCTGGGTGTCCAATTCATACAGAAAATTCAAATACTGTGCATAGTTTACACACTATATATTGTAAAAAGCACACAATTTGTATTATAGTAGTATGTTGTTCCAAACAGCCGTAATGCATACTATTTCACACAGTGAGCAACTAATATTCCATTCTGAACACAACCACACTAAATAGCGTTTCACATACTTTTTGCACACATAGTAGGCAGAACGGAGTGTATACTGTGCAGTAAGTATGTAGTAAGCAGTACACTAGTAATGTATTCCAAATGTTGCCTAGGTCACCTGAGTATCCAGTTCACAGAGAAAACTCAAATACTGTGCGTAATATACACATTGTCAACATTAGTAAGTATAGTATGCATACTATTATGCATACTAGTGTGCATACTATTCCTCACACTTTAATAGTATGCTGTACACAGTACATACTGAACTGTAAGCAACTAGTATTCCATTCTGAACATAACCACTCTGAATAGTGTTTCACATACATTTTACACAAAATAGTAGGCTGTATGCAGTGCATACTGTGCAGTATAGACTAAGCAGCACACTAGTAATGCATTCCAAATGTTGCCTAGGTCACCTGAGTATCCAGTTCATAGAGAAAATTCACATATTGTGCATAATATACACACTGTCAACAATAGAAAGTATAGTAATGTAGTATGCTATTCCCAACACCCTTTAATAGTATGCAGTACACAGTACATACTGCACTGTAAGCAACTATTATTCCATTCTGAACATAATCACACTGAATACTCACATACATTCACATACATTTCTACAAAAAATAGTATGTAGTACACAGTGCATACTGTGTAGTATATAGTATGCATCACACTAGTAATGTATTCCAAATGTTGCCTAGTTTACCTGGGTGTCCAATTCATACAGAAAATTTAAATACTGCTCATAATATACACACTGTGAACAATAGTAAGTATTGTGTTGAATTATGCTACATCTGTAATACATACTATTCCTCAAACTTTAATAGTATGCAGTACACAGTACATACTGAACTGTAAGCAACTAGTATTCCATTCCGAGTGTAATCACACAGAATACTGTTTCACGCTTTTTACACAAAATAGTATGCAGTACACAATGCATACTTTGCAGTACATAGTAGGCAGCACACTAGTAATCTATTCCAAATGTTGCCTAGGTCACCTGAGTATCTGGTTCATACTGAAAATTCAAATATTGTGCATCATATACACACTGTCAGCAATAGTATAGTATTGTAGCATGCTATTGAAAACAGCCACACTTTTAAACTAGTATGAAGTACACAGTACATACTAAACTATTATATTCTCAATATAACCACACTGAATGGTGTTTCACGTTTTTAAAATAGTAAAATAGTAGGCAGTACACAGTTTACACTAGTAATCTATTCCAAATGTTGCCTAGGTCACCTGAGTATCTGGTTCATACTGAAAATTCAAATATTGTGCATCATATACACACTGTCAGCAATAGTAAGTATAGTATTGTAGCATGCTATTGAAAACAGCCACACTTTTAAACTAGTATGAAGTACACAGTACATACTAAACAATATTATATTCTTAATATAACCACACTGAATGGTGTTTCACTTTTTTAAAATAGTAGGCAGTACACAGTTTACAACAGTAATGTATTGCAAATGTTGCCGTGCTACAGAGAGCCAGCTGTCCAACTGATACAGAAAATTCAAATACTGTGCGTCATATTCACAGTGTCAGCAATAGTAAGTATGCTAAGGTAGTACAGCCATAATGCATACTATTTGACACACACAGAGTATACAGTCCACAGTGCGCAGTAGGCAGTGCGCTAGTGTTCCAATCCGCGCCCAGCGGTGGCTGAAGAGCGGCGCTGTGTCTTTAAGAGGCCGTGTGCTGTGCTGTGCTGTGCTGTAGGGATCGGCTGATGGGGGAAGGGCTCTCACACATCAACTCATGGCGGAGAGCAGATCTCACACTCGGCTCGATCACACCGACGCGGCCGCCGCTCAGATCCGCCATACCCGCGTCTGATCATGAGCACAGGACGACATGAGCGCTGCTGAGATTGCGGACAGACTGGATGTTGTGTTTCTGCTTTTACTGAGTCGCAGAGAGCCAGCTGCATCCATACACGGTAAGACAAAACAGACCTGTGTTATTATTATCATCGTTTCAAACAATGTACACGCTCTGATCTTTCTATTACATCTCGCGTATAGGCTTTGAAATCTGTTCGGCGTCTTAAAACAATTTAATAATGTGTAGTTTTCTTTTTTTTTAAACAAATTGATTATTAATAAAGATCAGTGATTTTTGTTGTTGTTGTTGTTTGTTTGCACTCAATGCAGATGTATAAAGTAATCTTATTGATTGTGTTTAATAAACTAAATAACATTAGATCAACTCTTTGGTGTGTTCACACACTACTCTTTAGATTACAGTGTACATTTCAGGAATGATTCTTGTGATCTGTGTTGTTCGTATATATATTATTATTATTATTATTATTATTATTAGAATAACACATGCATTTCATGCACTGATTGTCAGACATTTACCTATTCACCATATGACATTTTTCCCATTAAAAAAAAGGCCAGGAAGTCCAGTAAGTTAAATGGACACATGTGGATGCATCTTACAGCAGGCCTTTGTGTGTGTGTGTGTGTGTTTTCATATCTGATGTATATGCTGCCTTCACAACTACTATGTCACAATGATTTTTCTAATGCCCTTTTCTTCCTTATTTTCATAGGTGTCCTCGTCAGGCCCGGGAGGCTGTGAATTATTCGGAAAGGAACTGAAGAACAAACAGGGGAAATGGCTGCGACCGCGGGTTTCTCCTCCAATGGACCTGTACCCTGGACGCTGAGCGACACCGAGGTGAACAATCTCTACCGGGATTTGGAGTTGGGCACCGTATTGACGCTCTTTTACTCCAAAAAGTCTCAAAGGCCGGAGAGAAGGACGTTTCAAGTCAAACTCGAGACCAGGCAGATTATCTGGACCAGGGGAACGGATAAAATCGAGGGCGAGAGTAAGTTACGCCTTGCTTTCTGGGTGTTTAATTTCGGATAAATCAGTGCTTGGCACTATGGGTTCAGAAAAGTTGGTGTGACATTTGCATAATTCATAACCACAGTTTTGATTTTTAATGGGCCATTGGCTAACAATAAATGACCTTAATAAAGTTTCCTTTACGGTTTATATATTTATAAAAGCATATGCACTTTCACGCAAAGACCTAGTCAACAGTTTATTTTTAGTTTTCTCCGTGGAAAATGACGGGGTTTTGACTGGCGCACGTTATGTATGGTTTCTCGTAGGTACTTATTTTGACCATTTTAGTTTCTGCAGCCTCAAGATGCGTCTTTAGTCTCCAGATTTTCAATGATTTTCGTTTGCTGCACCGAATTGAATTGTTTTGATCACGTTTGCAACTGTAACTGCTTTTGTTTTGGGCGAGCAGCAGGTTATGGGTTGTGTGCTAACAGGTTTAACAGTAGTATACTGCTCGTCTTAGGGCAGATTGCAGGGCAGGCCCATCTGTGCTGCTGTTTTCCTGCAGCGGGATGTCTTACACACAGCTGCGCTTTGCTCCGGATGCACCAGCCACACTAAACAGAAAAAAAAAAAAAAAACACCCAATGAGCCTCACCGAGGTGTAATTGTGCATCTGAAGTTGTATGTGACTTTCTTAAATCAGACGTTTAGTAAAGCAGCTCTGCTGTGTGTAAGGATTTAACAAACATTATTTATATGTTTGGTGCGTGAGGTTGTTGAAGTAATCGATATGTGACTCTGGACCACAAGACCAGTCATGGGGTCAATTTTTTTTTTTTTTTTTTGTTTTGAAATTGAGATTTATACATCAGCTGAAAGCTGAATAAATAAGCTTTCCATTAATATATGAAAATCTGCAATCTGAGGGTGCAAAAACAACAAGACATTGAGAGAAATCACCTTTAAAGTTGTCCCAATATATTCTTAGCAATGCATATTACTAATCAAGAATTAAGTTTTGTTATATTTACGGTGGGAAATTTACTAAATATTTTCATGGAGCATGATCTTTACTTAATATCCTAATGATTTTTGGCATAAAAGAATAATTGATCATTTTGACCCATGCAATGTGTTGTTGGGTATTTGTGGTCTAGGGTCACATATTTGGGTGTATATGGATTTATTTGGCTTTAAATGCATGTTATGAAGCGTATGTTCACCTTTTGATAAGAACTTTGATGGTCACAGGAAATTTGCAGATTGAATTGCAGAAAATCTGTATGTAGCAACATTACTTTAAAATTGTCTTTTTAAAGTAAATTACTGTAAGTGCAGTCTCTACAAACGTGTTTTTAAAAATGTCTGGTAATCATAAATTCATTGGCCAAAAGTTGTGATGAACTTATTTTTCTTTGAAACTGAAATTAAGTTTTAATTTAGTCTGTAAATGATAATAATGTTTGGGTATTTTACATATTGCTGGTCTGCATCGTTTCTGGTCTTGTTAAAAGTATGTTCATACATCTAATGTGTTTTACCTTATTTAGGCGCAGTCAAAACACGCCGTAGGAGAAGTGCTAAAGAAACATGACTATTTTTTTTTTTTTTTTGTCTGAAATTTCTATTTTGGTTTCCGAATATGTTCAGTTGCTAAAATTGTGATGCATTTCTAGTCTAATTTATTATAAGTGTTTTCTATTGAATATTTGAGCCCTTGTTATTTATGATTAGTCGGTGATTGGTCCACATGTTGGGAGTGTATTTTAAAAATGTCTTGTCTTTAATAATACACATATGTCGTGGACCAAAACATTGCTTGTGACAATAAACTTTAATATCTAGCAAGTACTGATAGTGTGTGGGATTGCATGTTTTTATATTTTTGATTCAACAGTGGTGTTGGACTATTTTTCCTACACACCTATCGATATTCAGATGTACTGAGTTTGTGTTTATTATTGCATTTCTAGTCAAAAGAAATGGGAGGCCTTGTGGTAGGGAGTTTATTGGTGTATTCGATATTTGGCACTTTCCGGTTTCAGGTTAACCACTACTAATGAAGTTTTGCATTAGTTTGCTATAAATCAATAGCCTGTTTGTCACAAAGACATTGTTTTGGTGTTTTTTGGACTCCCAACTTGTATAATCCTGACAGTATGCATTCATAAACATTCACGTTTATTTTTAACTTTCCAGACTTGATGTGACGTTTAGCCCGCATCTCACTTAACGAACTTAACGGCACAATGTGAGTGACAGGTCTTCGCAAATATCAGTCTGAAAGAATAGATGTTTTGGAATGATGTTTAACTTGCTAAAAGCATTTCAAGCATTTTCTGTTTGCACAGACAGTTTTCCATGTCTGACTGTGTAGAGGTGACGTCTAGATTTGAACTTGCACTTTGTGTTCAGATGCGCTCTGTTTGGTTTCTATGCTCAAGTGCTCGTGCTAATACGTTTCTTTATTTTGTCTGATAATCAGCGAGTTGATCCTTATCAGCACGTCAGATGAGCGCTTCGGTTGGTTTGTAAGCTGAGATGGATCTACACCAAAACTTTCCCACAACTCGCTACTTCACGCTCAGATATCGCAGAATCAGCTGTTAATAAAGCTCACTGTAACCAAAGTTGTGTTCACGTGTTTGGACAAACTGCGCTTTTGAAGTGTGAGCTTTCAGATTTTCATTTTGATGGATTTTCCTGGATGTTCCTGTGGTTAAACTCTCTTAAGGTGTGTGTGCGCGCGCTCGTCGTGTTGTGTGTTTGTGAGACAGGAAGACTCTCGGTTGTGCCGTGCAGTCTTGTGTTTCCTGCTGCCCTGTTTGGAATTGTCAAGCGGTTCTCTTGCACCCAGCCTGAGCTCCTATCTCAGGCCAACCGCCTTTGTCCTGTGTGTGTGT
The DNA here is from genome assembly GCA_012976165.1 of Labeo catla. Taxonomy (NCBI): domain Eukaryota; kingdom Metazoa; phylum Chordata; class Actinopteri; order Cypriniformes; family Cyprinidae; genus Labeo; species Labeo catla. Next base: position 1,069,135 of record VONZ01000188.1, read on the forward strand.
GTGTGTGTGTGTGTCTTAGAGAAGGGCTTCCTCCGCAGGACTGTTGTGTTTGTACTCCCCAACTTTATCATATAAAAAGAAACAGATGGAGCAAATATGGACACTGGGATCTCGCTCTGCTGGCCGAGGTCGTATGTTGGGTGTTATGCAAGGACTTTGTTCTTGTAAATTCTGACGAGTCGCGTTTATCAGAGAATGCATCTTTGAAGACGGACTGATCTAGTTCATGTGGATTTGGGTCAGAGAGTCGTCTTTAGTGCTTGAGTTTAAATGTTAAACATAGTCCTGCTTTAGAGATGACTGATATGTATTACTTTACCATCTCATTTGATAGTTTGATGGATGTAAACCAAAGATTTCTCACATCAGGAACACTTTAAAGCAAATTTACCTTGATCTTTTGACATATAAAGGCTCACTGTATCACTAAAACGCACTTAAAACTGAAAATTGTGATAATTTAAGAAACTAAACGCATTATATTTCCACTTCTAAATATGTTTGGGTCACTTGATTAGTAACTTAATTAGGAAGTTGATTAGTACTCGTGTTTATGAAATGATAATAGCTTTAGATTTATATTATGCTACATCTGATTTGACTAGTTTCTTCGTTAGTCTTATTTTTAAGAGTCATTTATCTTATGACACTGATTACTTAATCATGTCTTACACAATATCTGTCAGATGAAATCAATACAAATCGCAGGGTTTGTATCATGTTATGTCGAAACACTAATAATACTGGGAAAAGATGATAAAATGATGAAATTACAAGGGAAAATCTGTGTAAAGGAGCCAGGTACTTTTTGTGTGTGTGTGTGTGTGCGCACTTGTATTAAATTAAAGTTACCTTTGTCCACATGCATATACTCTTTGTATTTAATAAGAGAACAAATCATTAATAAAATAAAATAAAATTAACAAAGGTCAATGCAATGTCATAAAGAACGAGAAGTGATATTTTAATTAGGGGTGGGAATCTTTCTGTACCTCACAGTTTGTTTCATATTGATTCTTGGGGTCATGATTCGATTAAAAATCAATACACAGTTTTTTTTCTTTTTAATCATAATTTTTCATGCAATTTTTTTGCGCTCACTGGACGTCAAACGCACCAGTATTTTGGTACAAAAACACACAGGTCTGTAGTATGGATAATCCTGACTCAAGAAATCAGTGCTTTATTTTAACTACTAACTTCCTAAAAAATTTAAAATATTTTACACTTCCCATTAGATGTGTCCTAATACCGTCCGTAGTGAAAAAGTAATACATTTAAAATGCAACTATACTAAGTATAGTTCAGATCTGTTAACATATATACTGACATATCGCTTGAGACTTACTGATATAAAAATGATTTTAAAAAGTACAACTTGTACTTTTCTTAACTTTAAGCCTAAAATATGTTTTAATGTCAGTTGATGAGGACTGTATGATCTTTAAATTATATTGGTCTTTAAATGCAAAATATTTAAAGTGTACCTAAGTGCATTAATAAGTACAAAATTAGTTGTTTCTACTTTAGCAGAGTTTAAATATACCAGTTTAGTATGCTAAAAGTGCAATTCCAGGGTATTTTTATTAAATACATAATATTTAAATGTATTTAAAGTATATCTAGCATGAAATAAATGCATTTTAACTACATTTTAGTTTCTTTATTTTTCACCAGGGCTGTTTGGAAAGGGAATGATGAGATATTTCAGTGCTTTCTCTCGCAGTTGTGTCTTTGGGTAATTATACTGTATATAAATTGCAAGCATCAGTGAGCCGTTATTAATATTGATATCGCTTTTGATTGCGTGTTCACTTTTTACTTTCACTTTCGAGATTCGTGATCACGTACTCTGTGTATACTATGGCGTGGCAGTACTTACCACACATTTTACGAGATTAGATGTTTGTCGGTGGTCCTGTCAGTCATCTCTCCATACTCTGTTTATGTGGTCATTTAAATATGTTTTGTACTCTAATGTATCAGGCTACCGCTAGTGCAACTAATGGCTGCTCAAAACTAGCCGAGGGGGGTCCCCTGTTAAAAATTGTGTTTGGTCAATAGCCTTCACTTCCTGTCCATACTGGTCTGTCCTATCACAATAAAGCAAAAAATGCCCAAAAAATAGATAATAATTTGTGAAAGAAATAGATAAATTGTGTTTGGCAGGGTAAAATACATGTTTTTTTTTGACGAGGTTCCCCTGGTAAAATTCACATAGGGGGATAAATATCATGTTTAACATGAACATGGAAAAACAACCCACAGGAACACACTGTAAAAAAAAAAAAAAAGTTGTTTTAACTTAAAGTGAGTATTCGTCCTGCCTTAAATTTTAACTCAAATATCCATGTTTTTATGTAGTACAACTTAACACGTCATGTTGACTAAACTTTTTTTCTTTTTTTTTTTTTTAAGATTTATTTTTGGTAGGACAGATCATAGCTGACAGGAAGTGAAGTGGGAGAGAGAGAAGGGGGTGGGATCGGGGAAGGTCATCAAGCCTGGATTTGAACTCGGGACGCCCGTAGCGTGCTGTATGTCGGCGCGCTGCCCACAGGGCTATCAGCACTGACAAGACTTAAAATTTTAAGACAGCACGAACACTTACTTTAAGTTGACACAACTTTTTTTTACATTTTTTTTTTTTTATTTATTTTTTTTACAGTGCGGTGTTAAAGTAGCCCAATTCCATGGGAAAACCATGGACTTGGCAACCCTGGTGACTTTAGTGGCTCCGTTAATTGTGTTATTCATTTTCCGTGCCTTTCCGAATACGGATTCACTACTTGGGCACATTGGGCACATATTTGGGTTTGGTACTTTCGGTACTGGAATTTTAAAAACGTCCATTTCCCGCTCACATTTGAGCGCTGTTGAGCCAATTTCCAAACATCGCTGATTGGTCATAGTGTTCACGCGCTCAACAGACATGACTGTGATTGGCTACAATGATAAGAGCTTCACGCTCCTCACTGAGGGCTCACACATAAGCACAACGGGAGCGTTTGAAAGCCGCGTCTGTCAGCGGATCTGTCTGCATGCAGATGTATTAGGGATCCGCTGACACACGTGGCTTTCAAACGCTCCCGTTGTGCTTATGTGTGATTTCAGTACCGATAGTACCGAACCCGGTACCTTTTGACAACCCTACTTCCCATGATAACAAAAGATCAAGAATTAATTTTTCCAAACACTTGCCCTCGCTGAAAATGGGGCAGGATGTATTTGTTTTTCCTCCTCCATCCTCATAATATTATTATTATTATTATTATTATTATTATGAATATTATAGCCTATTAACTAGAAAATGTTTTATTTATTTATTTATTTATTTGTAATTTGTGAAACATTGGGAATCGCTAGAAGACTGAATTGCGACCCTATTTTTGTTCTCGCACCCCCAGTTTTCTAAAATCAACCATCAGACTATGTTCCCCTGTTCCTTTCCTTTGCAAATGTTGAGATGTTTTGCTTTTGGTGGATTATTATTTAAAAGGTGAAAGTTCAGTTGTTCATGCGGTCCACTGCTGATCTAAACTAACACTTGTGTTTTTCAATATTACTGGCTGGTTTTGCGAATGGAGCAAACAACATTCATCTATATGAATAGCTAGTATCTGAATTACAAAACACAGTTTTACCTTAATGTAGAGAGTTTGCAGAAAGGTTTGTGTGTCCCAGACAATTTAATTTGACAGAAAGTCCAGCGCTCTCATAAGACCAATTAAGAGCTCCAGACAAGTGTTTGAAATGGAAGCGTAAGGATCCTGACTGTGATTATTCTCCTGATCACAGTGCTGGAGAAATACTGGTTAATAAAAAGCTGTTCACTTTGGAGTGATAGTAATGTGTACATAGTGCATGTCTATGAAGTTTGACGTTATGTCTGGTCATTAGACGTGATGGACTGAGCAGCACTGGGACGTTTTGCTGCTTGTAATGCTGGTCTGTGTTTGTGTGATGACGAGTGGAAAGAGTTTGCGTTGGTTGTAAAATCTTCATATAGAATAAACATTTAGATGATTGAACCAAAGCCTTAATGCTACGACTCCCAAATTAACATGAGTTTAAGTTAAAATTGACATTTGTTGAATTTAACACAATGAAATGTGAATGCAAATTGTAAATTTGTGCTTTTTTTGTTTAACTGTTAATCTATGTGTGGTAAACACTGATTTTGATGTAAGTATGACAAGGACCGAAAACAAAAATCAAGATTTGAGCACTGTTTGAAAATATGTTTTGAAGAAAACTTTAAAGATAGTAGTTTTTTTTTTTTTTCTGTCAGTGTTGTGAAACGGATGTGGTTTTTATTTAATCATTGCATGCTCTTGTGAATTAGTTTTCACTAAACGACCTAATATACTTGAACTTAAACTGCTCATTTACCTTAAATAAATGAATGTTTTCAGACTTTAATTTATTAGAAATATTTAGGCAAAAAAAGGTCACAATTTGTTTTTAAGGTCCAGTTCTCACTCTTAACTAGATGTTAACTTTGGCTTTTGTCTCTGACTCCTAATTTCCTGTTTATTGATAATTAGTAATGTAGTTGTTAAGTTTAGATATGAGGTCGATTAAGGGATGTGGTTTGAAGTAATACTGATCAGTCATTATGCTACTAATATGCATATTAACTAGAAAAAAGTGAGAACTGGTCCCCAAACTAAATTGTTCCAAACAAATAAAATCCATAAAACTGATGATTGGTGGAAATATACTTTATAAATACACACCTGTTACTCATTGCATCAGTATTTCTGCGTTGCTGCGTCTGCGTGTTGCTTGCCATTTGTTCAGCTAAACATTGATGAAGAGCTACGTTTCTTTGGTGGAAGATTTATCACTAAATTATGTTTTAGTTGCTGTGATTATTCTATAAAACCCTTGCCAGCTATATGTAGTAATAATTTAATAAAAGTAATAAGCCTTGTGAAGACCACGTCATGCCTAAAATGACCCGTAGCTGCTCTAAAATCACCACTGAGATTATGGTTTTATTTTAGATTTTTAGCCACATTAAAAAACCCTAATTAATATAATGTTCTTTAAAAAACACTATATTGGGCTCTACAAGTGTCACTCTAGCAGTTTACCTACTAAATTTGCTAAACCTACGAGAGTTTCTACAAAACGCTGTAGTCACTACAGAGCTATCAGAATAATACAGATATAATGAATATTTTATGCTGTGTTCTGCTGAAATTCACTGTTAATGACGTGACTTTACCAGGAAATGAGTGTTACTAAAAAGCTGGATGGAGTTGGTGTTGAGTGTCTTATTTAATGACACCTGCGTCTCTGTCAGAGCAGCACAGGATGAGTGCGGTTAAAGAGCGAGAGGAGAAACAGGAGAGAGGGTGTTTGTGCACACACAGAGACAGACTCTGTGTCTTTCTGCTGAGACTTACAGGCAGCCTCCAAAATTAACCTTTCGCCACACCTTCAAATAGGCCAGTTGAGAATTTGGCAGCCATAAATATTCTTACAGACAGAAACGCTGTTGTTACCGGTGTTTTCTTAAATGCACAGTTTGTTTCTGGTTTTGATTCGCTTTAGTCACGTCACCTACGAGATTCAGATTCTTTCTCTTCATCTTGATTAATGTCGTAATTTGGTGTAATTTCTGGTCCGGCGATTGAAATTTTGTTGTATGTACTCGCCAAAGCCACTTTTTCTTCTAATTTGGCATATTTGCTGTTTATTTTGAGCTTTACTTTTAACTTACTGGCTTGCTTAAAACCCCAAAACCTGTTATTTAGACGTTTAGAGGTTTAATAACTTCATAAACATAGATAATTCTTTTTCTTTTTTAGTTAGTTAGTTTTGTTTATTATTCAAACAGGACAGTGGAGAGATGACAGGAAAGTATTGGGTAGAGAGAGGGGAGTGGGATCAACCCTCGAGGACCTCGACCTCAGCAATTTTAATTATACATTCATATATTTATAATTATATCAACAGTCATTGAGAAATATTAAGAAAAACAGCTTTTCGTTTGCTCTCTTACAGTAGTAGTGTTGTCACGATACCAAAATTTTGACGTCGATACGATACCTGACCAAAAAAAAAATAACGATACTACTACTGAACCGATACTAATAAAACATAGAACAGGAAATGTAATTGAATAATAGATGATCCAAATGGAGATCATAGTTATTTTCTCTATTAAAACAAAGCATTTCACCCCCCCTTAAAAAAAAAAAAAAAATAATAATAATAATAATTATAATAATCACATGCCAGTGCCACTACACAGGATTATGATGAACAGCTGTCGAGCCTATAGGAGCCTTTATTAATAATAAGAAGATGCAAGTAACAAACTAAAGGACAACTACAAAAAACAACAACAACACAAAAAAAACCCACTAAATTACATTTAAATTTTTCTAGACCCTATTTTAATGGTTACATAAAATATATATTTATCAAAAAGCATGTCTAAATTAATTGAAGTCATGAAACTGCAATTCATTAAAAAAAAAATATAAAAATTATGTTTTTAAGGCCTTGTTAAAAAAGCTTTTATTATTTCTTTTAATAATTCTCAAATTCAGTTTTGTTTGTGAATCTGTTTTCCATTAATTTTCTGCATTCTTTTTTTAATCGTTTCATTGCATAATAATCAAAAGCATGTCTAATGAATTTATAAAGGATAATTAGATTTGATAAAGAATTAATTTATTATAGGCCTTTTATTTATTTTTTTAGAAATACTGTGTTGTGTATTTACAATTTTCTGGTAAATAAATTCTGGTAAATATTTTTTTCTGGTAAATATTCCTTAAACATTAATAATTTTATTAGTAGTAGTAGTACTATCTTTACATTAAGTCATATATTTCTGACTGTCAAGTTAAACTGAACTTTTATTTTAGGTTTCTGTTTGTATATGATGATAGCTTTCCACAGAAGAAACTCTCAGAGCAGTTCTAAAGATGATGTTCATGTGTTCATGTACTCTTATATTGAGGCGACAGAGGCTGAAAACGCTGTGAGCGTCACGTGTATGTGTGTATTCGGCTCTTATTAAAATGCAAAATAAAATCTTAGTACAATGCAGAATCGTACTGTTTTTAAAAGCAGGGTATCGCGATACTTTAAGTACTGGTATACTGTGCAACACTAGTCCAACGAGTGAAATATCTTTGCATGTACTCGCCAAAGCCACTTTTTCTTCTAATTTGGCGTGTTTGCTGTTCATTTTGAGCTTTTCATTTTTAACTTACAGGCTTGCTTAAAACCCTAAAACCTGTTGTTTAGGTGTATAAGTGGTTTCCAAATCATAAACATGGATAATTCTAATTAAAATGTCCTTGAGAAATATTAAAGGGGTCATCGGATGCCCATTTTCCACAAGTTGATATGATTCTTTAGGGTCTTAATGAAAAGTCTATAATATACTGTTGTTAAAAATTCTCAATGGTAGTGTAAAACAACACCCTTTTTACCTTGTCAAAATCAACTCTGCAAAAATCATCTCATTCTGGTCGAGGCTGCTTTAAATGCTAATGAGCTCTGCTTGCCCCGCCCCTCTCTTCTTTCTGTGGAGTGACGAGCCTGTTTACTTTAGCTGCGTTTAGCCACTAAACTTGCTAACTAGCACGTTATAAGGAAAGGCGATCGCAAAGATTCATAAAAAAACCCTTATACTCACTTCTGAATGATTCATGCGAACATAGATGCATATATGTAGATCGGGAGGTGCATTCAGTTCACAAACAAACATAATCCACTGCATCTTCAGCGGCTCAGATGTCGGGAGTAAATGACGAACACTATGTTCATTATTACATCCAGCAACACAACACCTCAATCACTCAATTCTTGTCTAACTTACATCCCTGCTCTGGCATCAAAACAATGGAGGTTGGACTGTTACAGCTGATCTGAGCTAGGACGCTTATGTCAATCAACTATCGTGGGAGCGGCCCCTGTCTGTGTGAAAAAGGGGATATTATTTTTACAGATTAATTAAAAACCACTGCATGGATTTTTATCATTATAGGGTAGATTTGTACATACACTGACAACACACATTAATGTTCAAACAACATGTAAAAGTGAACTTTGCATCCGATGACCCCTTTAAGAAAAAACAGCTTTTCATTTGCTCTCTTATAGTCTGAAGTTGTGCTCTAATTGTTTTATCGTGAGGTGTGTTGCGCTGTGGTGCTGATGTCAGTGATGCAGGTTCAAATCCAGCATGTGAGGCTCAGTAATGTGAGGCGTTCATTATTTATGCTGCTGCTCTTCCTGTCCTGTGGTGGGATCATGTACAGCGACGGTATCAGATGTGATACTCTGGTGTTGAATGATCATATTTATAATCTTCTCTAAGGTACATCAAAGATTATTGGGTAATTACCAAATTACCATGGCACATGTCCAAGATATAAATGACAGTACTGTTGATATGTGTCAAAAATGTGTGTTAATCAAATTTTCCCAGAGCCTTTGACTTTTATTGCTGTCTGCGTCTGGTAAATATGGAAAATACATGTGAATGTAGTTATGTTTCATGGTTTCAGGTTGCTGATTATATTAGTAATATTATAAAACTATAGGCTAATTATTTTCTGAAGTAACTCTTTGTTGTCTGGTCTCATGTGCTGACACACTGTTTGTACGGCATTGTTTGCTTTATTTCAACTTCCAATGTGTAGGTAATCTGGTTCCTGCCCAGTCACTTTTGCTGCTGTAAGCTGGTGAAGTAGCTTTGCTGTTGCATTAGAAACATTTAAAGAAAGTATTTAAATAAATCTGTCTTGTTAACATGTACTGAATCTGATAGTAGTTCATGCAGCTACGCTACCATTTAAAACTTTGGCGTCAGTAAGACTTTTTTTTTTTTTTTATTTTTTTAACAAATAAATGATTTTAAGACATTTATTAGACGTGTTAGTGTTATAAAAGGTTTCTGTTTCAAATAAATGCTGTTCTTTTAAACTTTCATTTCAAATCATCATTCAAATCATTTAAAACAGTTTTCAGCATTGATAATCAGAAATGTTTCTTGAGCAGCAAATAAACATTAGACTGGAGTAATGGTGCTGAAAATTCAGTTTTGATCAGAGAAATAGAGAAATAAATATAAAAATAGTGTAAAATGTTAAAATATATTACAATACAAAATGACTATTTTATATTATACAAAATATTTAAAAATATTTAACAGTATGACTGATTTTTACTGTATTTTGGATCAAATCAATGCAGCCCTGGTCAGCAGAAGAGACTTTTTTTTCAGTCTATGCGTGAATTTTCTAAGTTAAAAAATGGAAATAATCGTGTTATGGATGTGACATAAAAGGACACCTTTTTTAAAACACTACATACTTTGTAGGATTTCTGCGAATTAAGATGCACAAACCAGACGCAGTAATACCCAACAAATAGAGAAGCTGATGGCTCTTCACAGAAACATATAATTGTTACTTTATTTTAATTTTGATGTCTGTTTATGAGGAATATGGTTATGGATGTGACAAACCTGGAAATAGCACTTACCAGACTATAGAAAATTATGCACTAAAAATAATACTAAAAAATGCTTTAAAAACTTTAAGAGACCTGACATGGATATTTTAACCACCAAATGTTGACATCTGTGCTATCAGTGTAGTAAATAACCTTTGGTACACACTTTTTACATAAGGTTGACATTTGCATGGAATTACCCTAAAATAGTTTTATATGATCAAAAATTACTTTTCAAATCTTGACTCAAATCAATTCTGTTAAACCAAAGGTTCACACTAGTTAAAGGTGCTGTCATATATATATATATATATATATATATATATATATATATATATTTTGACTGTATAAAAGCATAATAATACCATAATACATTTGCATATATTTGGGAAACACATTAAGTTCTCTCAGTTGTTTCTCTGAAAATAAATTTTCCATCCAATTATTCTATTTTGAAATGTCGTTCTGTTTCAGAATTTTCTGGTTTTGTTTTGCTCTGTGTGACTCCGCCCACTACCAGTTTACCCAATAGTCTTTCAGCAGTCTGGGTTGCCAGTTGGTGGAAAACGCAGCGTAATGCAGACATGGAAGCCATGGATTCTACCCGACTTAAAAAGCCTTGGCATCTAAGAAGCGCTATGAGCAGAGGAATATAAAAGTGAATAAATCCACTCAACAGCTGCGCTTGTTCATGCGTTTTCAATCTGGCAACCCTGTTTTGAATTTGGCCTGCAGTGCCCATTTTAACCACTTGCTGTCAATATCACATACCGCGCCTTTGAAGATATGTTAATAAAAACAACAATGATTTTGTTTCTTTGCTGTTAACTCACTGTATTTCAATGCAGTTTAACCCTTTTTCCGATTTGGCCTTGTTTGATTGACTTTCTCATGTCTCTTCCAGTTGATATTCGGGAGATTAAGGAGATTCGGATGGGCCAGAAGTCACGAGACTTCGAGCGATATGTGGAGGACTCGACCGCCCGGCCGGACCAGGCCCACTGCTTCGTCATCCTCTACGGGACCGAGTTTCGGCTCAAAGCGCTCAGTCTGGCAGGTAAATGATAACTCTACTGCAACTCTACTCACAGTTCTCGTACACACGTTTGTTTATGCCGGTGTTGTTCTGCCTGTGCACCGCAGCGACCTCAGACGAGGAGATGGTCATGTGGGTGAAGGGTTTGACCTGGCTGGTGTCCGATACCTTACGCTCCCCCACTCCCCTGCAGATAGAAAGGTGACCTTTGACCTTCACGTGCACCAGATATTGATTGATGAAAACCATTAAGCTCTGGGTTCACATATGTCAAGTGTAAAAGTGCCTCGAGTCAGCGCGGCCTGTGTAAGTAACCCTGATTATCTTTTTGCTTTTGTTGAACTCAGATGGCTGAGAAAACAGTTTTACGCAGTGGATCGCAACAGGGAAGACAGGTATGTTTCATATGAGCGTAACCGTGTAATCAAGCGCACCGATCCTGGAAATGAAAGCATCTACAGCTACACCGTAGATGCTGCGCATTTGAGCTGTTTTCCTGCCGTAGCGATTTTAATCTCATCTTCCTTGCGACGTGTCTGTGTTAAGGTGTGTGTTTTAAGGGTAAAAATGGCTGACTCAGAGGAACCAGGCCTTATCAGGCCAAACACACACACACTGAAGGTAAATACAGCGAGAGCGGCTGAAAGACACATGAGCTTTGTGTGAGGTGTTGTATTCAGATGAAATGGTGGTCGTGTGGAGGTACATGACATTTCCCGTTTGTCAGAAAACGAGTGACTAAATCAAATAAGTGACGTACACAGTAAAAATTAATAATTGTTTCCACTCACAATGGAAAGCTGCCTCTTCACCTGTACATACTGACTCTGTGTGTGTGTGTGTGCATTAAAGTTTGGGATCAGTAAGGTTTTTAATGGTTTCAAAGAGGTTTCTTATGCTCATCACAGCTACTTTTTTTGATCAAAAATACAGTAATATTGTGAAATATTATTACAATTTAAAACAGCTGTTTTCTATGTGAATATATGTTAAAATGTAATTTATTTCTGTGGTCAAAGATGAATTTTCAGCATCTTTACTCCAGTTTTCACTGTCACATGATCCTTCAGAAATCATTATAATATGCTGATTTATTATCAGTGTTGGAAACTGTTGTGCTGCTTAATATTTTTTGGGACCTGTGATACTTTGTTCAATATTCTTTGAATAAAAAGTTAAAAAGAACAGCATTTATTTAAAATAGAAATCTTTTGTAGCAATATACACTACAGCTCAAACGTTTGGAATCAGTGAAGAAAGAAAGAAAAGGAAGAAATTATAACTTATATATTCAGCAAGGATGTGTTAAATAAAAAAAAAAAAAGTGATAGAAGTCATTCTAACAATTTAAGTCTACTATTTTTAATAAATGCTATTTTTTTACATTTTTATTCATCAAAGAATCCTGAAAAAGGCATCACAGGTTCGGGGAAAAAAATAAAATAAAATAAACATTTTAGTTTCCAACATGAATAATAAATCAGCATATTAAAATGGTTTCTGAAGGAACGTGTGACATTGAAGACTGGAGTAATGATGCTGAAATTTTAGCTTTGATTACAGAAATTAATTGCATTTAAATATAATATAATATATTTGAAAATATTTCACAGTATTGTAAAGTATTACTGATCCCAAACTTTTGAATGGCTGTATGTGTACTATGTGTTTCAACTTACAGTAGACATATGTATAATTTTGTTCACCACAGATCAACTTATTTGATTAAAAAATGCAATAAAATCAGTAATATTGTGAAATATTATTACAATTTAAAATTGCTGTTTTCTATGTAAATGTATGTTAAAATGTAATTTATTTCTATGATTTAAAGCTGAATTTTTAGCATCATTACTCCAGTCTTCAGTGTCACATGATCTGTCAGAAATCATTATAATATGCTGATTTGCTGCTCAAGAAACATGGAATATTATCAATGTTGAAAACAGTTGTGCTGCTTCATATTTGTTGAAACATGAAACATTTAAGGATCTTTGATTAATAAAATCCTAACAAGACCAGCATTTATTCAAAGTAGACTGTCAGTTTTTATCAGTTTAATGCATCCTCACTGAATTAAAGTATGAATTGCTTAAAACTTACTGAGCCCAAACTCTACAACAAACATACATGTGTATAAGTATGCATAAAAGAAATGATTGTTTTAATACATGCAGTTCTTTCTGTCAAGTTAACATTGCCCTGAGTAACGAATGTTTTTATTATTTTCTGAAAAACACATGAGAGGAATAAACCTGACTGATGAAAACGCTAACAGCACTGAACTTCCTCATAAACCTGCCGCTGACGTCTTGTGTGAAGCAGATTTATAAGCACATTCCCAAACGTTTTGTTCTCTTGCAGAATTTCCTGTAAGGATCTGAAAAGTATGCTGTGCCAGGTCAACTACAGAGTTCCCAATATGAGGTTCTTACGAGAGAAACTTCCGGTAACAAACCCACTTCTGCATGCACGGTTTCTCATATTACTGCGGAATTAATAGCTTATTATACAGTGTCTGTTTATTATACTGCATGGTTTAATTATTGCACTGGATATTCTGTAGCTGTTTTGTCTGTGTATTAGTACAATGTGTAATTACAGAAAAAGCGCATCTCATTTCTTTCTTTCTTTTGTAAATGTATTATTAATTGTATGTTTTATGTACGGTCTTTGTCAGGATGGAGAGCTGAGGAATGGAGATGTATCGTATAGTCATTTTGCGCAGTTGTACCGCAGCCTGATGTTTGACGCACAGAAATCAGTAGGTTACACATTTATTTGTGTGTGTTATTTATATGTTGGTGGAGCAGGGCAAGAGGTGAAGCCCTTCTCAGAGCCACTTAAACCCCATCAGTCGTCCCCGTTTGCCCCGCTTCTCAAATGGCCTTCACGTCAATACTCACCCTTTTAAAAAGCCGCAAGATCCATCGGCTAAAAGCCATTAGGCCACACTGAAGAACACACACACACAGACGTGAGACGTGGCACTGATGACCCCTGCACTTAAAGCTCTGTGTGTGTGTGTGTGTGTGTGTGTGTGTGTGTGTGTGTGTGTGTGTGTGTGTGTGTGTGTGTGTGTGTTTCCCTTTGTAGATTGAATCACTTGTGTGGATGTTTGATATCACATCAGTTCATTAGTGTCTGATGGGCCTATATATGGTTGGGGTTTAGAGCTCCAGACGTTGATCCTGGTGTTTCACTGTAGTGGCTCTAAAATGGGGCTTCAGGTATTAGTTGTATTATTCACTTAATCATTTTGTTCTGTTTTGTTTGTATAGATGGAGATTCCACTGCTGCAAAGGTATTTACTCACACTTGTGCACTGAATTGTGCACAATAAGACTTATAAGTAAACTATATTGTACGCTATTTGATTCATCTGACATCTCATAACATCTCTTGGGTTTATATATTTGATGCTGTGACACTGATCTGTGTTTCTTAAAGGCTTATTGAGAGACCTGAGCAGAAGATCTCGCTGGAGGACTTCCAGAACTTCCTGATTGAACATCAGAAGGTTAGAAATTTACTTTTCAATGTTATTACTCTAACAAAACCAGATGTAATTTACAAGTTATCTTTATATGTGGTGTTGTGTGTGTTTTCAGGAGCTCTGGGCTGCAGACAACAACAAGGTGCAGGAGTTCATGTTCCACTACCTGAAGGATCCTCTACGAGAGATCGAGCAGCCATACTTTCAACAAGATGAGGTGAGATTTACACACACATGGAGTGGCTAGTACATTCTGGGTAGACATTTAAGTTCCCTGGGAATGAAACCTATAGCTGTGCAGTTGCAGCACCATGCTTGCCCACATGACCACTTCCTGCCGTACGGCAGTGCTGTGACCTCAGATCTTTGTTTGATGTGTATAATCTGCGTCTTTCTGACCTTAATTAGTTGCTTTTGCATCTACTGTTTAACAGAACTATTTAAATGAGGTATATGCATTATTTATTATGATGTGTTCATATTGTGTTCATATTTTATATAAATTTGTGTTTGACTTTGAATTGGAGTGCATATATGTCTGCATTTTATTTATTCAAGATTGTTTTTAAACAATTTGTAACCATGTGTGAACTCCAGTGAAATAAATAGAAAACCAAATGGCTTATTTAATGTTTATTTTGACCCCCTGTCCAGGACTGCTTTTCTTGATGTTTCCTTCGCTTGTAATTTGTTGGAAAAGACCAGAAACATAGTCTTCCATGTCCTATGTTGTAGCCTTTCGTTAAAAATTGTTGTTTAGCTCTAAGCCTGTTTCAATGTTGAAACATGCTTGCTCATGCTTACTTGCTGTTTTTAACGTAAACAACATGTTCTGTGTTTTGCGTTTTTCAGTTCCTCACGTATCTGTTCTCTAAAGAGAACACTATCTGGGACTCGCAGCTCGATCAGGTGAGGCCAGAGGACATGAACAACCCTCTGTCCCACTACTGGATCTCCTCGTCCCACAACACGTGAGTAGAGGCTAAGAAATGGACTCGGTGCTGGTTAATCAAGAGGCCGAATGTTTATTAAAATTCCCCCTATAAAGATATCAGTTAACTAGTCCAGATAAGTTATCTACAGACTGACAAAGGACAGTGATGTGTGGTCTCTCGATAACTTGCATCCATCCATTTTGTTAGTTGGTCATTCTTTTGTTAGAAAATTGTAAGGTTTGTTACTGTATAAAATCAGTCCCCCTCAAAGAACCAGAATATTGGATGATCGGGAAGGGGTTAGTTGGTTGAATATGTTGGTTTGTTAGTTGGTCACTTAGAGTATAAAATTGATCCTCCTCAAAGAACCAAAATGTTAGATAATGGGAAAAGGGTTAGTTGGTTAGTTGGTTTGTTGGTTCTTGGGTAAAGGGCTGGTTGGTTGGTTGGATGGTTAGTCTGTTGGTATGTTAGCTAGAATATAAAACTAATCACCCTCAAAGAACCAAAATGTTTAGTGATGGAGAAAGGGGTTGGTTGGTCAATATAGTTTGCTAGTTGGTCAGTATAAAGTTGGGCTAGTATAAAATGGATCACCCTTAAAGAACAAAAATGTTTGGTGACTGGTAAATGGATTGTTGGATGATTGGCTGGTGAATAAAATAATTTTCCATCAGAAAACCAAAATGTTGGTTGGTTTGTTGATATGTTTGATATTTAGAGCATAAAGCACATTAGAGCACATTGCCCTCAAGGAACCAAAATAATTGATTGAAATGGAAAATTTGGTTGGTTAGTTAGGTAGTTAATTAGTAGGTTGGGTAGTTAGTTGTAGTATAAAATGAATCCCATTGAGCTATAATGTTGGGTGGGGATAGAGTTAGTTAGTTAGTTAGTTAGTTAGTTAGTTAGTTAGTTAGTTAGTTAGTTAGTTAGTTAGTTAGTTAGTTAGTTAGTTAGTTAGTTAGTTAGTTAGTTAGTTAGTTAGTTAGTTATAGTATAAAATATATCTCATTGAGCCACAATGTTTGGTGGGGATAGATTTAGTTAGTTAGTTATAGTATAAAATATATCTCATTGAGCCATAATGTTGGGTGGAAATAGATTTGGTTAGTTAGTTAGGTAGTTAATTAGTAGGTTGGGTAGTTAGTTAGTTAGTTAGTTAGTTAGTTAGTTAGTTAGTTAGTTAGTTAGTTAGTTAGTTGGTTATAGTATAAAATGAATCCCATTAAGCCATAATGTTGGGTGGTGATAGATTTGGTTAGTTAGGTAGTTAATTAGTAGGTTGGATAGTTAGTTATAGTATAAAATGAATCCCCTTGAGCCATAATGTTGGGTGGGGATAGATTTGGTTGTTTAGTTAGTTAGGGAGTTAATTGGTAGGTTGGGTAGTTATAGTATAAAATAAATTCCATTGAGCCATAATGTTAGATGATGGGGAAAGATTTGGTTAGTTAGTTATAGTATAATCTGAATTGCCTTGAGCTATAATGTTAGATGATTGGGAAAGAGTTAGTTAGTTAGTTAAAATTAATCCCCTTGAGCCATAATGTTAGATGATGGGGAAATATTTGGTTAGTTAAGTAGTTATTTGCTAGTTTGGGTAGTTAGTTAGTTATAATATAAAATGAATCCCCTTGAGCTATAGTGTTAGATGATTGGGAAAGAGTTAGTTAGTTAGTTAAAATTAATCCCCTTGAGCCATAACGTTAGATGATGGGGAAAGATTTGGTTAGTTAAGTAGTTATTTACTAGGTTGGGTAGTTAGTTGTAGTATAAAATGAATCCCCTTGAGCCATAATGTTAGATTGTGGGAAAAGATTTGGTTAGTTAGTTAGCTTTACTTGTATAAAATGAATCCCCTTGCATGATAATGTTACATGATGGGGAATGATTTAGTTAGTTACAGTATAGAATAAATTAGTATAGTAAGTTGGGTTGTTAGTTAGTTTTAGTTAGTTAGTTTAGTTAGTTAATTAGTATAAAATGAATCCCCTTGAGCCAGAATGATAGATGATGGGGAAAGATTTGGTTACTTAAAGAATCCTTTAAAGAGCCACAGTTTTAGATGATGAGAACTGCTCGTTGGTTGGTTGGAGTATGAAATGGTTCTGTCTCAAAGAATTAAAATGTTAGTTATTAGGAAAAGGTTCTGAACAGATTTCCAGGAGAAACCATATACTTGTTAGCGTAAAACTGTCCCTGTTAGAATGCATACGTCTGTGTGAAGCTTTCCATATGATGCCCTTCTACGATCTTATTGTTGTGTATAAACATCTTATTCCTAAAGATTTACGCACTAAATCATAAATGTCTTGCCATATGATTAGGAGCCCATCAAACGGATGCACAGGCTGACATACACATGCTATTAGAGTTTAGGCCTAGGAATATGCAAAACTAAAGTACAATGTTGAACAGCCAACACAATGTGCAACCTAAACAAAGAGACGTCTGTCAGTGACCAGTAAACGTGAATAGAAAGACATGTCTGACACATCCGACGTTAGGGAGTGTCTCAATCTGAAAAGAGCAGACAAGTGGAGAAATTTCTGTATCTTTTCATACGATGTGATGCTTCAGACTGATAAAGTGTTACTATGGTGCTTTGTGTACATTTGCTTTTGTGACTTTTAAGGTAGATTTTTTTTTTTTTTTTGTGTTTAACCGGTGTAACTAGATTATAAAGCTGTTAGGTAACAAGTTCGAGGGAAACAATTAAAGACTGACAGAATGGAAAGAATCCTTTAACGTGTTTGTGAATATTTGCGTGGTTTATGAGCTGTGGTAGAGGTGAGAGGTTATTGATAGGTGTAAGGTGTGTGCCAGTGTATTTGAGTAATGCAGACAGGCCCTGACGTGTGTGCTTGTATTTTTAGCTATCTGACGGGAGACCAGTTTTCCAGTGAGTCGTCTCTGGAGGCGTACGCTCGCTGTCTGCGGATGGGCTGCAGATGCATTGAGTGTGAGTCTCAACGCAACTCTCAGTCAACCATTATTAATATTACACACTGCTGTTGATCAATGCTTTACATGCACATGTAAACATATTTCAGTTCTTAACATCGGAAATAAACAAGCTGATGATACAGCTGTTTGTATTGAATAACGTTTTACAATAGTGTTTTTTTTTCTTTTTCACTTAGTAAATAACGCACATATCCTACAGTTTTAGTTCTTGGTTCTAGGACAAAACATTAAAAAAAAAAGATGTTTCAGATGTTTAATTTGTGTTTTGTGTGTTTGTTTTTTTTGTTTTGTTTCATGTGTTTGTATCCTTGTCGTTTGTTTCTTTTGGTTTGTTTTTGTCTCATTTGTTAATTTGTGTGTTTGTTTTGGTTTGTTTCATGCTTATCTTTGTCTCATGTATGTGTTTCTTGTGGTTCGTTTGCTTTTGATTCAGTTGTTTCATGTGTTTGTTTCTTTATGGTTTGTTTCACATGTTTATTTGTTCATTTGGTTTTTTTTTTTGTTTTTTTTTGCTTTGCTTTTTTCAGTTGTTTGTTTTTGTTTTTCATTTGTGTTTCATGTGTTTTTTTTGTTTGTTAAAATAGTTTCATTAGTTTATTGCATGTGTTTGTTTCTTTTTGGTGTGTTTGTTTCTTTAGGTTTGTTTCGTGTGTGTTTCTTTTTGGTTTGTTTGCTTTTGATTCAGCTGTTTAATTTGTTTGTTTCATGATGTTTCTCTTCTGTTTTTGTTTTTTTGGTTTGTTTCTTTTGGATTGTTTCTTTATTTGTTTCATGTGTTTTTTTTGCTTTGCTTGTTTCAATAGTTTGTTTTGTTTGTTTCTTTTGTCTTATTTTGGTTTGTCTAATGTGTTTGTTTTTGTATGGTTTGTTTCTCATGTTTGTTTCTTTGGGTTTGTTTTTATTTCATTTGTTTCATGTGTCTCTTTTGGTTTGTTTATTTGTTTGAATTGCTTCATGTGTTTTTCTTTTTGGTTTTGTTTCATGTATTTGTTTATTTTGGTTTGTTTGCTTTTGTTTCAGTTGTTTAATTTGTTTGTTTCATGTATTTGTTTCTTTATGGTTTAGTTTATGTTTGTTTCTTTTTTTTTTTGTTTCTGTTTTTGTGCATGTTTGTTTTTTTTGTTTTTTTTGTTTGTTTTTTTTTTTTTTTATTTTAATTTTCTTTTATTTCATGTGTTTGTTTCTTTTTGTGTTGTTTGTTTATCTTTGTTTCATGTGTTTGTTTCTTTATGGTTTGTTTCATGTGTTTCCTTTGCTTTGCTTGTTCAATTGTTTTGTTTGTTTCTTTAGGCTTCTTTTGGTTTGTTTCATGTGTTTTTAATTTGTTTGTTTCTTTTGCTTTGTTTGTTTCTTTATTTCAATTGTTTGTTTCGTTTGCTTTGCTTGTTTCATGTGTTTTTAATTTGTTTGTTTCAATTGTTTTGGTTGTTTCTTTTGGCTTCTTTCGGTTTGTTTCATGTGTGTTTTATTTATTTATTTATTTATTTATTTATTTATTGATTTGATTTTAATTTTCATTTCTTTAATTCATCTGTTTGTTTCTTTTGGTTTCATGTTTCTTTTGCTTTGCTTGTTTCCATTGTTTCAATTGTTTATTTCATTTTTTTTCTCTTCTCGACTTTTGGTTTGTTTCATGTCTTATAATGTTGTTGTTGTTGTTGTTGTTGTTGTTGGTTTTAATTGTTTAATTTATTTCTTTCATTGCTACGTGTTTCTTTTTTTGGTTGCTTCTTTTTGGTTCATTTCATGTATTGTTTCTTTTAGTTGGTTTGCTTGTTTTGTTTGTGTGTTTCTTTTTTTTGCTTTTTTTTCAGTTGTTATTTTAGTTTCCTTTGTTTGTTATTTTTTTTATTTCCTGTTTGTTTCTTAGTTGTTTGAGTTTGCTGCTTTTGGTTTGTTTTGAATTATTTGTTTTTTTTATTTTTATTCTTTATTTTTTAAAGTAGCAAACACAGTATCAATAAACAAGCAAACAAATAGTGCAGAGACATGTAACAATTATATTTATGTATTTATTTATTTTAGAAGCTGAGATTTGACTAGAACTATTTACAAATTTTTCAGAACTGTAACTAATATATTAGACGGATTCGGCAGCTATCTGTGTCCTGTAAGTGTGTTGTTGTGTGTCTAGCAGCTGGTCGTGATGTGTGTTTGTCTGTATTTTACAGTGGACTGCTGGGACGGTCCTGATGGGATGCCTGTTATCTACCACGGTCACACCCTCACCACCAAGATCAAGTTCAGCGATGTGCTTTACACCATCAAAGAACATGCCTTTGTTACGTCTGAGTGAGTGACGTCTGCACAGACCGGTTCTGTGTGTTTGTGCGATGGTTTAATATTGTAATCTGTACAATGTGTGTTATGCAATAATCAACATTAAGATTCCATTACATGCGTTTGCACACAGCTATCCCATCATCCTCTCCATCGAGGACCACTGCAGTATTGTCCAGCAGAGAAACATGGCCACCTTCTTTAGGAAAGTCTTCGGAGAGATGCTCCTGACCAAAGCGGTGGACATCTCGGCCGACGGTCTCCCCTCACCCAATCAGCTCAAGAGGAAGATCCTGATCAAGGTGAGAGCTCATTGGCTGTGGCAGGAAATGCCATTTTGTTGCCGTTCATGTGAAGATTCTCTCAACTAAGCACCTTTGTTGAATTGATGTGTTCAGCACAAGAAATTAGCTGAGGGAAGTGCATACGAGGAAGTCTCGTCTTCAACGCCCTACTCTGAGAACGACATCAGTAACTCTATCAAGAACGGCATTCTGTACCTTGAGGATCCCATCAACCACGTAAGATCATCTTCATCTGCTGCTATAGAGATGTGAAATCTGCTGGCAGATTGCTGAGACTCATCATGTTGTCGTCTTCACAGGAGTGGTATCCTCACTTCTTTGTTCTGACCAGCAATAAGATCTACTACTCTGAGGAGACGTCAAGTAATCAAGGGAACGAGGATGAGGAGGAGCACAGAGAGGTGAGGAAAACAATCTCTGCACTGCAGGTTTTTACTAGTGTAATAGTTGTTTAGCTGTTTTCAAGTAAAAAGCTTACTGGAAAATCAGTTTTAATAAATTCAGGGTCTTATATGGTATAAGCTGGGCGCGATTTGTCATCGTATTAAAAACATTTCATGTCATGACGCTCGTTATCTGGTACTTGCCTAAAAAGACGGATATTTAATGTGTGTTGTTAACAGAGTACACTAACATTAGGTTACTTGGGCTGTAGCCCTATGGGAGATGGAGTAACCTCCGCCGTCTGCTTTATTCACAAATCACACACTGGTATAAGTATTAATAATTGGGAACAGACAAACAGGAATTGCAAAATGATGTGATAATTAATCAAAAAGCTGTGGTTTGATGAAATAAACACAGTGTTTAATGCTCTACAGGCTCTGATTTCTGAGCATTTCTCAGTCAGTGAATACTGTGCATTTATGCCAAGTGATTTGCTTATGATCTTTCTGACGAATTATGACAATGTTTACTTGATGGTTTTTATAGTGTAATATGTTGTGAATGGTTGTAACAGTCCCTCATCTGTGGTTGAGCAGCTGGAAATAGTAAAGAGTAAATATCTGAAAACAAGAGTCATGTTTGTATCTCTGTCTTTCTGTCTTTCTGTCTTTCTTTCGTTTTTTCTTCTTTTTTTTACTTTTTTCTTTCCTTTTTCCCCTTTCTTTCATTTCTTTTTTGTTTTCTTTCCTTTTTTCCTTTCTTTTCTTTTTCTTTCGTTCACATTTTTCCTTTTTCCGCTTTTCGTTCTTATCTTTCCTTTTTTTTCTTTTACTTTCTTTCCTTTTTTCTTTTTCTTTTTTCCTTTTTTTATTTGTTCGTTCATTTCGTTCTTTTTCTTTCCTTTTTCCCTTTCTTCTTTTTTTCGTTCTTTCCTTTTCCTTTTCTTTCTTTCCTTTCTTTTTTCTTTCATTTTTTTCCTTTGTTCATTTATTTTCTTTTTTCTTTCTTTCCTCTTTTTTCTTTTTTTGTTTGTTCATTTGTTCTTTTTTCCTTTTTTCCTTCTCTTTTTTCTTTTCTTTCTTCCATTCTTTCCTTTCCTTCTTTCCCTTTTTCTTTTTTTCCTTTTTCTTTTGTTTTTTTTTTCTTTCTTTCCTCTTTTTTCTTTTTTTTATTTGTTCATTCGTTCTTTTTTTTCCTCTTTTTCTTTCTTTCTTTCCTTTTTTGTTTTTCTTTCTTTTCTTTCTTCCGTTCTTTTCTTTCATTCTTTTTCTGCTTTCTTTCCTTCTTTCCCTTTTTCTTTTTTCTTTTTCTTTCTTTCTTTCTTTCTTTCTTCTTTTCTTCATCAAGCTCTTGTAAATTCTCACTGAGTCGTCCCGTCACATGAAAGACAGACTAGGAACAACATTTTGTGCATTCAGTATATAAATTGACAAGTATTGGCCCATTAATCTGTTTATTGTTTGTCTTTAAACACATTATTACAGTATCAGACAGCACAATCCAGTATCGGTCAACCTCTAATTCATATGTGTTAAATATATTGTTATTTATATACTGAATGAAACCTGGAGTATTTTACTTACAGTTACACTGTTTTAAGTTGAATGTATCTGAGATACGTCATTTATTTTTGCTTTGTGTGTGATTGTTCTGTATGGACAAATGCTTTTATTTTGATTTGGTCTTAAAGGTTCTAAGTTATAAATTTGACATTTGAGCTTATTTAGCAAGATCAGTGACAAAATGTTGAGATTACACAACCATTTTTAAATACTACATTGTACAACAGAGCTAATTTGCTAGCATTTAGAGCTGAGCTAGCACACATACATCATGTAGACGTCTATGTGATGCATGTTTTTACTTTTTTTAGAAAAATGTAGAAAATGTCTTTTAGATGTTTATGATTAAATGTAAAATTGACTTTTAAAAAAGCTTATCAGCATGCATATTACTAGAGTAGTAATAGACTGTTATTAATACTTATTGAGCGTGTATAATATGCTTAACCATATTTAAGATCCCTCAACCCTAATACAAGAACTACCTTACTGTCAATTAACAGCAAGTTAGGAGTTTATTGAGGAAAAACTCTTAGTTAATATTGCATATGTGTTCCCTAATCTAAATGGCTACCAAGTGGTCTACAAAGGACATCTGATGTGCGTGTGCTGTCTGTGATAGCTCAGTTTAACACAGCCCACAAAAAAAGCCCCCAGTTTCTCCTTGGGCCTTTTTATAACTCCGTAGTGTCCTGAGAAGTTCCTGTGCTCGATTCAGTTCTGTAATTAAATTTGGTGTGTGTGTGTGTGTGTGTGTGTGTGTGTGTGAAAACCATGTCCTCTGGTGTGACATCATATCCTGATTTTAAATCGGCCATTTCCAAAAAAACTGTTATGAGTCGAAGGATCCCATTCATGTTAATGTTACTGAAGCCCCTTGTCAAGCCCATGACATTTTGTTGTCCTTTGGTGTGACACCCCTAAATTATATATTATTTTTTAATTAAAAACTGTATGTTAAACATAATCAAGAAAAATTATGCAAATGTGCCTTGCAAACCACTAATGACAGGTTAGCTCAGTATAGCAAGGTCATTAATTGACACAAAAGGCTGAAAAGTCATCTGGTGTGACGCCTGTACTGTCACACCATAGGACAAAGATGTCACACCAGAGTACAAGGTTTCTTTAAGAAGCATTTTAAATAGTTAAATAACATTTGTTTAACTCCTTTTTATTCTTTTTTTAATTGTCAGTGTTTTTAAATGCAGTAATTACATTAAACTATTTTCCGATGTTTTTGCTATTATAAAAAGTCATGAAAATAAGAATAAATACTTTGTTTTTGAAACAGAAAGAATTGAGGGAGAGAAGTTAGTGGAGGAGAGGGAACACAGAAATATAGACAGAAAATGAACAGGGATCCACCAGAAGAGAACGACACAAAGTAAATAGAAGAGTAGCCATATAGTTTAAAAAAATTCATTCACATCTTAATAAATGTAGTTTCAATCATATATCTATAATATTTAGCTGTATCATAACATTCAATCATATTTAGCTGAGCTGCACATGCAGCAGAGGGTCTAGAATAGTTTCAGTAACATACTGATGGACTAAGACACTGAATTTTGTTGATTTAAAATTATTTTATTTTATTTAGAAAAAAAACGTTGATATTGTTAATATCAAAATTAAACTTTTTTTGCATTTGACATGTTCAAAATTAAATAGAAGTACTTTAACTACCATTTTTATCCTTTAGTGTGACATAATGTCCTATGGTGAAACACATGCATACAAGAACCACAGATTTGTTTATCTCAAAATATCTTAAAAAAAACCAAAAAAAAACAGCTGAGTATTGCAATCTTAAAATGGTATAATTTTCACTTTTTTTTTTATTTGAAGGGATGACAGCAAAGTTTGTCTTGAAATTGTCCAACAAGTCATGAGGAAAAAAATGTTATTAAATAAATAACACTATATGAAAATAAGTGTCTGACATTGAAGATAAATTTTTCATGGTATTTATGTTGAGTTTTTTTTATTTACTATTTTTTTCTTTAGTTTTTTCTACGTCACACCATAGGACAAATTTATGGTACAGTTCAGTTAAAAAAACAAACAATTAAAGAATTGACAATGTTAGGGACCCTTTATATATGACCCTGGACCACAAAACCAGTCATAAGGGTAAATTTTTCGAAATTGAGATTTATACATAATCTGAAAGCTGAATAAATAAGCTTTCCATTGATGTATGGTTTGTTAGGACAGGACAATATCTGGCTGAGATACAACTATTTGAATATATGAAATCTGAGGGTGCACAAAAATCAAAATATTGGGAAAATCGCCTTTAAAGTTGTCCAAATTAAGTTTTTAATAATGAATATTGCTAATCAAAAATTAAGTTTTGATATATTTAAAGTAGAAATTTTACAAAATATCTTCATGGAACATGATCTTTACTTAATATCCTAATGATTTTTGGCGTAAAAGAAAAGTCAATAATTTTGACGCATACAATGTATTTTTGGCTATTGTCACTAATATACCCCAGCGACTTAACACTGGTTTTGTGGTCCAGGGTCACATATTTTCTCAAATATCAGACTTGACACATACATGTGTGCATTTCTTCTTCAAAAATTGTCTTTTACAAAATAAGCATTTTTTTACTGCCTATTTGTCGACTGTATTTAGTAAGCTGATTATACAACAAATGTTAGCCAACTACTTAGGAGCTGTAGCTTTTCTAGAGTATATGCTAAAAAAAATCTAGGTATGTGTAAGTATGCATACATATACGTAAGTGTATATATAAGAAAAGCCTGTGGTGAACGCATTCGTGCCGTTGAACATTCAGACTGTACTTGCTCTTGTTCTTTAGGTCTGTAACGGCATGGACCAGCATGTGACGGAGAAGTGGTTTCACGGTAAGCTGGGAGCGGGACGTGACGGGCGTCAGATCGCAGAGCGTCTGCTGTCGGAGTACTGTCTGGAGACGGGAGCGCCGGACGGCTCGTTCCTGGTGCGGGAGAGCGAGACGTTTGTGGGAGACTACACGCTCTCCTTCTGGTAACTACACTTCAGCTTTACCTCACCCTACAGAGCAGTGGCTGACTGATTGTTTACTGGAAATGGCTGTAAAATGAGAGCGTTTCTTGTTGATTTTATGACCGTTTCCTCTGGTCAGGCGGTCCGGTCGGGTTCAGCACTGCAGGATTCACTCTCGACAGGAGGCCGGCAGCCCCAAGTTCTACCTGACGGATAACCTGGTGTTTGACACCCTGTTTGCGCTCATCACACATTACCAGCAGGTGCCTCTGCGCTGCAACGAGTTCGAGATGAAGCTGACGGAGCCAGTGCCACAAACCAACGCTCACGAGAGCAAAGAGTGAGTCTCACCTTCACAACTGATCCAGCTAATGGCTGAAAGGACTTAAAGGGACAGTTCACCGCAGCATTTCACCGTTCAGCATTTTTCTCCATATAATGGATTTCAATTGTGCCTTGTATTTTGAACTTCCAAAATGTAGTTTAAATGCAGCTTCAAAGGCTCTAAATGATCCCAGCTGAGGAAGAAGGGTCTTATCTAGTGAAACAATCTGTCATTTTTTTTGAAAAATAAACATTTGTATACTTTTTAAGCACAAAAGCTCGTGTACCACAGGCTCTGGGATGCGTGTTCACAGGTCGTTCTTGAACTAATTCATTCATTTTGAATGAATCTTTAATGTGACTCGCGAAGAACGAGTCGTCTCGGGGAGTGATTCGTTCAGTCGCTTGCGCAAAAGTTTAGAGCCTTTTGAATCTGCATTTAAACTGTATTTTGTAAGTTCAAAATCGGGGCCACAATTAAAGTCCATTATATGGAGAAAAATCCTGAAATGTTTTCCTCAAAAAACATAATTTCTTTATGACTGAAGAAAGAAAGACATGAACATCTTGGATGACAATGGGGTGAGTACATTATTTGTAAATTGTTGTTCTGGAAGTGGACTTCTCCTTTATGAAGAAACCTTACTTCTGTTGAAAGCTATTTCAAGAATCTTGTTTTCGTTACCATTGACTTCCATTGTATGGACAAAAAAAAAGAAAAAAAAAAGAAACCTCAGTGGTTTGGAATGATATGAGGGTGAATAAATGACAGAATTATTATTTTGGGTGAACTGTCTCTTTAAGAATAAGGAAGCTGTGAGAGTTTTGGTCAACATGATCACAGCTACTATATTATCATGCAATCGAAAAGTAAAATATACAGTATTGAGGATGGATCATTGTTTAGTACTTTTTAAACAACATAGAATGAGAGTATACGGTTTGAAAATTAAAATAATTATAAATTAATAAGGAAAAAAGGTGAGTTCTGCTTTAATTATGGGCTGATTTTATGGCCATAATTGTGTTATGGCCAATGACAATACACAGTGGCCAATAAATGGTATAAAATATTGATATAAAAAAAAAATACATTACATTATTATTAAGTAGTACTGGATGATGATTAATTATGTTCAAACTAGAAGTTTGTATTTTTATATATATTTTTTATTTTGTGTATATATAAAAATATGTGTGTGTACTGTGTATAGTGTATATTGATTATGTGTATATATAAAGAGACACACATTCAGCATATATTTTGAAAATATTTTCATGTATTTGGGTCAAAGACGTTAAGATGTCCACATCAAAATAAATAAATAAAAAAAAAAGTGATTTTTATGTCGATAGAAAGCACATTAAATTTGGGCTGTCAAACGATTAATCGCATACAAAATAAAAGTTTGAGTTTGCCTAATATATGTGTGTGATCTGTGTGTAATTATTATGTTTATATAAATAGAAACACATTCATGTATATATTTAAGATATTTTCACAGCTATATGTATTTATTATAATTTTTCTATAGTTTATTATATATATATATATATGTATGTATGTATATATGTATATGTGTGTGTGTGTGTGTATGTTTTGTACATAAATTAATGTATATAT